>JACCIC010000003.1:5617500-5945000 GCA_018907035.1 Sycobia sp. Sy_11
AGAACAAAAAAGGTAATACCGACTAACGTCACACCTCCTTTAGGATACGAATTCCAAAGTTGGATGTGAACATTCGTTTGAGTTGGCCTGGTATTAATACTTTAAGCAGACTACTTTGAATTGATGTTCGTGATTCAAGACGCCATCTAGCGGCCGCTGGTGAAACTGACCACTAAAACTGTTAACTTAATTTATTGTTAAAAGTAAAATGATTTTCAAGAAAAAACATAGCCTATGTCCTTCCCAAATAATATAGAATCTATATGTCAAATTTCAGAACAATCGGTTCAGTAGTTTTTTCGGTTATCGTGTACAAACAAAAACACGCTTTGTCTTTATAAATTAGTATGATAGGATATGATATGAAGTATGATATGATATGATATGATATGATATGATATGACATGATATGATATGATATGATATGATATATGATATGACATGATATGATATGATATGACATGACATGTTATGATATGATATGATATGATATATATATATTAGGAGTGTGAATAAGTCTTTCCCGTTTTTTGTAAGAGATGGCGCCACGAATACTGTGCGAGTATTCAATGGTTACATATGTCATAATCAAAGCTTATTCATATGTCAACAATTCCATACTAACACATTAGTTAAAATTTTTTCGCATCATAAATTTTTGATATCGTGAAAATGTCGAAATTTGAGCCGAGTCGACGTCATTTGCGGGAAGTTTCACTTTATTGGTTCAATTTGAAGAAATCTGCTGCCGAGACGCATCGATTGCTTCAGGAGGCTTATGGAGAAGGTTGTGTCGATGATTCAAGTGTTCGCGGATGGTTTCGACGCTTCAAAAGCGGTGATTTCGACGTGGAAGACAAGGAGCGTTCCGGGCGGCCGCAAATCTTTGAAGATCGAGAATTGGCGACTTTGCTTGATGAAGATTCTTGTCAAACGCAAGAAGAACTTGCTGAAGCATTGGGAGTTGACCGAACAACCATTTCCAAGCGTTTGAAAGCCATGGGAATGATCCAAAAGCAACGAAATTGGGTGCCGTACGAACTGAAGCTGAGAGACGTCGAACGGCGTTTTTTCACTTGCGAACAGCTGCTTCAGCGACATAAAAGAAAGGGTTTTCTGCATCGTATCGTGACTGGCGATGAAAAGTGGATACGTTACGATAATCCGAAGCGAAGAAAATCATGAGGACTACCCGGCCATGCATCATCATCGACGGCCAAGCCAAATATTCATGGCGCCAAGCTCATGCTCTGTATATGGTGGGACCAGCTAGGTGTGGTTTACTATGAGCTTCTGAAACCGAATGAAAGGATCACAGGCGAGGTCTATCGACGACAATTGATGCGTTTGAGCCGCGCACTGCGAGAAAAACGGCCACAATACTCCGACAGGCACGACAAAGTTATTTTGCAACATGACAATGCTCGCCCACATGTTGCACCGCCGGTGAAAACATACTTAGAAACGCTTAAATGGGAAGTCCTACCCCACCCGCCGTATAGTCCAGACGTTGCTCCGTCTGATTACCATCTCTTCAGATCGATGACGCATGGCCTGGCTGACCAGCACTTCCATTCCTACGAGGAAGCCAAAAAATGGGTGGATGACTGGATAGAGGCCAAACCGGTCGAATTTTTTCGCAACGGGATTCGTATGTTGCCAGAAAGATGGGAAAAAGTTGTAGCTAGCGATGGCTAATACTTTCAATAATTCATTTGTAACCATTTTTTCACAATAAAGGCTCAAAATTTGAAAAAAAAACGGGAAAGACTTATTCACATACCTGATATATTGTATGTATATTATATTGTACATATTATATATACACATTTTCAATATGGTTTCTACTGAGAAATACTGTATTGGTGTGTACGGGCGGTTGATTACTATATCCCGTTTCCTCAAGACAATTTTTATAGGCAGTTGTATGTTCGGATGAGAAAATGCAATTCTATCATCCGAAAATTCTTTACTTTGTTCGACTTTAAATTAGTATTCTTTCAATTAGTACTAATTACTAATTAATTAAATTAATATATATTTTAATTAGAATTCGTAAAGATAATAAATATACATGGAAAAAATACTTAAAGTATTACATACTTTCAAAGTTTGATTGGTCACTTTTTTCGAAATAAGTGATTGGAATTCACTTTGCTGAATTTGCAACGAATGGGGCTAAAATTCTGACCATGTAAATATTGCTGCCCCAGTCCCAAAACATGCTGCGTATTAGCACGCGGTTTACAAAAATTAGAGTCTAAACTAGAGCAAGTTTTACCAGCTGTTTGAAAAGAAATTTTATACATAGAATGCATCTTTTATGCATCTGGAGTTTCTGAAATATGATCAAAAATCCAAAGTTATCAAATACATAGGCTATCTGCATCACTATGTATAGTAGTCTATCAAATTCAAATGATGCAAATATTGGCGAAATTTATTATGCGTCTCCTTTCTATGAAGACGCTGCTTCTCTAAGATATTTAACGAACCAATTAACTGTCTATGTAAATCATCGAAATCGGAAAAGCATCGGCATTCAGAATAGAGAGATGATGACAAGTGCAAAATCGATATAATTTCGTCCAGGCATACGTAAATAGTCTACTGCCGAGAGAGCATAGATTGAAGAATTAATAGACAATTTCAAATAAAATGTTGTCGTCCCAGTGAAATGAATTGCAGTAACTGAGTGTTCATGACAAGGATTACCGTTGGATATGTTAAATGCTGAAATAACTAATCAAGGGATAACAAATCTATGTGACGATATATTTCCGAATCAATCAGCGTCTAACTCGAAAAAAGACTTCACGCGGTGGATAAAGGGTTTCTTCAATTATGTATTTATGTATTACAACGTCCGATTTGCGATTTTACAATGTATAAATAAATATAAATATAATAAAAGTTAAACAATCTTCGTTTAGCATAAAATACAGACTACGATAATCCAGAATACAAACATTATATTAGCATCAAAGAAGATAGACGCTTACAGAAGAACACTTCTGTAAAAATCGTTGATTCCAGCCTTTGGGTAACTTTTCGTAATTAGGTTACTCAGCCACTGCAAGACGCCACTGTCGCTACAAGATATATATAAGCAGTGTGTGCCATGTAAACCTTATACATTGGAGTCTATATATATATACGAGGATAGATTGATAAGTTTCTGGCCTGACCAAGAGATGGCGCTACTAGGCCTACCTTGAGATAGCGTTCTATAGTACCATCCTTAGATAGCTTGTAGCTATAGTTTCAGTCCGATCGCCATGTTAGTTTAGGTTTGAGAGCACGCAGAACAAGATGCCTCTGTGTTTTTCGTAAAAATGAAAAAGCTGGAAAATCGTGCTGTCATCAAATACTTTTATTTGAAGCGGTTAACGCTGAAGAAAATTAAAGAAGAGATAGACTCAACACTGGGGACACCCTCCCCATCATATTCAACCGTTAAGCAGTGGGTTTCCGAGTTTAAAAAGGGTCGTGTGAACATCTCTGATGAGCCTCGCTCAGGACGCCCCATTGAGGTCACAACTTAAGATATTATCGAAAAAATCCATCAAATAGTGCTGAAAGACCGCAGATTGAAAGTGCGTGAGATATCTGAGACCTGTAAGATGTCATATCAATGTGTACAAAATATTTTGCACCAACATTTGTATATGGAAAAGCTCTCTGCATGATGGGTGCCGCGTTTGCTAACAGTCGACCAAAAATTGATTCGAAAGAACATTTCTACCGCCAATTTGGCATTGTATAAGCGTAATCCAAGCGAATTTTTGCGTCGTTTCGTAACCGTTATCGAAACTTGGATACACCACTATACTCCTGAAATCAAACAACAGTCTAAACAGTGGATTGGACCAGGGGAACCGACTCCAAAGAAGGCAAAAACAATTTTTTCGGCGAGCAAGGTTATGACTACTGTTTTTTGGGATGCAAAAGGTATTGTATACATTGATTACCTTGAAAAGGGTAAAACTATCACTGGTCAACACTACGCAGACTTATTGCAACGTTTGAGCCACGAAGTGAACTTGCGGCTTACGAGTCGCGTTAGTAAAACGGCACCGCACAGCTCGAGCTTGGAAATGCTTACCGTTTTCATGGGAGCGACTTTGTTCTTGGCCGCCAGTAAGGACAGGCGGATTCGGTAATTGGGGATCACAGTAACTGGGGAGAACCAATCTAGGGGGTCAAAGAGGCGTGCTACATGAGAGGATGCTTCGTTTAGTTGGAGTTTTTAAACAAGTATCTAATTCTATAGCGTTTAACCGGAAATCATCTTTCGTCAGGTTCCACCTTACACCGAGCGTTTTTACAGCATGATCGCGATCAATCTGTTTTGGGGGCGTGATTTCGGTTTGTCGCGTACCTAAGGGGATAATTTCGGAATTATTTGCAGCCATTTATCCAGTTCAGTGTCCGCATAATGGAGAATATCATCGACTTCTTCGCGTTTTTTAATTACTAAGGAGAGATCGTCGGCTCCCGCGAAGGTATCGTCTACATACGTATTTGTCTCCAAACAGCGAGCGCCTAAGGGAAACGAACTCTTCCATCACAAGCCAGCTGGGCTAATATACGAAGAGTTAAAAAGGGGGCACAATTCGTTCCGTATGTGACGGTATTCAAATAATATTCCGCGGGAGGGTCACTATCATTCGGAGCCCACATAATCCTTTGTAAGTTTTGATCCGCCGGCAACGCGAATTTGCCTGAACATTTTGACTATGTCAGCAGTGAAGACAAATCTATGACGTCGCCAATTTAAAAGGATCAGGGATAGATCCTTTTGTAGAGGGGGCCCGGCAAATAAATAATCGTTTAAGCGGTGACCTTCTTTCGTTTTCCTCGAAGCATCGATTACGACCCGAATCTTTCCGCCGTGAGATACCGCGTGTTGAGCCAAGTAGCGCGCACAGGGACTATTGCCCTCATCGTCTGCGATTCACGTCATATGACCGAGCCTCTCATAGGTATGCATAAAAGCCCGGTAATTATTAGCTAGAGCGACGTCCTTGCGGAAGCGACGATGTGTGTAATTTAATGACCCTAATACCATTCGGCGAGTCTCAAATCCAACCTCAGGTAGCTGACGTTTTACAGGAAGGGAGACAGTGAACCGACCATCCTCCGATCGAATATGTATCGCGGCATATTCTTTCTCACATATTTCGTCCTCAGGCTTCAAAGGAAAACTCGACCACGGTACATCTTCCAGAGTCCAAAATCGCTCAAGCATATGGCTCAGTTCGTCTGCAGTAGAGCTATGCAATATTCTTAATGAGTTTTGCTCCGCCCGCTGTGCCAAGACGGTTTGAATCGACCCTGAAAGAATCCAACCGAACGCCGTATTTTGCGCGACTAATTCCGGCGGGATGAAACGCTGCAAGCCCGGTCTTAATAACGTGCCATAAACATCCGCGCCGAGACAGTTATGGTGCCCGAGGCAGTTGTAGCAGAGACGCAGATCGCGTAGCTTTACTCTTAGACACGAACTCAACAATGTCATTTCCGCCAGGCGCGCGTTTTGAGTCGCAGTTAGCTTTCTAAAAGCTGCAGGCTTCATTGCGATGTTGGTGTTACAGACTATCGGAACTAAGATATATCGGTCTTAGGAATACGCGAGTACGTTGACACACCACGTCAACAAAGTCACGCAAATCATCGTGCAGAAACGTTATTATTCATATTAATTTGAAATTAAAACGGATGGACCAATGTTACAATTACCTTTACAATCGATATTAATATCTAATTTACGAACCTACGCGGTAACATATAATTTATATAATAATTTAATATAATGATAACTAACATAATTAAAGTACTAAGTTAGTAGATGACAGTTCTCTTCGTCACTCGGGAGGTGTCCTTCCTCGACGAGTGCCGAAAAAGAACCGTGCTCTTTGCAATATTTAGCGTACTTTTATACATGGAAAAAGTACATTAACAAAAAACGGATTGATTATTATTTATTTTAAAATACGGTAATATTGTTCTTATTGGTTAAATTACTTTATTCTACCTATTCTATTCTATGTTGTGTTTGTTTGTTTATTTATAGCAATCATTTCGTGTATATATCTGACTGTTATTGTGATCTTAAAATTATAATAATTCTTGTCACGGTGACAACTTAATTTATCCTACTCTTTTTCCCGTTACATATTCTTAAACATAATTAAAAAATATAAACAACTTATTTATTTGTAAAATCTTAAATAAATAAATAAACTTATCGTCTGTAGTATATATAATTACTTTGGGGATTTTCGTTAATTTTTTGCTCATCGTCGAGTACATCGTAAGCATCTACGATGAATAAAATATTTCATACAAATAATGACTATGACATATTTCTTTAAATATTTCTGTCCATTCAACGTTTCGATTAGTCGATCATATCAAGAACTTATACCAGATTACACACATATGATATTCTCAATTTCCAATTTAGTTTTAATATAATATGTAATAATAAGCCCGAAAAGAACTTATTATAGAACTGTTAATAGCAATTAAAGTTTTCGTTTTATTTTAGAAACTGAAGATGCTAATTCCAAGATGTATTTTGTTTTAAAATATTGAAATGTTCAACAATCATAAAGAGCGAACCAAAACAATAAAAATTAAATGGGATACGAAAATGTTTCATTTAAGGCTGATATTTATATTTCTAAAAACTCTTACTCAAATTAGTATTAACTGTTCTGCAAAAAGTGAAGTTCTTTACAGTAGTCTCATTTTGTAAAATCATTTCTATTATGTCGAATAACCCTTCTAATCCGTTACGTTGATATATTTGGAAAAAATTTAGTTTGTTTTAAAGCAGAATTAAAGTAGTTAGCAATTTCACTAATCGAAAGGATGATTTCGCGTATGTTATAGTACACTTATAGCTACCATTTTTTTGTTCTGATCTCCTATCTTATTATTGCATATTATATTAAAATTAACTGAACAAATTGAACAAAATCAGTGTCTTAAAAGCATTAAATATAATTTCATAAGAATTGAATTTCTTAAAATAATACTTTAATTGTACTTTTGTCGACTGCTTATATACAAATTAATAAATATTTTTTAATCGGTCTGACAGTCCAATCAAATCAATCGAAAACAATACGTATCAATATCAATACATATCTATATTAACATTAATACATCAATACACAAAAATAATAAAAATAAAAATAATAAAAATTAAATTAAAAATTATAATGACAGTCAGACTGTCCTTATAAACAGTCACCCCCGTAGACTAATCTGAAAATAAAATATTAGCTGAAAAAATTTTGTTAGTAAAGTGCAATCTGACTGACCCCAACACCCTTACTTAATTGAAGATCCAGTCCAACGTTTCGAGCTCGCTACGGCTCCTCATCAGGGACTAAACTAAACCTTATATTCTAATTTCTATATACCTTATCCCCAGTACCAAATTTTGTAAATTAAATCTAAATTCCCCCTCTACACAAATTGTTCAAAACCAATCGATTTAAAAAGAAATGATAAATATTGTCCAATTTACTAGACTCTAACATTAAATTCACATTATTCCGATTTCTGGAAATATGAATACTTTCAAGACTCTCCCTTTTATACGTATTATTAATAATACCATGTTCCAAAATATCCACATTCACAAAATCAAAAGAATGTAAAAACTTTAAACAATGCTCCTTTAAACCGGAAGTAATATGTCATCTATGCAAACTATATTTATGTTCATAAATTCGTTTTTTTAAATATCTACCTGTTTGTCTAATATACTATTTATTACAATCCATATAATTAATTTTGTAAATAACTCCTAATTTTAAACATAAATCATCCTTATCTTTGCAATTATTAAACAACTTCCATAAGTTATTGCTATTTTGAAAGAAAATTTGAATGTTAGATATCCGAAAATTTCTTTTAATTCTTTCAGATAATCCTCTAAGATATGATAAGACAATTTTGTCTCTGTTAACATCAACTCGTGCATTATGTCTATTTTCGGTATTATAAAGGTCAAACAATCTCTCAGCAATTAATCTATTAATAAATTCAATTGAATAACCATTATTAATGAAAGTTTCTCTTACTATTTGTAAATTATTTTGTCTAAAATCTTAATATGTGATAATTTTATTGCTCTGTCAATGACACCTTTTAATGCTCCAATTTTGTTTCTGAATTGGTGGTGTGAATTAAAATCTAAAAACCTACCTGACCAAGTAGGCTTTCTGTACCAATTAAGTTTCACCTTATTATTACTACATCTAATGACATTAATGTCCAGAAAACTCAACTGATAATTAACCTCAATCTCCCTTGTAAATTTAATTCTGTCATGTACAGAATTTAAAACATCCACCATTTCATCCACAAAAACTTCTGGAACAATTGTAAAGATATCAACATATCTCTTAAATATCATTGGTTCAAAAAGCAATTTTGACAAAGCTATACTTTCTAATTTTTCCATAACTAAATTAGCTATAACCGGTGACAAAGGTGACCCCATTGGACATCCGTATTTTTGTTCATAAAATTTTTTTTTTTATGTTATTTCACGTCGCTTTATTTATGCTTCCAATTATCGGTGCTAATCAGCGACGGAGGTCTACGATGTGTTTGTAAACAAAGCACATGTAAATAATTACAGCGGTGCCTGTATCAATCGGCCGAGACCGGGATTTGAACTCGGATCACCGAGTTACTAGTCCTTCGCTCTAGCAATCGAGCCATCGTAGGCCTCCATTTCATAAAATTTATTATCAAATGAAAATTGATTGGATTGTATTTGATTGGACTGTAAGACCAATGAAAAAATATTTATTAATTTCATAAAATAAATTTTTATTTTTCTTACATCAAGAAAATCATTTCAATTTTTTTGATATATAGATTAATTATTTTGAATAAATCGTTAACTAACGATATATGGATAAAATATATATATAATTCCATTCTTAAACATATATGTGGAACGACAGATAAGCAAGAGTGATAGAGATAAAAGGAGACGTATCGGGCGAACTAGCTACTACATGCAATAACCATTAATGTCGAGAAATCCCCGTTCATCTCCTTGGGGTGTCACTCTCTCTTTCTGTCTTACTCTCTCTGTACCCTTCTCTCTCTCTCTTTCTTCCTCTCTCTCTCTCTCTCTCTCTCCTCCATGCCAAGGGGTAGAGATTTGTATTCTAGATGTCAAAAAATATTTATTTGATTCGAATCATTATTTTCGAAAAACTCAATGTTTTCATATCGTATAGTTCAACAAAATAATAAAATAACTGTATTATTTTAACTAATTAGCCAATCATTTTTATAAAATATATAAACGAGTTTGCATGTATTATATATACATATACATATTGTAACGGTGCGCGTGTCCGCCTCGAACACAAGGACGGCGGGCACGGCCGTTGCACATATGTGTGCCCGGCTGGGCTTAGCCCCGAATTATCTCGGCGAAGGAGATGGGCGGTTCGCGATGGGCGAAGAATCGCATGCGGGATTGAGGGCTAACGAAATAAGAAAGCGAAAGAATTAAAATCGTTGTAGATTTAATATCGAGTGACTTTACAACACATATGCGCGCAGGCCGAGGGTCGCTGAGGCGAGGAGTTAGGGAAGAGAGAGAGAGAGAGAGAGAGAGAGAGAGAGAGAGAGAGAAGAACGGGCTGCCACTTATAGTAAGGTGTAGACGCGTCCGTAGAACCCGCTAGCAGCACTTCTGCGTTCAACGACGCCTTGGTTCGCCGGGAGAAGCGGCTGCTCCGCTCGTCAAAAGACCCCGGGATGGGGCGGTTATTCCGCGCAGACGGAAGTCGGGCGGCAACTCGTCCGCTCGTGCTCGGCCGCGGTGTACAACGGTAATACGCACGGCAATGACAACAACACGCGCGTTCTGCAGCGTACTCTACGCGAGGGCGACGTACGTGTTGAGAGCATGTGGAGGAGACCTAGAGCACGAGGCGTGTTCCCGAAAAGCCACAACACATGCTAATCTAGCACGAGGAAAACAGAGCAAAACAATGTAGCACGCGCTTCTCTCTACGGCTGTCTTCTCACTGTCAAATTCACGCGCGCGGCCGTCTCTCCCCACTCCCCGCTCTCTCTCTTACTTACCTCTCCGCCGGTGTAGTCGTGCGTCGGCCTAGAACATATATATATATTTATATTTACAACTATATACATATTTCCAGGGCTACAACAGGAGAGAGAGCATAGGGACGTGGGAAGGTAAGCCTACGCGCTGCTTGCGTTCCCCGTCACAATATACATATATATATATATATATATATATATATATATATATATATATATGTTGTAACGCGAGAAATGAGTTACAATAAGTTCAGGGCACGATGTCCTATTAAAATCAATATTATCGGTCAGTAAATCCCAATGAGTCAACGGAAGGATACTTTAGTCTTGTTCACTCGTCCAAATAGCCCGCGAGTCGCAAGCCATACTGAGCTGAGATGGGTGGGGAAAAAAAGTCTTCCCCGCTATGCCGTTTCGGGAAGGCCGTGGCCGGTGACGGGATCAGAAAAGAATACTTCTCTCTCTTGTGTTTCGGAGACCGACATAAAAAGAGCTCTCACGTTGCGGACTCCGACGAAGAAAGAGCTCTCGTGTTTCAGAGCCCGACGAAGAAAGAGACGTAGTAGAAAGAACAGAGAAGAAGTAGGCGACGTAAACACTGACATAACGAACGCGCTGTATCGGGAAGCTCTAGGTTCGTTACTCTATCCAGCAAACTCGACTAAACTGGATATTTCTTATTCAGTAAACGTTCTTAGTAGACATCAAATAAGACCCACGAGCTTTGAATGGCGAATGGTAAAAAGGTTCTTCCAATATTTAGTGGGAACAAAAGAACTAGGATTAGAATTCAGAGGTATAGAAAATGGGCTTACCGCGTACTCGGACGCCAGTCTATCCGATTGTAGGAGCTCGTTAACCACCTGTGGCTATGTCTTAAAGTAGTATGGGGACACGATTGGTTGGAAAACTCAAAAACAGCCAAATGTAGCCTTATCCACTTGCCAAGCGGAATACGCGATACGCAACTCCATTCAATTAATACTGTAGGTAGATTTATATCCTGTAACCTTGTATTGCGATAATCAGGCAGCTCTCGCGTGCACAAAAACAGAAGGCAGTATTCGACTTAGGCATATGATCGATAGAAAGGAGCACTACATCAAAGAATGTGTGCATAGGAATCTTGTAAATATTAAATGGAATAAATCCTCCCAGCAGTTAGATGACATATTCACAAAAAGGCTCAAAACCGATACACACGTTAGGCTCACTAAAGGTATTCTTTACAGCTAACATAATTTTCTGATTACAGATTGCTTCGAGGAAAACTGGAGCGAGAACGAGAACTGAAAAACATAACTTGTACAAAAGACAATAAAATTGATGAATTACTGCCCGAACCCAATAGAGAATCACTTAAACCCAGAGCCTTTGCAAATCAATTAGAAGAAATCCTAAAGAATAAAATATACAATTTATGTTATATCATTATTTTTGCATAAATAATGTATGTCTGGTCGACGATTGATTATCTTACTGATATTGTAATTGATTCATTTACTGATTAGATTTGAAAGCATGGACCTCTTGTGTGTCTGTGCAAACAAGAGAGTGTAGGAATATATGAACGTTAGCGCGACGCACTTCGCGGAGACTACGTCCATGTGTAAGTAAATGTGAAAAGGGCGCGCCGCTCGGCCGCTCTGCGGTACCTCGCAACGCGCCAGTTCGTATTGTAGATCTTTTCGGCTCGGACGTGTTTAATAAAGCTCTGTTATACACATATCTATATATATTTATTTAATACTCTGCTACCTTTATCTCAACATTTATATATAATTATATAGAGTTATTAGCTATATGCTTACATTTTTATCGTATTTATTCTGATAGATTTAGTGCTTAGGTAATGATACTTTAACTATATAAGTAAACATATTAGTAAATATTTATTCTTGCTAATAAATATTTATTTTAATCTGGAGAATTATTAATGATAAATATAATAAATTTCTACTGTAGGTAATGAAGAAATTATTGATAAGGAAAACTCTGACCTGAATTTTGAAAAGCTTATGGTTATTGAGGAAGGAGATAGTGAGGATGATAGTTATGATTTGATTGATTCTGAAAATCTGGAATCTTTCTTTTCAGGATACTTAGAATCGACATTGTCAGATGAAGAAATATTTGGAATCATCTAAAAATCGAAACGTCTGAATAACGAGTCTTCCATAAATATAAGTATTGGAGCTGACAGTAGTTTCGAAATTAGCGTGAATTTGAATTCTGTGGGTGCCTTTTGAAAAAATAAATATAATGAAGTATTGCCTGAAGAAACGCAATAAAACCAAAAATGACAAAATTAAAGTTCTATTTTCAAAACTTGTAGATCACTATGAAATTAAACATACTAATGAGAAATTCATAATGGAACTAATGAAATGGCCAAAAATCCCCATATCAAAGGGGCAATCAAGATGTGAGTCATAGATTCAACACGAAAAAATTTTAAGTTGTTTAAGAGATGAGGCCAATTTTTTAAATAATATTCAAGCTAAATCGGCTGATGAATAAGTTGTGGTACGAAGACCACAGGAAGGCAGAAAAAACACAGTATCTGATTATGGTACTTGTTTTAAATTCCACAGGCAGCTTTCGTTGAAATCAACGCATAAACACATGAAGAAATGCACCAACAAAATTGTTATAGAAAATCGCGTCGTTAAAGCGTACTCAAGAGCTATCATGGGTGAATATCATGAATGCGCATCGGAAACGGCCATCCATATCATATCTAAAATGCGGGAAAATCAAGTGCTTCATGTTATTAAATACGACCAGGCGTGCATTGTGTGGTTAAATAGTGAAGCATCGAAATATGAGTCAGCGCCGCATCATTATAAAAAGGTGAGATTCGACATGTCGGGGCTAGGTCGCCTAAAAATTGAAATGATCGCGCTTGATCCTAATATGGTTGAATGAAGAGATGTATTCGACAAGGACAATTACGACAACTTTATAACAGCCTGCAAAATTCCCGGAAAATACAAGGAATACAAAGGAAAAAACAATCGGGGCACCAGCAACGGCCAGCGATATATACCATTTTACGCAGAATGTGGCTAAAATGTATAGTATTGAATTAGGTTCAAAAAATGAACTGAAAAGAACTATTGCAGCATTTCTGAATAAATTAATTAATAAATGGCACAGTAGTTTTGACAATATTATTTCAGAAACTCAAGCATCTTTTAAATGACGTAAGCGCGTAAAATTATTAACAAAGTCTGATATAAATATTTTATCTCAGTTTATAGAGAAAGAAATGCAGAATTCGTTTAGGAAGTTGAAAAAAATATATACAGAAGATTCATATTTAAGGCAGTATTCTACTTTACAACTTTGAAAAAAATGTTTTTTTTACATTTTTCGAAAGTAAATATATTCAAGAATGTTAGCGCAAAATTTTAGAAAGATTCAGGTAGTCTAACTATACTTTTTCACCTTTCGAACGTACTTACCTGAGCGCGCTATTCCGACCCGCCCAAAGCGCGCGACGGATAAGCCATCTATCTGGCCTTGTTCGCTGCCGCAGCTGTTCCCCTATTGTAAATCATTACACCTATATATATTCTCATCAAAATATATACCTTTGCTTCTCAATATTACCTTCCCTTTATAATTTTGCTTCTGTATTTCAGTAGTGGAGAATCAGTCGTGATTCGAAGTTCAAAAGTAAAGCATCTATCTATTCGCAATGGATAGAAAGAAAGTGTATCGTGTACAGAAATCTTCTAGTCATCCATCTAAATTCCATACTAAATTCAAATCCAGTAGAAGGCATGCGAAACGAGATCTGGGCCGGCTATTACCACAAAATCTCAACAGACTCCAAACCACAGCATACATACTATTCAGACAGCTGGTGCAAGTATAAGAAACCGATCTACGAAGATCTAACAAAAACGAATTTGCTGGAGAGATATTTGGGCAGAAACATTCAAAATAACAATGAATGTTTCAACTCAACAGATTGGGCTATGGCATCGAAGCATGTCTATAATGGAAAAAAATCGTTAAAATTGCATGCCTCACTGCTGCCTGCATTTTGAATGAAGGATTCAGCCCACTTTTGAAAATAATGGAAATTATGGGCCTGAAAATCGGCCAAACCGCCTTGCAGTTCGCCAATATGCGTGACCAACAGCGCATTGTTCGAGAGAACCGCCGCTCGACTGAGGCTTCTAAGGAGAGCAAAACTCAAAAAAAGCAGGCTAAATTAGATGAAAATACTCGCCTGGAACAAGTTGAACGCATATTGTATGGCCCAGGCATCGTTAATTGAGCGTAAGATAATTTTTTCTACGATTTTTTCACTTACAAAACTTTAAACGCGTTTTTCTTAAAACAGCGTTTTTAAGTACCGTGGTCGTGAAAACTAAAAAACTATTGAACCGATCCTTATGAAATTTTGAACACATATTCTATATGTTTGTATCAACCATCCTAACTACAATCAACTTAAAATTTTAATTCTAGCTGTATTTTTATTGCAAAAAAAGACGGAAAAAAGCGATGTTTTTTCTTTCGTATTTTAGCCGCCATTTTGTTGATTTTGCACGTACATAAAATATTCTAGTTAAATCGGTTTCTGGAGTTATACTGAACATACAACTATTTGATTTCTTTGTTTCAGACCATCTGTTGGCAAGATTTTACGACCACGAAAACGTTACCTACTTTTTGAGGTGTTGTTTTTTTTATGTACTTCAAGAGTGTATTTATTATGCATTTCAAATCCTACATTCATATCTTCAATAGCATTCTTAGAAAATTTTCACAAAAATAGCGTTTTTTTCGAGGGTTTAAAGTAGAATACTGCCTTAAGTTAACTAAATATATTTTACTAATTCCTTTTACTAAATATTTCATAGAAGTAACTAATTTTTTTTTCAGTGTATTATACATCCTTTGTATTAATTAGGATTTTTCTTTAATAAACATTTTCTTTACAATCCCTTTACTAATAATTTTATTTTTCAGCAATATTTAAAAATGTAAGCGATTTTTATGAAAACAAATGCATTTTTAAAAATTATTGCTCTATTACAATACTTGAATAATGGAATCCCTTGTGAAAATCATTCATAATAATAGAAAACACTCAAATAAATAGTTAATTGATTATGTACACATATGTGGCATTTGTATAATTTAACGTTCTAATACATCATTAACCTTCGCAGATGGTTGAGAATAATAATCAAATACATTGCAAAGCTTTTTATTAGTTAAAAAAAGGTTCTATTTTTAAATGCTAAAACTATTCGTAAATAATATTAATTGCGATTATATATTTAAAAATCTTAATATAGAATTATAATCTTATTTATGATCATGTAGTGACATATAAATAGCCATTGGTATATTTATCCTACATATTTGTAAAATATTTCGCTAAAATACTATAAATTTCAAACTTGTTTCAAACAATACTTTTTTAAAAAGTGTAGTTAATTTTCATGAATTTCATGCATAAGAGTTTATGTTTAACTACAATTAGAAATGCTACAAAAATGTATACTTTCTTAACGATTTTTCTGTAATAAACTTTCAACCCATCGGCACACGCAATATGAAATTTAAATTGTAAATTTATTATACAGGAACACGATTGATGGCAAGGTGAAGGGATACAGATTTCGAAGAAAATTTAAAATGCTCGAAACATCAGAAACCTCCAAATCCTTCTTTTTCTCAATTTTCTCTTATCGCCAGGACTCTACTCAATGTAGATCTGTTCAGAGCAGGTCAGAGCCTGAAAACATATCGAATTATCTTAAAGTACATCACAAATGTTTTCCTCATTTTAATCCGGGACTTTTTATACTGAATACTGATGCCACTGTGGCAGCGAAGATAGACATGGATAGAAGCGTAAAGCCCATATAAAAAGTGTCACAACCCCGAAGTGAGTTACTACTCCGATATACAGATGGCACAACCATTTCGAACCACGATGGTAATACTTTTTTTGCAAAAAGAGTGGGGGTATGTAGTGAGCGTGGAGAGAAAGGAAAGTTACATCTCTGCTCCCCTATTTTTGCTTCTTTTCTTCCCCTTACTCGCTTTGGCTTTTACTTTCTCTTTCCCTTGCATGCAGAACCATCGAGGGACTACCAAGACAGCGACGTCTACTGGACAAGTCTGAACTACCTTCTCCGGCTAATTTTTGATAATCTTTTTTCATATAAATAAGCGAGTGGAGTTTCCACTCCTTTCTACCCTTCATACTGCAAATGGTTACCGATTTACTATCTGCGGATATATTTACCTCATGACATGAGATGTCATGGCTGCTAATTCTAGTAGAAACAAAAGCTAATGAAAAAAAAATAAATTAGAGAAAAAAATCGATTTTTTAAAGTAGGGAATCCAGTAAAATTTCTTTTCATCAAATTAAAATGTAATGACTAAGTATATAAAATTGAAAATCAAATTATCAAAAGTAACACGGAGATATGGAATAATATAATAAGCGGATAGAGAGAATGACAGATAATTAATAATATTTATCACTTAAAACCAACCTATATAAAATCTAGATCATTGCAAAGCCAAAGTATAGAATCATAAGTAACAGAAAGATGTAGGTGAGTAAACAATTTTTAAAAAAAATTAAATCAGTGTAATAAGTCAAAATAATAAAGTAACATATTCTTTAAACATATATGTATGATTATTATCCATTGATTTAGACGGTTGAAAATTCAATATAAAAAAGCCAGTCTCCGTTTTGTGAGTAAATAATTGTTGTAAAAAGCGCTGAAATAAGATTAGTTGAAAATTGAATCAAAAAGAAGATGAACTGTATGTTCAGAATAAGATTTCCATTCCGTGCGAACCAGAGTGTGGCTCCACCTGCCTTATGGTAGCATCTATTCGTATCTCATGATGTATTTTTCAGAAATTGGAAGTCCTCTGTAGGTCCTCTATCCTATGATCTTCTATGAACACACAGTTCTATGTTAAATGTAGATATGCGTGTATTTTTGTGTCTGATTCACACTTTTTGTCCTCTACGTCATTTAGTACAAGGAAGTAACATCAAAGCAAGTGCAGGAATAACAGTGTCAACTCTAAAAATTAATCAACGCAAAGTTTTGAGAAAGTTGTTTCTGTGAACATTTGAAAGTAAAAGTGCTATTTCGCTGTATAATATATATTTGTAAACAAAATTATATTATGGAGAGCATATTTCATGAAAAGGTATTGTTTATATATATTTTATCGTTTAACTAAAAAAGTATGAATGCTTACTTGTGAATTTAGTGTTGCTTTTCATATTGCATTACGAGTTCTTTCAACTGCTTAATGCTCTTAATTTGTTGCAGCAAGAGGGTTACCTTTGTGCCCAGCATTGTCTCAATGCTCTATTGCAGGGACAGTATTTCAATGCTGTTGTTTTAGCCGATCATGCTGAACAGTTAGATTTTGAAGAACGAATTGCTATGGCTGAAAGTGGAGAGGATACAGATGAATATAAACGGTTTATAGAGGTAGAATTTTACACTAAGTATTTTTATGATTATCCTAGAAATGTATAAAATATTAAATAATAAATGTTCTATTATGACAGCAATAAATATAATTTTTATAATAACTTAAAAATTCTAGAATAATTTAGAATTGATTAGAGACAATATAATATAGCTTTAGAATTAAAGTAAATAAAAACATATAATTAAAATAATGTTTTTTTATATAATAATAGCAACAATTTTCACTTTCTTTTAATTTTGTATCTTTTCTTAGCCAATATAGGAGCTAATTTTTTTATTGACAATATTTCTATTTTATAATAAAGCATGCTATAGCAATCTTTTTCTCTATTTTTGCTTTGTGTTATCATTTTCTATTTCAATAAATTGAGTAATGTAATTAATTTAAATTTACTTGATTACTAGATTTTTTGGTTTAAGGACTGGGTGCTTTTGGAAGTCATAACAAGAAGAATATTGCTAATTTCTCAATCAGTTAAATGATATATTAACTTAGTTAAAATAGATAAAGTATATATACTTAGTCTATACAGTTAGATGCATGCATTCAATCATTTGCATCAGCATAATATTTGAACTTGCCTACTAAAAGTTTATTATGGAAATTTATCAACATTTTATAACAATTCTTATGAAGTATTATTATACTGCTAAATTATGTTAATATGTTAAATAGATATAAATAAAATTATATTTTCTTATATATCAATTGAATTGCTTTACCTATTATAATAAAATAATATTAAAAACCCGAATAATTTTATTCTATATAATAATAATCATGTATATTTTAGCAACCATCAGGAAATATGGATGACAGTGGATTTTTTTCAGTACAAGTTATAAGTCGAGCTTTAAAAGTTTTAGGTCTTGAATTAATTGCTTATACTAGTACAGAACCAATAGCAATAATGGCACAAAATGACCCATCGTAGGTTATCAATTATATTGCATTGATGATCAAAAAATAGTATGCTACTTTTCTGAAAGTCTGCTGTTTTTTACAAATATACAACTGTTTAAACCGTAATGGTAAATAAGTTTACTTGTTTTTAGACAGATGAAAGCCTATATTTGTAATTATCAAGGTCACTGGTTAACAATTAGAAAACTAGGAAATCAATGGTTTAATTTAAATTCAATGTTGAGTGGCCCACAACTCATATCGGACACACACCTAGCTATGTACTTAGCTCAGTTAATCCAAGAAGGTAAACTAAATAGAAAAATTTATTTAATTCCAGCAAATGTTATTTTTTAAAAGTTTTTATATATATTTTTTAAAATTATTTAATAAATTTTCTAAATTAAAATTACACCATTTTATATTTTTAAAAATATATCTATATTTGTTTATTAAATAAAATTATGAACATTTTAGGTTATTCAATTTTTATTGTTATTGGAAATTTACCGTCATGTGAAGCTGAAGAAATTCTTTTAAAAAATCCTGTTGTACCAAAGCCAAAAGTAACAAATGAACAATCGCAAGTGTCTTCTAAAGGTTATGTATTAGGTTCAAAGGCAGACGATGAAGCAAACATTTTACAAGCAGCACGGGCATTAGAGATCACAGTTCCTTCAACTTCACGAGATAATAAGCGATCAGAAGTAGAAATAGTATCAGAAGTAGTCAGACGACCACGAGAAAGGCTAATACCTATTCGGAGTCAAGGACGTGAAGAGATTCACACAATTGAGGATGATGATGAAAACACAGAATTTCAAGCAGCGCTTCAATTGAGTATAGAAAACTACAAAAGGGAACAAGATCGAAATCTAAAATTAAGATTAGAAAACTCATCCTCTAACAGTACATTTGGAGTATTAAATGATGTAGAAGATGAAGAAGATGCTGAACTAAGAAAAGCATTGCAGCTTAGTTTAGAATGTTCAACACCACAAGTTCCAGATCCAGAAAATATACGCTTATATCGTTTAGCTTATCTTTTAATTAATTCCAAAAATTCACAGGCGGAAAATTCAAGCAAACTAAATACTTAACAGATAATTTAATTTTCATTTTGTTACTAAATAAATATCTTGTTACTCGTTTTTGAACTTATTCTTAATTGTAATTTAACTGTAACTAACCACTAAGGTAGGGGATACTTCATATCGATACATTGTTTAGGTGCAACAATAACATGTTTGTAACCATTACTGTAAAATTTTACTTAATGAATAAAAAAAGTCTATTTCGTGATTAGTTTGTTAAATAAAGAATTTACGTATGTTGTTCTACCTTTAATAATATATTTATTCATGTAAATTTATACTTTGCTATAAATTTGAGTTTGTTTATGTGCATAAGAAATTAAATAAATTAAAATTTTTTTTAAACTGTGGTTTTTTAATTTATATTAATTATGTTTAAAAATATATCAATTAAGTATATATGTATACTGTGACTAAGTAAATCTCTTTTCATTGCATGAAAATTTGATAGTTATTTTATAATTAATAATTATTATACTCAGTAGTTACATATATTCAATTTTATATTCTATAAGAAATTGATTAGTAAAAGAAATCGAAGAATAATGAGCCAAAAATATCAAAATATATTCCAAAATATTTTATTTAAATTATTGCACTGAATCTTTTAATAAAATGTTTATTAAGTATAGAGAAGTAGTGAAAATTTTTCTTCCTTTTGTTTTTATTATTTATGTAATCATGTATACAATTATATTATAGTTGTTTAGAAATCTTATATTATATGATGTTTTTTTATTTTAAGTATTTAAGTGAGCTACAAAGCGTAGAAAGTATTTACAAAATGATTCCAAAAATTTTAGAATGATAGAAAATCAATTTCAATCGTTTGCAGCCTGAACTTGGGAAGAAAAGTTACATATTTACAAGGTTTTAATTTAAAACTTTTTACATGTAAACAAATTATTGGTTTTTATTACACATACTGTTTTGTTTTATTCTTTATCAATAATATTTTGAAACTAATAATTAGGACAGGAATAAAATAAATAATTATAATAAAATTTTGGATTATATAAATATACAAATATATTAATTTTATATGCTAATAATTTAAATTCAAAGAAAATGTATATAGATTTCAGGTTTATAGTTACAATTTTAGTTACGTACATGTTGTATCTTATCTAAAACAATAAATGAAGTTCCAGTATTATCAGATATTACATGCCTAACATTTTTTTTTAAATTATTCAAAATTATTAAAATTATTATTTTTTAATAAACAATATTATAAACAATTAACAAAGTATATAGAAATGTAATAAACTTAATTGTTTGTATCGATTAAGAATTTAATTCTATCTAATAAATGCTGATTATAATTTTCACCAGCTGATTGCGAATATATTGGCTGCACTGCAACTACAGATACTTTCAGTCTGTTTTCATCCTGTAAATAAAGTTTTTCATAAATTAATTTTTTGACTAATATGAATTTATAAGTATATACATTATATACCTAATAAATACGTACATTATAGTTTTCAAGCTTGACTCGTAATTTGAAAATATAGGATTTGAAAGAAGTTGCAGTAATTTTTTCTATGTATGCATCATTATCACTTTCTTTTAGTTCTCCTAACTCTTGAGCAGTAGCCTTTAGAATTATTTCAGCTTCTTCATTAAAAGCTGTAATCCATTGATGATTAGTATGATCTGCTATATTAATCTGAAAAATTGAAATGTTATTTCACTTTTTGTTATTTTATTTCTATTCCTGTTCACTAAACATTACTGTTCCTTACATTGGCTATTAAACGATAATCAAATTGAGTAAAATCAGATCGACACTTTTCACACTTGTACATTCCATTACTCTGATCAAGAAGTTTCTTTTTACAACCTTCAGATGGACAAGCTTTATAAACAACATTTTCACCTTTAATCATTTGAATTGTAGCTTTAGTAATAAACGTATTTGGCATATTTGGATGTCCATATCTGTGTTCTAGAACTTCTTTTAAGGATAACCAAGTACCATTCATTCCTGATGTTCCACTACTGGAGGTTGTCGATAAAGATCGGAATTCTTGTTTTTTTCCAATAGTTTTGTACCAGTCTTGCAACCTTTAAGTTATAAAATATTTTATAAACAAATTATTTTGTAATTAATTTTTGTTTTGCTTTTATATAAAAACTGTTTCTACAAAAATAATTAAATTATATTATAAATTGAATTAAATATATCCTTTATGATTTATGATTATTATATACTTATGAGCTTGAGGAATATCTGGATTGACTTGTAACATGGAAGAAACTACTAAAGTTAGATTTTTTCCACCATTGAATTCACCAATTTTTGCCCCCTTAATAGCGACAACAGGATTTGTTGATCCATCAAAATTAACTGCTTGAGTACCCCATAATGTTACACTTATCTAAATGCAAATAAGTTTATTGAAAAAATTAACGAATTAACAGCACAGTTTATTTTTGAGCCTACCAAATCGTTATTTTCATCTACAATACCAATATCTCTTTTATTAAGTTCTCGACTTGTACTTCTTTGAATTACAGTTTGAACATCACTACAGGTTTTCACAATTCCTAAGATATCTAAAAATAGTAATAAAATTATATTTAGTAATTATTAAAAGCATATACAATTAAGTTATTTTAGTTAAATTGAATAATTACAAAAATTAATTTACCAATTAATTCATCTTTTTTTTTATTCTCAACAGTACCAATTGCAACAAAATCATATTGTAAAGTTGGAATTTCATCAGTTTCTTCATTACAAAGTACTATTTCTGAATCATTGGATAAAGTCATTTCATAATCATTTTTTAAATTATTAAATTGTTTATTAGCTGGTTTTAATTGACAACGTGAGATGTAATAAACCTTTCCTATCTAGAATGGTATTTATAATCATCCAAAATTCTTTAATTAGTTCAAAAATAACATAAAAAATAAAATAAATTGCTAAATTTGTCATATCAAAATCACTATACCTCTATCATATCATAAAACTTATCACATTGATCGCGAAAAGCTGTACACCTAATTTCACCACTATCATCAAGTAAATCCATACTAAATAATTTTCCTTCTCCACGAGAATTGGACCATGTTCTTATAGTTGATTTGTTAGTTACACGAGCTTTAATCACCCATCTGATGTTTATTTTTAATACAGAAGTATTTATTTACAAAAAATATATATTAATTAAATTAAAAACTAGTCACTTATAAAGAATTAAGATTACCTATTCTGATATGGACTTAAGTCTGCAATATGATTTACAGTTACACCATTACCATTTGATAATATTGTGTTCAAATGCTTTGCAGGTGCATTATCTAAAAAAATTGTTTAAAAACTTCTACATTATTTTTTTTGAATATTTGTATATTATTTAAAAAATTTATTATAATTTTACTAAGTTCAGGTGCTTGTTTTGATGCTTCATTTTGATTTATATGGGATTTGAATGAAGTAGATGAAGCAGCTATATTTTCATCTGTTTTTCCTTTGTGCTCATTTATAGATTCCAAAACCTTTCCTACTTCATTTCCAGGAACTAAAACTTCTAAATTCAGTATGACCATAACACGTCTGAATAAAGATATTATATTTGTTTAATATAATAAAATGCTGTGCTTCTTTATGTTTAAAATGCAATAAATAAGATCACTTATTTACTTTTGAGCACCTCCATTATTTACCATGCTGATAGCATATCGATTAATTTTAACAATTGAATATTCTGATAATATATTGTTGGCTATTAAGTCATTTAATTGAGTTGCCAGCATAGAATAAGAGTTAGATTTTATTCCATCTGATAATAAAAGTCTGTATCTTTCTCCACTTGTTGAACTTGCAAGTTTTTTATGTCCCTATTATTGATAAAGTAAAAATACAATACAATAATAAATCATTTTATAAATATATTTATAACAAAGTAATTTGTAATTCTTATAGTAAACTCACTAGAATTTGAAAAATTGGTTCCTCAACTTCAATACCGTTCATTATTCTCTGTAAATCAAGATAATATTCAAATTTTTTTTGTTTAGATTATTTGCCATTGTTCTATTTATGCTACCAAATAATGGTGCTAATCAGAAACGGAATTTTGGATATTTTTGTAAAAAAAGCGTAGATATATGGATTTTTACATAATGTCAGTTGGTCAGAAGCATCAGAATTTGAACACAGGTCACCAAATTACGTTCTTTGCTTTATTGAATGAGCCATCTTAGACTTCATATAGTATTAAAATTAAGAAAGATTTATCTACCATTACGTACAAATAATAGTGGCATGATAACGAGACAATCAATTTTATTTATGAAAATTTCATACGGTTTGGCTAATGTAATTATGTGCAATATTTAATATTGTCAGAAAAAGTTAAAAATAAAAATGAGCATTTGAAAATAATGAACTTACATCTAAGCCGCCTTCCGTAAGTTTAGTCATCTTAATTCAGATCAATATTAGTGAGATTTTCCAAAGAATTCAAGTTATTTTAAATAGTTATAGACTTAGTTTATTGATGTATTTGCATTTCATTTATCTATTTTTATACCTAGATTATTTAGGTAAATATATTCGTCAAAAACGATTTTTTATCACAATTGGCAAATGTCATCACCGTGATATCTACTACCTCTGTCTGCTATCTATCAATATTCGAACTGGTTCGAATCTGTCATATCTCTGCTCATATTATTGGGCATTGGGTACTTGGTGTCATAAACTGGTCATATGTTTGCGAGCGATCTTAAATCAGAGATAATTGAAGAGATCGCCGATGTCCGTGTTAGAGACATTAGAAACTGCAGGAAAATTCTGACCTCCAGCGCCACAGCGGTAAACGTAGGTACTTCATTCGTGAATTATTAGATGATTTTAGGGAGAGTAGAGAGTATGGACAAGTATGGTGGGTAGAAAGAAAGAGTGGAAACTCCACTCGCTTTGGGGAAAACTTATCAAAAATTAGCCGGAGATGGTAGTTCAGATTTATCCGGCAGACGTCGCTGTCTAGGAAATCCCTCGATGGTTCTCCGTCTAACAGAGAGAGGAAGCAAAAGCCAAAGCGAGTAAGGGGAAGAAAAGAAGCAAAAGTAAAAAAAAACAAAAAACTCTCTCCACGCTCACTGCATATCCCCACTCTCTTTTCTTCAAATACATGTATTTGAACGAGCAACCTCATAGGGTGTTGCCGCTTTGCGGCCAATTCTGTCCTGAAGTCCTGACGTGTAATTTGACACAATTTTAGCGGAGTTCCCACTCTTCTTTACTCTCCATAGATGATTCAATTAATATTTTGGCAAATAAAAATCTAGAAAATTTCATTTTTTGTAAAATATTGATAAGGTAATTTAAATTTATTGTACGCATACTAGTCATAAAAATTAAGGTATATTAAAAGAATTCTACATTTTTGGGTAATTTTCGAGAAAAGATAATATGGAGTAAAATGTTGGTATAAAAAATGTACCTAGATGGTTTTTTTAGATTTTTCAGAAAAGGATAAAGTTCAAGTCCTGGTGAAATAAAAAAAAATTATAGACATTTAACGATAACATGACTGTCATTAAATTTTTGTATGATCATTATAATCGTTATTTTAGTTATCTCTTGTCGGAAATCACTCAAACTTTTAAAATTCTTTTAATCCCTTAATTTTTTACTAGTATTTTGCCAAGTCCGTGTGGAAGATATTTGACCCGGACCTCTCGCAGTACTTAAGAAATATGTTCGATGCGTACGCTTAAAGTAGAAAAAACGTTTTTAACTAATTTTTAGCATTCGTTAACTGATTAAGTGGGTTCAATTTAGATTAGAAAATTTTTTTGAGTATTACTGAGTATTATAATAATGAAGATATTAATAAATATGTGTATGCACTATCTCTGTCTTTCCAAAATAAGTGATCAACGTATGATGATGGGATAGAGAAGGAAAAGTTATGTGTAAATGTCTAATCAATTTTGAGATGTTGCGAATAGTTTTTACGCTATGCGCCTGCGTCCATCAAACAATCACGATGCACAGATCTCGGCCAGCGCTCTTGGGCATGGAAAAGGAGAAACTAGGAGGAATTGTTGATAAAGAAAAAAACAGAAAATCGTGGGATCTGTTGATGGGACGGCCTAAATAATACGTAGGCCACTACCGCGGTTATAAAAACCGACCTTTTTTAGAATTTTTTGGAACCAATATTATAAATTTAGGATGGTAAAGGAGGTGATATGAGTTGGTATTGTATATAAGTATATAAAAAAAAAGTTCGGTTTGAATTTATATATTGATATATAGAGATATTAAATATCGGAAATCCACCGCGGAACTTCTATCGGCTTACAATGTCATTAGCGCTGAATCGTGACAGATGAGGTGGTAAGAGTTTCGAATATATAGAATGTCACGTTATTATATATGTATAGCTTATAAAAAGCTAAATACACCAATAAAAAACATTTATGTCAATCATTGTAGTGTCGAGTTATTAACCAATATTTAATAGCCAATCAAAAAAGCAGGATATGGATTTTCGGTCGAGAAGCTGGAATTGAAACTCAAAAATATAGGCGAAAACGCTCTCCGCTATATAAGAAATGGGAGGAAACAGGCATCAATTTGTGGTCCTTGTATTTTTTATACGCACACTACTGTGAGAATAGAAACATAAGTGTAAAAGAAAATGGTCTCTTTTTTACATATAAACAATTTGACATGTAAATAAAATATAAAAATATACAGTATAAACGGGGAGAAACATATTTCATCCATAAATTAACTAACTGAAATCATTAACAAATACTAAATTAACAACGTTTTTGTAAATTCCAATTCTATTCTCTACAACCTGTGTGCAAGTATTATGCTGTTTGAACGATAATAGTAAATTATTATCAACATTATAGCTATATGCATAATTGTGATAAAAATAATGGAAAATCTACTAAAATTAAGTCGAATTTTGATGCTTTTTTCTTTTTGTAGAATATGTCATACTATAGTTTCTATATATACTATAATTGCAAGTCATGTTTTCGTGTTTGTGGTTATGGAAGTTATAAGAAAATATAATATAATATAATAACTAATATAATATAATATAATATAATATAATAAATATAATATAATATATAATTTAATAAAAACTAAAATTTGTTATATATTTAATATATTCTTTTAATTTTAATATTTTATATAAACTAAATTTTCAAGTCGTTTTTATTCTTGACAAAACTCTTATTTTTATTGGAATTAGATATTTAATAGTTTTTTTAATTTTATTGCATGTCGTGTTTTTGTATTTGTGGTTATGGAAGTTATAAGATTTTTTTAAAATATAATGAAAACTATGCACGACTAAGGTGAGATTTTTTTTAAATATAAAGAACATTATGCACCACTAAGGTAAGATTTTTTAAAAATATACTTAATTTTCAATTAGTTTTTATTCTTTATAATCTTTACAAAATATTTTCTCATGCGTTTTAACACTAGAATGGTATATGGATATTCATTATGAAAATATTTTTTTAAAATTTATATATTTTTCTAAGGACACTTCCGTTTGCATCATTTTCATTAAACGGCGATAGAATTCTTACCTCCGTTCCCTTATATTATTGATAGAGTGTATACAAAAGCAGTGGAGGGTAGTAGTTCGAAGTTGCAATTCCGCCTTTTATATATGTATGTTATATAATGCTATATATAAAATCAGATTCATAAAACAGTGTAGAAATGAGACCGTTTTTTAATTCAAGATGTTAGTTAAACAATTTTAAGATATAATTTTCATTTCAACGACTTTTCATGTATTGGATTAAAAATTCACAGTGCCATATAGCAAAGAGTTTATAATAATGACCACATGGTTAACTAGAATTTATAATAATTTGCTATTTGTAGATATACAATTTACGCACTCGGTTTATAGACGAGTTGGTTCCAAAAATGAAATAGAAAAATATAAAAAAAGTTTGCAGAAGAAATTCTTACGTTCGAAGAAGCATATTTTACTGGTATGCTGATTATTATTATCGTTATGATTTTGATATATTTTGGATTTTTATGGCAAAATACATAAAAACTGCATAAATGCATAAACATTATCTTCTGTGAAATATTGTTAAGAATTTAAAATAACGTTTTCAATAATACTTTTAGATCTACTAAAGTGTATCTTGACCCATATTTCTATTTTAGATGTTTTTACTGTAGATCTTTTATTTTTTGAAAAAAATACATACTAAGTGAGAAGCGTTCTTAGCGTGAAACCTGGTGAAACTTTATTAGCCGTAGCAGTGTCTATACGTTAGGAATCTATGTATATATATATATATATATATATATATATATATATATATATATATGCGCGCGCGCGCGCGCGTGTGTGTGTATGTGTGTGTGCGCGCGCGCGCACATGTGTGTTTAATATAATACTAATAGATAAATGCAAAATTATCTATTTTAATGAGATTTACTACTTCTATTTTGAATATGTTTTTAAATTTTTCATACATTCTCTGCTTAATTTGAATAACTTTCATTATTGTGTTTATGTCCTGAAATTTGCGATTTAAATTTCATTTTCATCAAAAGCCACTATATTTTAAATATATATATATATATTATACGGGCTCCAGTTCTCACAAATTATAATAAACTAAGTCCCTGAAAAGTCAATAGTGGAGAACATTCTGTTTAGTTCGACAAACCACCACAACTAATTTCTCTGGTAGTCGCTGCGATCGATTCGGATTTCCTTCAAAGGTATCGAGCACTCAACTAACCTATTTAAACCATAGACATACGAAGTAAGATAAATTGATAATTTAATTCCGTTTGAATAATCTAGTATAGTTTTGTAAAAGATTCCTATAATATTGTTAAATTTTAGAAAATGTTAAATTAGCTTGTACAATTTATTATTCCAGAAAATAATTGTATATGTTAATATACAGAGCAATATTTGAACAGCATTGTACCTATATAAACAATAACTATCTGTATTCTATATTTGATATTAAATAAGCATATTCATTGCTCTGAAAGCTACAAGTCTGTTATAAAAAATTAATTTTTGAAATATTTTATTTTTATTTCATACTAACAAAAGTAATTTTAAACTATTGCAGTTTTAATTCATTATATTATCGCTAAGTGGCGTTACTAGCGCAAGGCGTAAACGCATCTATTAAAATAGCGCGATCTCTACAAGATCGTTTTACTAGTTAGTGGATATCTTTTACGTGGCTGGTACTAATCGAGACAAGGTGTGTAATGAAGAATATAGATAAAAATTCTGGCAATTTTTTTCCTTTGACAGTTGTGCAGAATTAATAAATGATTATTGATAAAGAATATTATGCAAATAATTGATTTCGTATTAGAAATTCTATTTCATGATGGCTAAAAGCGACAGAGATCAAAGTGGATTTGTTGACAAGTCCACCGCTTCGCGCGTGTATTGCCCTTTATTTGATTTCGAAAGCCGTAATTGTTGAATATTGATTTGTTCAATTTACGCTGAATTTATAAAGTTGAAATAGTTTATCTTTGTTAATCATAAAATTATCATATTTTTACATTAATAAATTTTTGTAAAATAAATAAACAAAGTTTTAACCTCAACTGTTAATTCGAACTGCTCTTTGATTTCTTAATTTATTTAAATAAATTTTTTAATATAATATAAAAATTGGTTGCAATTCAAGTATTAACGTTTTACTAAAAATTGATCTAATAAAAACTTACTGAATTATACATCTTTAAATGCAAAGTAAATTTGTTGTACAAATGTTTTTTTATTAACATTAATTTATAACTTTTATTTACAGATGTTTACATCAAGTGCCAAAATTATGAAAAGTGGGGGTGCTGAGCCTGATGTATTCGAGGCCAGCATTTCAAATGCTCTCTTAGAACTCGAAACAAATAGTGATTTGAAATCACAGCTGAGAGAACTGTATATAACTAAGGCACGAGAAATTGAAACCAATAATAAGAAGGTAAATTGATTACAATTTGTCCACAATTGTAAATTTCATTGATGCTTGTATTATAGATATAAATTTAGTACGTTCTATTAAAAATTTTTCGTTGTTGATCATAAACGACTTTCAATATGTAGTTTTCAATTAACTGTATTGAATATAAATGTAATCTTTTTTTTCAGTCCATCATTATTTATGTTCCCATGCCTAAGCTAAAGGCATTCCAGAAAATACAAACTAGATTAGTACGTGAATTAGAAAAGAAATTCTCTGGAAAACATGTAATGTTTGTTGGTGAAAGGAAAATTTTACCTAAACCTACAAGGAAAACCAGGACCAAGAACAAGCAAAAGAGACCAAGAAGGTGTGTTTGATTTAAAAATAACAATTGACGTTAATAATTTTATTATTTCGTTTTGATTATTGAATATATTAAATCAAAACTAAGTAATATACAAAATAATTCAAAGATCACTTTTTAATGATTGTCTTATTATTTTATTAATAGTCGTACACTTACCGCTGTTTATGATGCTCTACTTGAAGATCTTGTATATCCTGTTGAAATTGTGGGTAAAAGAATAAGAGTAAAGTTAGATGGTTCTCAGATAATCAAAGTGCATTTGGACAAAAATGAACAGACCAACATTGAGCACAAAGTAAGTTCTTTTTAATTTAAGTATTATTATTTGTTTTCCAAATTATTTAAATTTAAAGTATACAGACTGAATTTATTTATACATATACAAAGTAAATTACATAAAATTAATATATTAGTTAAATGTGCAAAATGTGTTTTATTTATAATTATTTATAATCATATTTGTTTCATTTAGGTTGATACCTTTGCTGCTGTCTATAAAAAGTTAACTGGTCGAGATGTAACGTTTGAATTCCCAGAATCATATGTATAAGTTCGTTTCAATAAAAAACACCTATTGAAATATGATTTTTAAATTACATTTTGTGAGTAACCTAGATTCATGTTTCCCAGACTAATTATTGTTTACTACAAAATTGTTTTTAATCTAGTCATATTTTATATTTATTTATCTAATAGAAACTATAATATAGTAGTATGCTTTATTGACTTTTCCTTACCTAATTTTGTATTACAATAATAGAATTAGCTTATTAATAGTTATAATTATTTTATGATATATTTAATTATGCTTTTTATATCTTACATGATCAAAAAACAGTTTTAACAAATTTATTCAATGAACATTTAGCTTGAACTCATTATTCTCATTGTCCTTTGATCATTACATTTTTTATATAGAACAGAATTTAGAAGTGACTTAAATAGTACATAATAAATATGTGTATGAGTAACTTTTCATGTCACTGAGAAGAATAGAAATAAATAGAAATAAATAATACAATAGATGTTTATTCGCTTATGGTTATGAAGTTGATAACGAGTCGCAACTTTCGGCGTGGGAGGCTAGTTTTCTGTATGCAATTCGAAATTTATAAACATACTAAAATATAATTTATCATCCATAAAACAAATAGGATAATAAAAGTGAACATTATAATAAATTTTGAAAACATTTACAAATGTGTATAACTGTTTTAACCTGTATAAATTATCCTTATTACGTAGTTAATAAATTTATTCTGTAATCTGATGTACTTACTTTTGGCGTTCGGAATTAACATGATTGTTATAGGTGGAGAACACCAGTGTTCTCAACTTCACGTATCACTATGAGCTATTATACCGAATATACCTATATCAATAAGAGAAAGTTATTTTGTAACGTAGTAGTTTAAAACTTAACCCAATAAGAAAGTAAATAGTATTTCAAATCAATAAAAAAGAAATGTACAGTTACAGTAGGTTAACATCTATAAAAAATAAGTTTAAAACAGTTATAACGTTAAAACAATAATACGTATTTGTAGATGTTTTCAAAAATTCTTATAACGTTTACTTTTATTATTTTATAGAAACAAATTTATGTGTTATCATTTTTGTAAATTTCTAATTGCATACCGAAAACGTTCCAAGTCTCCCGCACCGGAAGTTGCAGCTAAATGAAATTCCAAACAGAGTAAATAAAAAAACAAAGAACCTGACCTAAACCAGAGATATCTAAACGACAGTTTTTTTATATAGTTGTACAAAATTCTATTAATGTAATCTTTATATTAAAAAACTTTCGTACACACTCGTGAACCAAGGTGTCTTGTTACCCCCGCTTTGCTCGGGCGACAATATCAATTTGTCTAGGTCGTGGGCATCAACTATTTTGCTCCTTTGTTGTGCGGACATCTATTTTTATTTATTATAATTTTCAAAATAATTAATGTTTTAAGAAAACATGAATTTTTTAAATGTTTTGCATACAAAATAAAATATATTATGGTAACAGTGATTTCAATGTATTCAAGGATGCTAATATCTTTATCTTGTAATCATCATTAATATTCATAAAATATATAAGTAATCAAACATTTTATAAAATTTGTCATTCATAGTCAGGAAAAATATCAATATTTGAATACTATATTATAACATGATATTACTTTGTAACGGAGTTTTTATCTTCGATTTCGATGAAATTTATTACAATTATGGTTTTTATGGCGCTGATTGTGAAACCCACGAATACTCTATATAGTCTAGGAGTCAGACTGGTTTCGTTATTTTTTAAATCATTCAGGAATCAAGTAATAATTTTATGTAACATGTTATAACATAATAAGAATTAAAAGATAGTTAAATTAAATTATATACAAATAAAAGATTGATTATCTGCCAATAATTAAAATTCTACTTAAGTCGACTGTTGTAAACTAAACTAATAAATATTTTTACAGCTTTTATAAAATAAAATACTTACCATTAGATAATAATATTTGGCATATTGTAGATATTTGAAACAGAGAATATATGAACATCCGTATAGTTTGCGAAATACGAATGTATTGCAATAACAACAAAAAGTATTAATAAAAATTTATATACCACTTTCTCATAATCCTACTTTTAAAATTCGTATATAGGAAGCTAAAATACTTTTAAAAAAAAACTTTAGCAGGTCGATACTTTTTGAGAAAAAAAAGGTGAAACCTGGTTTAGCTCCCAAGCTACCATATAAAAATCATGGCGTATCGAATAATGTGAAATTCTTAAAAAAAATTTACATTAACAACAGTTGTTTTTATTATTTATACAAAGTACTATTATTATTTTTTATCATAGTTACATTGTTTAAGGTAAGTCATAAGAATGTACAAAAACAATTGAAATTTATAACACATGACGACGATTGCGATGGATAAGCGTGTTATTCAGTGGATGACCATTAATGACTTCATTGATAAAGTTCGTGTAAAGGGCCACGTTGGTGTATATATCCCGCCATAGATGACATCTGTGCAATCATTATGACACATGCTTGCAACTCCAAAAACTACCATTAATAACAAGTAAACTACCAGTATCCATTTGAAAATAAACGAAAAAAAAACTGCATCATGCTGTATACAAGAGTATAATACATTTTAGATTTGATAAACAGAGGGTAGGTGGAGAGCCTCTCTTATTAATTAATAATATCATTATCAGATATCACTTTCCTCATTCTATCCTACAAATCGCACCTTCTTCGCTTGATTTCGGTTTTCATAAGGAAAAATATAGTCCTTATCTAGTACGAAAAGGCTCCTTTACGAACCTCTTTATCACCCTCGGCTTCGAATCAGGCCGCAAACCTTTCGTTTCGTAAATAAACCTTTCCGTACCCGGTAAGAAATGAACTATTTTGATCAGCTGTGTAAAGTTCATTCGGCTAATCTTCACTATGATTTTCCTTAACAAAAAAAAATTTTGCCAATTAATTGTCAAGTTTGAGAAAAAAAGCTAATGATTCTCTTATGTCAAGTTTAAATGATAATGATATGTTCAGTAGATGGTTCTTAATGTTAATGACATGTTCAGGAGATTCATATTTAGGAATTTCACTAGCATTTTAGAATTTTTAAAAATTTTCACTGCAATCTTGAATTTAAAAAACACAAATTAGTAGAAGTATAAATTATTTAAACGATTAATATTCGATACATATTGTAATCATTTCGTATTAGCTTATGAACCTGTACGATTCATCGGCGAATGCACAGCTTTACTTAGGCGGAGCTCTTGTTTGACAAAACAATTCAGATTTAAAAAATAAAAGTATATAAATCGGTATAAATTAAAATCGAAACTATATATTTTTCAAATAGTGCAAAAAATTTAAATTAGAATCACCAGCTGATTTTTATACACTTTATTTTGAAAATATAAACATTTATAAATATTTTACAAAGTCTACTCACATCGCAAATTCCCCATCGTTGCTCGACCTCATTTGAAGACTGCATATTCGACCACATATTCGCTAAAAAGGAACGATATGTTCATTGTTACGTATGCAACGAGCGTCAAGAAGAAGAGAAACATTTGCATATCTAAGTTTATTATCTGAATTACCAGCTACCCTTGCTCTTCTTCCATGCTCAGCGCTGTATTGACTTGCAATCCAGTTATATCGATGTCCTGATATTAAACCAACTTTGTGCCAAAATGTTTCAAAAAGTTCAGGAATCTTAAGTTGACTTAAGTGTGGAATATTTAGTAATGCCTAATTCTGTCGTCAGCTACGAAATATATATTTTTATAATGATCTATATCTATCTATCTATCTATCTATCTATCTATCTATATATATATATATATATATATATATATATATATATATATATATATATATATATATTCTGTGCAAATGTTTCAAAATTATTTGTATAATTACTTTCTTGTAACTATTAAAAATGTATACTCAGATTCAATGTGATTAAATGTTTTATTTATGGAAAAAAGCTGTATTAAATATTATCTGGGATGAAAATTCATCATAGAATAACAAATAAAATGGCATTTTATAAATAAATGTGCTTATCGTCTAACGTATTTATAAATATTTTAGAAAAGATGCTATCCACGAACCCCTCGTTTGAAAATTTGCAATATTTTAACTATGAGATCTTAATAGATAATAAAATTGTAAGATCCTTCAATTTAAGTATAATTATAAATATAAAAAAATTGGATGAGTAAAACATACCTATGTATGAATGATTTATTTATTACTACATCTATATACACAGATGCACACAGTGTTAACTCAAAAACGTAAAATGAAGTCTACCAATTGAGTATTATTGTGATAATAAAAATTGATTTAAAATGTAGAATTAGCGTCTTATATCTGTATCTGCTTATGTTCCATGGCTCCAAAATAGTTAAATAAATCTTAAATCTCCAACTAATATTTATATAATCATATTGGCTACTATAAAAACTTTAGGGCACTTGTTTAACAATGAAAATAATAGTCGTACGTTTGATTGATCGATATTTATATCTACTTGGCTTTAGATCCTAAAACAGGGTAAAAATATAAGTATATAAAAAATATGCCCGGGTACATCATTTGCCGTTCGATAATCATTAAAATATCCCTAGATAAAAATTTTTGAAAATAGTTCTTTATAAATTTTTAGGAGTTTTTTAAAGTTAACTCTTTAATTTAATTTAACTCTTACTAATTAAAAAAAAATCGACGGCATAATTTACCATGATATAATTATACACTGGTGCTCCACCCCTCTTCATACAATCGTTTGCCGCTGTGTTGTCACAAGATTTGGCCGGCCCTAAGCCAAAGTTATAGATGGGGCTTTATAAGAACATAAAAATTCCAAAAATTTGAATCAATTTCGAAAATATTAATAATCAAATAAATAATTATAATATTTTTACAAATTAAATAATAAACCTGTTGTGAATAAAAAGCGATATTGTTACTTTACATAAATATTTAAAAGTTTTTATAGATTTTATAGAAAACAACAGTTTAATCTGGCATTTATTTGTAATTTATATATTTTGATTTATTTATTGAAATTTATTACTTGCAATCAAAATTATTCTAAAATTTTTTCCTCACTCTATTATTTCTATATATAATGCATATTATTTCTATACGTTATTTTTTCAATTAAAATTAAATAATTAAAATAGAGATTTACTAATCAAAGACATAATTTAAAATAAATAATAAAATTCCAAAAATATATTTTATTATATTTTTATAGAATATTCATAGTAGGTATCGAAAACACCAGTAAAACATGTCAGGTTATTCCAAAATAGAATTAATTGAAAGTACAATTATTTACAATTTATTTTGTTTATATATGTTCAGATTGTTACTTCAAACGATTTGTATTGTTATAAGAGAATAAGTTTTTGTCAACATTTGAATTATTTAATTTCTTTCGATTTACTTTAACTTTTTAATGACTTCCCATTATCGGCTAAACGGGTCACGAAAATTACGAAAAGAAATAAAATAAACTTAGCATGCATCATTTTTTCAAATTCTATTTTGAGTATTTTATTTATTAAAATACATAGATTAATTGATTATTAGTATATAGACTAGAATGGTTTCAAATCGAATGAAATCTTTTATAAATTGATTATAAAATTTATATATCTTAAGTGTATACTGATATGCATTAATACATTTTGAACAGTACCTGACCTATATTATTTTAAATAGCATTCAGTAATATTCTGTTTAACTAACACTCGCATATTTTTAATAATAGAGCCTTGAATAAGCTTTCGCTGTGTCTACGAAGATGGCAGTAGTAGTACCCCGTGAATAAAATTTTGTACGGTAACTCACATGCAAGAAAGTACCGTATCCAAACTTAAATTTCAGAATATGGTAGTTCATTTTAGTTTAATCAAAGTATTTTTTTATTAATTTTAAAAATGTCTACTTTTGTGCCAAATGCAGTGTATTTGCGGTGAATTTTATGGCACTAACTTGTTCAAATAAAATCTACAGCTGAAGCATAAAGAATTCTTGTTGAGATTTATGGTAGAAATGCTTGATCGGATACAACTTGTAGAAACTGGTTTCGACGCTTCAAAAATAATACTTTTCAACTTAAAGATAAAAAACGTTCTAGCGCACCGAATAATTTATAGACAGAGAATTGAAAAAATTACAGAAGAGCTTGAAAAATAATACAAGTAGTTAAGACAGCTGTTTCAAATTGTTTAAGAGTGTTAGGAATGAATAAAAAATTGATGAATAAAAAAATGACTTTATCCCTATTTTACGGGTCAAAATATATGAGATAAGTTTTTTTTTTATTCACAGACATATTATTGCAGAAGGAAAGGTATTCAATAACAGGACTATTAACCATGTTATAACAATGAAAACAAATTGCTTTTTTTAGATATGGAAGCATCTTTTCATCATCTTAACATCATTCTAGACTGTTTAAACAAATGTTTCTGAGTAAATTTAGATTAATAAAAATTTAACATTACAGAATAAATTGAATTCTTATTTAAATTATTTGAATTCGGTACAATTCTATTTGAAATTTTTACTAACTTTTTAGCTTAAGTTGTATACAGCGGAGTTAAAATTTTAATGTTTATAGATATTAATGTAAAAGTAAAATTAGCACTTTAATATTACTTAATAAAATTAATTAACAATTAGATTTTTAGGTATATAATTCTACCTAATAACTTATATTGATTGCCGTATATATCAAAGACATTAAATATAGATAATGCACAATTTCAATAATGATTTTTTAAATTTTATTTATGTGAAGTTTGATGAAATTCTAGTCCTAATATATTAATTTATACTTTGTAATTCAATAATTGTAAATTATCAAGAATTAAAAATACAAAAATTAAAATACGGTCTATTTTTAATTTCGTTCAAAGAAGCAAATCAACTGAACATTTTAAGAAAATTCATAATGATTGAATTAGAAACTCGATTTCCATTAATCTTTTGTCGGCAGATTCTATAACCAAATATTTAAAAAGATTGAGTTGAATTTTTAGGATGTATTTTTTAAATTTATATGCTTTTAATACAATATTCTTTTCTATTTTCAAATGGCAATAGTACGAGTGTAGCTTAAACTCTTGAATTTATTTGTAATCAAGGTAAGATATTAAAAATTTTTTTTTAGGTTCGTTAGATTTGATTAACAATCCTAAACAAATGTAGATGCTTAGCCAGGAATTACCGCTATTTAATCAATCAGATATTGAAATTAGATACTCCCTTTTTCAATTTTAGATTGCAAATTCTGATCTATCTTACTATGGCAAACAATAAGAAACCTTAAATCACGTATTTTATAAATATGAATACTATAAATGTGATAGACAAAAATTAATTAGTAATTTAAACAAACTTAAATTTTCGGCATTACACTGTATCAACTTTTTTTAATCAAAACTAGATCATAATTTGATTAATGTTCTGAAGAAATTTAATGGTAAAATTAATCTTAGAATCTAGAAATTCAAATACTACGATATTGATTGCTATTTAATTGAATTATTAATTTTGTTTTTTACTGTGTTTTTATTTGTTCAAATATTTATTTTAGAACGTATATTTACTCGATATAAAGTACTACTTTATTTACTGTCGTGATGCACATTTCATAGAAGTGAATAAAATCTACTTGACTACAATAGTTCTACTTAACATTAATTATAATGTGAAAACTAATAAAACAATTTTGATGCTTTTAAGTGAGAATATTCGAATGAAGATAATTCGAATTTCGAATTTATAATCAGCGTACCAAATACATAGGCTCGATCGCTGGTTTTAGACATAGTTTTTCACATAGTTTTCTCACGTGAATTCTCAACTAGAAATAAATAGTTAAATATGATATAAATTAAATCTTGCTGTATTTCTAGTATATAAAAAATTCTAATTGGTGAGGACTCTTAATAATTTGGATTACATGAACATTTGGATACTTCATTTTATTTCATCACTCCTAGCGATATCTTTATTTAATAAATTTATTGTTTCTTCCTGTCTCAATCTCTCTCTTGTTCTCTCTTTCTCAATTTATGTTAATTACCTCACTATAAACTTATTTTTCCCCTTTACTTAAAACAATTGTATCTTCAACTGCTAGACTCAATATAAATCTATACTCGTTTCGACACCCGAAAAACGAATGTGGAACGATGCAGCACCCGTGATGTATTTATTTGCAATATTCTTCGCGACCACGATTATTTCATACCCTAGTGCAAGACACGCGAGTGGTTTAGGAGCCCATCATCCTATAATTCCCATCATGTATGCCATCAGCTGTTCAGGATACAGGAAAGGTAGCTCGACCATAACTATATAGGAGCAAAGCAATGAGAGGCCAGCCGCCTCTCTAGCAAGAACATTCGCAAATGTTCATTGAATTTTAAAAGTCTGTTATTTTTATTGGCATAAAAGTGATTTTCTAAAATGAATCATCAAGTACTATCAAACGAAAATGAGAAAGTTATATGAAAAGTGCTTATATTATATAAAAATAAATATTTTTTAATTCAATACATATATATCCAAATTAATAAATTATTACATTAAAAGGATAAATTTGAAACTAATAATCTACAATAATAATAATTTCTCATATCCAGAATTATTATTATAAAAAAATATATATTTTCCATAGTTAAAGTCTTCTTGAGTTATGAATATTATGTACAAAAATTTATTTAATTAAAATAAAGCCATAAAGTATATATAAATGAAATAAGTTAGGATATATGACGATGATTGTGATAGATAAGCATATTATGCATTGGATGTCCCTCAATGATTGCGTTGATAAAATCTGTATAAAGCACTACGTTGACGTATATACCACCGTTGGAAACGTCATTACAATGATAATGGCTCGAAGTTGCTACCCCTACAATCGTTCCATTAACAACAAATGAACTGCCAGTATCCTTCTGTTAAAAAGAAATTAATAATAATTCATACAATAATCACTAAATTTTTTTATATAATTAATATTTTAGAAATTACTTATTTTTCTTATAAATACATGCAAAAAATTACATCAGGACCTTTATCTAAATTTATAATTTATAGAAAAGATCGAAAGATACTATAAAAATAAGAACATACAATTAACTAAATAAAAGAATTTTTAGAACGTTATATAAATAGTACCTTGTCCTATACGAAGAAAAGTAGTCGATATACACATACAGAATATAAAAAGAAGAAAATATTTTTTGAGCATCAGAACCGTAAAATTTATTTCTGTCAGTTGTTTTCGGGCCACAAAATTGAATGTAACGGATACGTGTTCAAAAATAATAATAGAGTAAAGTCTTGTCACGCGAAAAGAAAAATAAATAAAAACAAACGCGTGATTTTTAAATCATTTCGAAGTTATTTATCGAATTGTAAATAAATATCGAAGTAAGTTTATTTTTGAAAATTTAAGCATATTACGTAAGTTCTTTTATTACTTTATTTTTGTTCTTTCATAATAAATAAATATTAGTATAAAGCTGTTTCCTAAGTTGTTAAGAGTCGAAAAAACTCCAGATAAAATAGAATTTGACGGCTATACATGATCAAAAATTATGTTCGACATACGGTCATAAAAAACTATGGGTTTTATGAAGGCGTAAGAAGGCTGCTGCGATAAAATTCACTTTTACGGCCTTCTAACGAAAATAACAATTCTTTGTTGAATTTATATTTCGATATTTATTTTATATTCGATAATATTTGTATTTCACTTATATTTGAATTTCACTAAAAATTGTATAAAAATACTTGCTTCACAAAATCCCAATCTTTGTTTAATCCCATTCGGCGGGAGTACTTGGCCACAGAATCGCCAGTAGGGAACAATATTACGATGATCTTGCGTGCAGCGTAAGTGGCCAAGAGGAGAAACCTTTGCGTATCTAAGTATTTGATCAGTACTTCCAGTTACCCTTATCATTCTACGATGCTCAGCACTGAACCGAGTTAAAATCTTGTTATATCCATGCCCTGCAATTAATCCCATTTTATTCCAAAAGGTCTCAAAAGGCTCCGGAATCTTCAGTTGACTTAAGTGTGGATTATTATTAATGCCCAATTCATCCGTTAACTAGAAAAAATATTTCTGTAATAATTTCTATAATATAATATATATATATATATATATATATATATATATATATATATATATATATAATATATATAATATAATAATAGTTTCAATAATTATGTGTGTGTGTGTGTGTGTGTGTGTGTGTGGTGTGTGTGTGTGTGTGTGTGTGTGTGTGTGTGTGTGTGTGTGCGCGCGCGCATGTATGTATCGTAAATGAACACTTATTATTGACAATATTATTATTTTCAGTGAAAATTGATGTACATAGGTATGTAAATTGAAAGAAAATGGCGATAGAAAAACTGTGATAATAAAAAATGTAGAAGAAGTTAAGAAAAAAAGAATCATTGATAGGATACTTATCGGCAGTCATTAAAATCTCGGCTAGAAGTATAGAACAATACTTAAATGTTGTAAAAATGTTCATTATAGCTAAACAATTTATCTTTTAAAATTAATTATCCAATTATACAGCCATTCTAAACTTATTTGTCTGGCTAGGAGAGGCTATCAGCTGTAGGTGAAATATTTAGTCCAAATTATACGAGGTAATATTGATTATCTTAAAAATGAGTCTTATGAGGTTTTGGATCTTAACATCTTTACTAACAGCCTCTTATTACTAAGATATTGTACTTTATCTTACTTATAATTATTATATTGTTTTCTTTTAAATAAATGGATTACATTCATACAGAAAAATAAATTTTTTACGAGAACCACTACTTTTGGCATCGGATTCAAAGAAAGCATAATATTTCAAATGAATCTTTATTTACCATACAAATGCAAATCTTTTCACTTATTGAAATTTAACGAGTGATTGTCTGCATATACACAAGTGCGTAAATTCGACCGAGCTCTAATTAATAATAGTAAAAAACTATATTTTTAAACATAAGTTAATTCGAGTTTTCTGCAAATATTTCTTCAAATTTGTTATCAAAAGATCATTCAGCATCCTTCACTGAAATTAGTAAATTTATTCTCACCTTCAAATTAAAGACCTTGTCCAGCCATGTTGACATCGGCAAGAAGATATTCAAAGTTCTCTTCAATAAACAGTGCCCTTACTACCACCATACCTGCATTCAGAACAAAGGTAGTTTGCCATTCTTAGTAATTTCATGGCCTTAATTAAAACAAAGGGCATTATCCACAACTTCCAGGAAGCTTGCAAGAAAGTTTAGTATGAAAGCATTCTTTTCAAACATAACCGCGTAATTTCTCTGTCTACTTAATCGAATTTGTCATACCGTAGAAAACTGTATACTTATATCCGTAACAAAATTCGTTATTGCCGTAGTTTTCCAGGGATAAAATTCACGTAATAACCTCCAACATCAATCGCTTCCTATTCACCATACTATCATGGTGCAATCTACGGTGTCATTCACATCATCAAGTCAACCACCATTTACTTCTCCAAGCGCCACAAAACAACTTTCGACTTAATTTTTAACACCACCAGACTATTTAATTTGTTATTTTCTTAATTTATTATTTTCTTAATTTATTATCTCTATTAAAGACTCCACTCATCTTCTAATCTGCTTCTCTTAATTAGTCCTCTTAATTATAAGACTGTTTCGCGGCTCACTCGACATACAGTCGTACATTAAGAAGTGAATCATCGGAGACACGGAAATGCAATTTCTTTTCTAGTCCATGCTAAATCTAGTCACATGCTTTCGACATTGTGATTCAAGATGATGTCTACTCAAGTGTCTTCGCCATTTACTGCTAAATCTTACATTAGAGGAAGAAGATACTGCCATCTAGTAGTCTGAACAGATGCGTTGATTAGTTATTACGTTTCCATGTTACGGTTAGAGTAAATCTCGCTTTGCAATATTGCTGCAGGGAGAGGGGTGAAAAAACAAAATATGGTAGACTAAAATCTAGAGGAAAGGAGACATGAAAAATAAACTAATTATAAATAGTAGTCAAAACTATCACCTCGAGCGCGATAATTAGAAGCTCTGGTGATTGTTGCTGGGTTTATGAATTTTGGGAATGACCAAAGTCATATTATCACAGCATAGGTCGGTCACTTGGACTGTGAAACTATAACAGTTACTACTGATCAAGAAGTTGATCTAAAATTGACTAAAATGAAAAATAAATTGGAATTTTTGATTGTGTTCATTATGGAGAAAATCTTCATAAGATACTTAAGGAAATGGTGGTAAGTCCTTTTTGAGCGATGACAAATTACAGTAAGATGAAAAGAAATTAGTATGAAACTATCCTAAATACCAAGGAAGATAAGGTGACTCGAACGTTCCCTTTTCCAAAATAAGCAACAGAGTAAGGGACAGAACGAAGTGTAGAGCTCATCGCCCAGACTAGCCAATGCTGCCAAAAGTGAATAGAATAGAAAAACAAAACGGAAATAACACCATCTATTCGCATTGATTATCATAAGCTAAGAATGTATAAAATATGTGAAGAATAAGAAAATGAATAGCAATGTATTACCTGTAGAGCCTCAAAGAACGAGCCAAAGAAAACAGAATTGGCCTAGTAATAGCAAAAAGCCATTGGTTAAAAGCTGACAAATATCAGATGCATACGTGCTGAATTAAGTAAATTTGTATAAAAAATTAATAAATGAAGAAAAAAGTTACTTGCAATTTTTTTCTGAATTTGTAATTGAATTAATAATGTCATTTTAATGAATCTAATATCATTTGATAGATAATTTAATTATGTATAATATTTATTTAGATTTGTTACTTTTTTATTATATTTTTTTACTTAAGTTTTAAATTCACATATAAAAGCAACAATAAAAATAGAAAAAATCTTCTTTGCAGCTGTAATAGACATTTTTCATCTTTTTATTTTTAATATTCAGTTTTATATTACTCTGCTCTCAGAAAAAGGGCTGAAGTTTCTTTCTGAAAATCTCTCTATTGTTTGAACTTAAACATAATTTTTCAACTAATTATCGCGAAAACAGATTCACTATTCTTTCTTCATCTTTTTTGTCTGCGTTTCCTATCGAGCTACGTTCTGGTAAATCATCGACATTTTTAGCCACTTTATATCGCTTTACTACACTTCTGTATAGATGCCTTCGACTTTCTCATATATTTGGCAGCCGCCGATTACGACATTTTGAGACGTTTCGGGTGGATGCAAAGAAACACAGCCTCGTAGCGCAACGCGTACTTAGCACTCATAGCGTTTAACGTCATTCTCTTTCAAAATATCAATGACAACTGAATCTTTGTTGATAATGCATCAAGGACAAAGCGTTCCTCTATCGGCTCGCAAAGGAATTAGAGCAAAATCTTCCACTACCTGTCATTACAGTCGACCACGCCCTTACTTGACTGACTATAAAATATTATTATATAAAATAATTAAAGTTTGACAAGTTTCTGCCAAGTTATCAAGATTAGGCAATTTGTTAATTGGTAGCCCCTGCCGAAGCAATATCTACCGATGGTTCCAGCAGTTTGCTAAATTCGAGAAGTCACTTGCACAGGCTTGCTTTAACACACACACACACACACGCGCGCGCGCGCGCGCACACACACGTACATAGAAAGCTTAGCCACTAAACTTTGAAGTAATATTGAAAATATATTTCATATGCCCGCATGAGTTAAACAGAAATGAAGAAATAAATTCACCTGTGCCACTGCAATATCATGTACAAAATAAGATTCACGACTGAATAAGTAAATCTTTTCGATTGATATTTCAAGTCCTCCACCATTAGTCTTTAAATCAATTTTATCTGCAATAATTGAAAAAGAGAGTCCTATATGGGCACCATAATGGGTAACGAAGCATTGTGCAGCTGTCAATATTAACTTTTCGCCAATGATACTACCACCGCAGATTAAATCTGAGCTGTTGGTATAATTTTGTTTACCCATAATTGCAACTTGATACGTAAAGGTAAAAGGAGGTGCTACATAATGACTGATAAGCTTTTCTCCGACCAACGCTGAAACTACATTGCAACAGCTATATATCGTTTTAATTATATATCAGATTATAATTTCATAATATTATATTGAAATTCGCCATAACTTTGATTCGAATAAGTTAGAATAAGTAATGTGTTAAGCAAAATTATTTAATGTAATAAGTTTTCTATAATCTATGTTTATTATTAATATGCAAAACGCAACTGTCTTCATTTTTGTTTTTCTATATAAACTATTTTTTCTCAAAAGAAAGTGCTTCAAAAGATCGATGGATAATCGAAAAAACGTTTCATCAATTTAAATAAAACATATTTTGCCTTACTTGATCCTAAGAAGTTCATGCGTAAGTCAAGATCGTAAAGTTCATTCAATTTTATTTATTATATGCTAATTTACAGATTCATGACCATCCTGAGATATTATTTTTATATATAATTAATAAAGTTTTTAATAATCGATATCTATTAGAAAATGATTTAAAGTGTGTAATAAAAAATTATAAATTTTAATTTGAAATACAACTTACCATAATTTTCCACATAAGTTGATAAAATCATGAAAAGGAAAAAAAAGAAATTAAAGTATATCATCTTATTTTTTAACTGGTATAAAATATATTTAATAATAAATCGATGTATATATAATTATGTCTGTTCTTTCAGCATATATTCGTACAGTTTAAAAAGATACTAAATAAAAAATTTGTCCTTTTACCGGCTTTTTTATGTATGAAAATTGTATTGACATTAATTATTATTACATCGAATATTATACTGACTAATATATTCTGTCAAATTTTAGTGAAACAGATGTTTTTAGATAAGTACACTAAAAATATTATTGAAATGTAGCAATAATATATTATAAAGTAGTAGTACTGTTTAAACAAAAATTTTTATAAAAATATTTTAGTTATTATAGTAATATATGAAAAATACTGCGTAAATAATTAAAATGCTTTCTATATACTAAACATTTCATTATAGAGGTATTAATAAACATATATAATAATTGGACGGCTAGCTAAATAGGTGGAAAGTATTTGTGATAGGAATAAATAAATTACAATTATCGTTTTCAAACAATTATATATACGCAATTAGGCATTCGAATTTTTATTGTTAACAAAGGATTGTTGCTATAATATAGTAATATATTAAAATAATATTTTATTAATTATCTAATACAAATAATCTGTATGTGTCCATTAAATAAATAAAATGTTACTGTTACTGAACTATATACGATGGCAAATTGAAAGAAAATATATGTCAATAAGGTATTCGTATACTATTTATATAAATTATATAAATACAAATTACATAAATTCAGATACACTTAATAACAAAATTCTAATTATTTATATAATTGTACAAAATATATTGTAGGGAAAATATTTAATATTTTTACAATATTTGTTATGTAGTTTAGGGCTTTATACATTTTCAAATATATAAACTTTTTCAAAAATACCCTTAAAATACCGCCAAGAGTTATTTTACATTATTTAATGACTTTATTATATTTCATTACATTTAGATCTGTTTCATATTTACTTATAGCTAAATTATTCAAAATTTAAATTTTTTACGTTTAAAATTCAGAATCTTCTTGTTTATTAAACTTAATGACGACATACATCTAATTAATGGATTTTTAGTGTTAGATACAGTTTAAATTAAAAAATTAGACATCTCTCTATTTAGTTAGTTCTCATTCGTTAATATAATATTTAGAAAATAATTTCTCTTTTCTCTCTCTCTCTCTCTCTCTTTCTCTCTTTAATTTTGTACTATTGATTACAAATAATGTTACATCTATCTATATACTTCCGAGTTTTTTCAGTAACATTTTAACTAGTCTGCCTAATTTTCGTTTTATATTCTTTGTTCTCTTCCACACCAACTCTAAAACTACGTTGACTTTTAATCGTTTAGTAAAAAATTCACTGGCTTATCTCCTCATATTCACATTTTTCAATGCAATCCCTTTATCAAACATATACTTTTGTAATTCATCGAATCATTCGAAATTTTCTGCTTCCCTGTATTAACCGTTTGTTTGAGATAAATATCACATGGTTTTCTAAAAAATACTTCCAAAAAGTTGCAAACGAAATTTTACGCATGAAATTATCATCATAATTTATCAAATCGATTGGTCGTACAAAATCGGCTGATTAAACGTAATGAAAAATGTTCTTTGAGTAATATACATTTAAATATATTGCATTGGCTATATGAATGTTGGTGTATAATAATGAGTAATAATGATGGTGTTTAATATATTTATAGTATTGTACCGTTTTACCATGACTACCTCGTATTATTTGATTTGTAGGTTCAAGATTTTTATAAAACAAAATCAGCTTTTAACTATATTACTATTGTTATAAATAAAATACTGTATGCTTTCATTTTACTTATTTTAAAAATCTGTCAAATAGTAATTTTTAGATTAAGGAGAAGAAGAAAAATTCATCAACCAATGTTATTTACTGTGAACAACATATGAAATGTGACAGATGGTGTTCATAAAATACATATCGAGTAAATTAATATGCAGCATACGTATTTAAATTAAAAAATAGAGACGCTTATCGGTTAACAGATTGCTTACATACAAAAGTAGTCAGAAAAAAGTATATGTATCGAAACGGATTTACATCAATAGAAAAGTTATAATATACAGTAATAATGTAAAGTATCAGAATTAAGTGACGATAGACTTAAACGTATTTATTATTATTGAAGGAAATTTATATTGATCATTCCAGAAAATAGTCTATATTCAAATCGTTTATTCTAAATTGTTTATCTTTATTTTTTATTTGTATATTAAAATGAGGGCTGATCTTTTGTACTTTGTATTATTACTAGAAATTAAAACAATAATTGTGCTATTGTTGGAAAGTTGAATGATTTGTTAGAGCATTACTGTGATATTTAATCTTTGAATGATAATAATGTTTGAAATTATTACACTAGTTTTAAAATTAAATAATTTTATATTAATATTAAAAAATTTTTGAAAATAATTTTTACTAAAATTTAATAACTATAGCCAAATAGATCGGTTTACCTTAAACAGACCTTATTTATTACTGATAGTGTTAAAATAATCAATGAATGTGCTATAAAAATTCTGGGATTTTCGGAACTACTATTTCGTTGTTAGACTTCTTAAAATACTTAGACACTCAGATATGCAAATGTTGAAAAGCTTCGTAATATCTCGAGTTTTTTATCAATATATTTCGATTCTTTTAATATTCCATATATTTGTAAATTAAAAAACATAGAAAAAACCAAACGTTTAAATGACATGTTGTCGATTATAATAGATGAGTGTGCTATTCAATGGTTGCCCGTTGATAATTGCATTGATAAATTCCACATAAAGGGCAACATTGGTGTACATACCACCATAATCAATATCAATGCAGTGGAAATGGGGTGAGCTGACTATTCCGACAACTTTTTTACCAATAACAAGTGGGCTGCCAGCATCATACTGCAAATGTAATATAATTATAATAATAGCATTGCATAAGAATAATACGTTTTTAACTTAAATTGTGATAAATTTAAACATCATTCTATACATATTTGATTTAAAAGAGAATTAAAGTGTTTAAATTCATAAAAACACTTGAATATATCATTACGAAAGAAATAAAGAAACCTACCACTACAATATTGAATTAAAAAAAGCTTTAATTAATAAATATCAATAATAAAATATTAAAGTATCATTAATGCGTCTTCGAAGAGCAACCGCACTCCTTGATTACTCAGATCCACAAAATAATTAGATTATACTTTGGGAAGACCAAATAGATTATATATATTTTAGTTGAATCTGAATATGCAATAATAATAATGGGTTATTGTTTTTGAAATGTTATTTCAAATTATTATTTTTGAAATGTTATTGAAGTATTATGAATGAAATTGATTTAAAAAATAACGGTTTATTCAAAAAGAATTATAATGTTGTGAATATTAATCCAAAAGGAGTAGATGACATTGGTGTAATGGTTTCGAATAAAGTCTTAACGCTACTGTTTACAATTTTAGGATGGTGTTTTATAATGAACAGCCCTGTGTGTCTTCTTTATTGCTGAAAGTACCCATCTTCTTTCTTTATTCTTCTGACCGATTGGTAAATTTTGAAATTTTTCTGTTGATACCTTCATCAGTACAACTTGATACGGGCCGCTGAGCTGCTTAGAAATCTGTCTGCCAGGCTTAGTATGTTTACGTCCGATTTTATTTTTTCGAAGATATTTGCTGTTTCTGTGATAATTGGCTCAGATAGATAGATCGATCTCTGTAAGATCGATCTCTACCCAAGATCAACCTTGAAAATCCATAAATCTTTTTCCCTTTTAAGATCAATAAAATGTAACTCTGAAAAGTCTCTCTGACTGTCTTCTTTTATCAAACTAATCACAGACCCAGTCGTAGAAGAATGCACGTGACCAACTAAAGGATATACTGCAAGAAGGCTTTACTTGGTGTTTGATTGTCATATTACTGTTACGGTGGTTGTTCTGGGTCAAACACTTTTAGTGGTAGTTATTTTTTTCATTTGTATTTTGTGACGTCGCGTTTTATTCTTTGTATTCATTGTGTGTGATGGGTGTATATGTCTGAACGAGATTGGCAAGTCAGGTGGACCAAGGACCTTAGGCTTGGATTTTAGAGGCCAAAGGCCTTTCCAAGTATATTATGCCAGATGACAGCGATTCCGTGGATGAGTTAACCCATACCCAATATGATAATATTATAGCACATAGTGGGAAGTTATCGCGGAGTATCTATCCCCCTATGAAGCCTTATTTCGACACGCTGTTGCTCAATCCTAGCGTAGTACTCCGCAAAATAATATTAACTAATGGTAAATCGCTGTTTGAGTTTAGGTTAGTTGCGTTCAGTTGATTTAATATAGCTACTATTGTTATCATGAGTCGTTATTATTATTGTTAGATTATTTTAGCCTTCTATAGATAATAAAGCAAAAAATACTTGAAACTAAATATTGGAGAGTATCGTAAAAGGATGTAAACATATGTGTCCACTGTGTCTTATTACGATCTGCGTCTTTGCTGCCCTGCGCGGCAAATGATTTATGAGTTTATTGCCTAGATGCCTGATGAGTTTTTATATAGGTTTTAAGTTTCTCACAAAGGCTTGCAGATTTTTCAATTTCGAGTACTGTAGTGAGTTTTGCATTATCCTTTCGTTTGAACAGACGTCTTTTCCTTCCTCGTTTGAAATAAAGTTCATGTTAAAAGTTTATTTCGTGTATCTTTATTTTAACATTCGACCTACTATATTTAATAAAAATTCAATAATTATTAATATTGTAAGTATAGCAAGTTATCTCGAAGTCTCTAGTATGCTACTTAATACATTCTCAAATACATTTGATTATCATTTTGACTTTTCTATCACTTGGAGAGTGGAAAAAAGCTGTCCTTTAAAGATTGGCCCAACTTTCATTTAAGTTTATAATTGTTTTTAATCATATTTTTAATCATATATTAAAAACAATGGTTGTAGTTTTAAAAAAAAGTTTCAAATTTACAGACATTACAGATTCCAGATAATATATATTCTTCGCGATAACAAGGGGAAAATTCTCTATTTATATTGCAAATTCGGATTCAGACCGTCAAAATACATAGTTTATATAATAAATCAGATCAAAAATATGTACTCATTTTATAAGCTTATAATATTTTTCAGAAGCAAAAGCGTAGAAAATATTTTGAACCAATTTTTTAGAGTTCGATATATAATATTGATAAGAAAACGTTATTATATTTATAAAAATTAAAATAAATATTGTTCCATTTCTGAACATTGATAAAATAGCTAAATATTTTATTGATATTATATAATTATTAACGTATATATTTAAAATATTTAGAACTCAATGCATCTACTGTGAAGCTTGAAAACATTGTAATAGCTATTGCTTTTTATTTAATTATACATGTTATACTTACTTCACAAATTCCCCATAGCTCATTATTTTCGGTAATCACTTTAGCACACAAACGCCACTGAAAATCAACATTAACATGGTCGTATGTACAAACGAAGTGATTAACAATTTGAACAATCGCATATCTAAGTAATTTGTCCGTGCCTCCAGCTAGTCTTATTATTTTTTGATGTTCTGTACTGTAATCAGTGTAAACCCAATTATATCCATACCCAGCTACTATTCCTGACTCTCTATAAAACGATTCATAAGGATCTGGAATATCAAGTTTACTTAAATACGGATTATTAGCAAGGCCTAATTCTTCAGTCAGCTAGAAACAACAAAAGTCCTGCATTAGTATGTACGTACATAAATTTAATGCAATTTTTATTTCATCTAATATAATTATTGCGATTTACATTATTTACTAAATTAGTGAAAGAGATATATAATCCAATAAAATTTACAATATGAAAATAGATTGATTTAGCAAGTACGAATAAACTTATTCAAATAATTTATTGAAAAATTGTACAATCATCAATGAATAATAAAACTTTTCTAGAGTACAATAAATGCATTTCAATTTAAATCTATAAGCAAGAATAATGTAAATAGTCATAAGTGAGTTATTTTTCAGCAATTAATAATTTAAATGTTTTTTCATCGTATTGCGATGTTTATTTAAACGATCAAAACCAAATACTAAGATAAATTAATCAACTACTCACATAAGCTCTAAGATTGGAACATCTGTCGTCTTATCGACGAGCTCCTAAGGTGGTTTAGGGCGAAACGTACAAAATAGTTTTTCTCAAAGTAATTAAAATATTTGTCATTTTCTCAAGATGAGTTAATATTAAGGATCGCTTTCGTAAAATTACTCAGGTGTTGAAAAATATATTATTTTCTATTATTTAAATTAGTTTCACTTAAGTAAATATAACGTAACTATTTATTATATATATTTATATTACGTAAAATTTGAATAGTGATTAACCAACATTTACCTTAATCTAAAGTTGCACGAGAACAGCACAAATACAATTATATTAAATTAATTAAGAAAATAAATTCACCTGCGCAACTGTGATATCGTGTATAAAATGCGGTTCATGACCGATTATGTAAATTCGATCAATGGGCAGTTCAATACCACCTTCACTTTTTAAATTAGTTGTATTCGCAATAACTGAAAAATGCAATCCTATCTGCTCACCATTATCCTTCATAAAGCATTGTGCAGCGGCTAATATTAATTTTTCACCAATAATACCACCGCCACAGAACAAACACGGGTAATTAGATTTATTATATCTGCCCACAATTGCAACTTGATATGTGAACACAGTAGGTGGTGCTAAGTTGTCACTGACAAGATTTTCCTCGGGCAAGGCTGAAACTACATTTATATTTAGATGAATAATACAGCTTGAATGTTCCCGTTTATTTACATATTTTCCGTTTCCGATAATTTTAGTAGTAAAATTAATTTGTATTTATAATTAAAAATATAACAAATATTGAATCCTTTATTATTCTCACAACCCATTTGATTTGTATAAACTGTAAATTAAATTTCAGCCTATTTTGTCTTTAAAAAATTACAGACTAGAATATATTCTAGACCGATAAAATTTTGAATGTCGTTTGACTCAATTTCATATATGTATTTTATATTTCGGTAATAATTTTCAATCAGAAATTGTTCAGGCCATGGTGCTCAAATTGAAATAGCCGAAACGCCGAAGAGATGAAGCCTCGTAAATATATGGCAGGGGATTGGAAAACGATATCGCATACCTTTTTAGTGCAATCAAAAAAATTTTTTCAGTTGAAAGATGTTTTGAACCCTCTATTGAATATTAAGCAATGAGTCTTAAATATTTTCACTTGAATTTTCAAGTGTGTTAGCAAGCATACTTGATTTATCACCAAGCTTCAACGGCTTTATGTATCTATCTATTATTAGGTTTTCAATGCGCAAAAAATATGAGAGCATTTCGACTAGACACAAAATATGAGTGAATGTTGGAATTCAACTGTATAAAATCTGATATCTGCAATATATTGAAGCAAGAAAAAATTCTGTCAATACAAGTATAGCTATATGTAATTTTAAAGATGAATTTATCAATATTTTGATGATTATGAAGGTTTGGAGTATGTAAATAGTGGACTCCAATCATATCATTTTGATTCGCTCTTAAATTTACAGAAAGCTTTCAGATGTGTACAACGAAGTAGGTGAACGTGAACGTGAATGAGCAACAATTCGCTGCGAAAAGAAATGGCAGAAAAAATTATTTTTAGAAAAACTGTTTTAGAGCCCTGGGATAACAAACTAATGATAAACGAAATTGTAATAGTTGAATGTTTCGTTTTTTCTTACAGGCTATCTATAAACTACTTCAGACATCCAAAATTTCAGACTGATTGATAGTAATATTTTACATGATAAGTTAGCTATGAAAAAATTGTCGGCCCAATGGATGCCGCGATTGCTCACGGCAGACAACGAGCGGAAGCGGCTGTTAATTTCGAAGCAGCGTTTGGAACAATTTAAGTGAGATCCGAAGGACTTTTTAAGTCGAATTGTCACTATTGATGAATCTTAGAATCATCATTACACACCAGCAACTAAAAAACAATCAAAATAATGGATTTCTCGCGGTGAATCTGCTCCAAAGAAGGCGAAGACGGTCCCATCAACCGGAAAGGTCATGGCGACGATTTTTTGGGATGCGAAGGGCATCATCCTGATGGACTTTTTAGAAAAAGGAAGAACGATTACTGGAAAATACTACAGTGACTTATTCGCCCGCTTCGATAAAAAATTGAAGGAGACACGGCTAAATTTGGTGAAAAAAAAATGTTTCATCACGATAACGCACCAGCACATTCATCTGGAATTGTCGCCATCAAACTGCATGAATTGCGTTATCAATTGCCGCCGCACCCCCCCCCCCCCATATTCCCTCGATCTGGCTCCGTGCGACTTCTTCTTGTTCCTTAACATGAAGAAATAGCTTGCGAGAAAAAAATTTTGCTCAAACGAGGAAGTCATCGTTGAGGCAGAGGCTTATTTTGGAGAGTTCGAAAAATAATTTTTTTGGAGGGGTTAAAAAATGGCCAGAACGTTGGGAGAAGTATATCTTTATAAAAGAGGATTATGATGAAAAATAAAAAAAATTTTTTGAAAAAATGGTATCCTAATTTCTAACACGGCTACTTATCGAACCGCCCTCGTAGCTGATTCAGGGGGAGAGGGGTCTATATCTGCGCAAGTAGTTAATATTACTTCATATTTTTTAAAACGATTTAAAGTCCGGCTTGATATTCTTAAAGTTTTCAGCATATCAGGTCTATATATACATGAAGGTGAGAACTAGAATTCGGGTGAACAGGCGAATTGACATGCATCTTCATTAATTTGTGCACTCATTTTTTGATTTGACGATACTGCGCGAAGATGTCATAGATAGTATTTTGTTTCATGGAACGACAACACACGGTCAGTGTTCTGGATAGATTAGGCATGGCGTAGTTCACAAGGATTAAAGTATCTAAAGTATCTAAAATGTTTTTAAACCCATAGTGGCATGATACGAGAAAGACGAGGCCGAACTAGATGTAAGCAGTTAGCAATTCGATTGTTAAATAGTAATAAGATATACCTGTAATTAATTATTTACATATTTGGCTTGTTTCATCATATGTTCCATATGATGCCTTAAATGCCTTAAAAAAATTACATACATTTTAGGGGACGGGGTCTGGGGTAATTCTACGATGAGCTACGTAGGGGGAGAGGGGATAAAATGACAAAACTTCAGCTACGTAGCTTATGGACAACCCATTATGTAACATTTTAACAATATATTTAAATTTTTATATTACAGAGTTTTTTGTTATGAACAATTTGGTAATGATTTGTTTTTCTTCTTTTTTAAATATAATATTTAAAGATAATTTTCACCAAATATTATATTTTTAAAAAGTGCAAAACAAATCATTACCAAATTGTTCATAACAAAAAACTCTGTAATATAAAAATTTAAATATATTGTTAAAAAAATTCTATATACATTTCTTACAGTTGAATTACAAAAATAATAAATCATTCTTAGACGAAACACTTAAATTCACTTAAAGAAGTATCTATATCAAGCCGCTAAGAACAATAGCAACAGATTCTTTCTACAACTATCATCTCAATATAAGAATTATATATTCTTACCCATCGATTATTTTAAGTAGCTAACAATAACCAATAATAATAAAATAATAACCAATCATAATTAAAGTCCATTATGATAGGAGTAGTTTTTTCAAAAATAGTATTCTATACAATTCTATTTATACTTGTCAGATATTTGACAAATCATTTTATTTCATCTGTAGTAACAGAAAACAGTTTTAGAAAAATACACTTTTACACTAGCATGAGTGCATCCTCTTTTTTTTGCATCCCCTCCAACTGAAAGCGCATAGAATCATTGTAGAATGTTTAAACAGCCTCAAACGTTTATTTGGAATTCTTTTAGCCATTTCCCTGCCAAATTTGAATTTAGCAGTTAATGTATATTACATTATAGAAAAACGTGCGCAACATTCCGTGGTTAGAATACTTTTTTGTAGACTTCACGCATCCAGCGCGTATATAAATTATTTCTGCTATCCAGTTCTATTTTCGGAAAATCTACACCTCACAGATAAAATTAATATAATTCGTAAAAACTGTTAAAGTTTGAAGCGTTAGTAAAAAATGTTGATTTATTCTACAATAGAACATTCTTTTAATCTTTATTAGTCTCTTTTCTTTAGTAATAATAGAAAAGTAGGACTATCAATCAATAATTATTTTAATTTATATCTCGATTATTTATTATGAATAAACAATATGAATAAAATATCATGAAATATTATGAAACTAAATTTCTTTTTACATCTATTGCATCGAAGTGAAATTATAATAATTTATTTGAAAACTTAATTTTTTTCAAAGTTATATCATTCTTTAGTGGAATAATTCAGAAAAAGTCAGAATTAAAAACATTTTAAAGAAAGTTTTCATCTTGTATATCGAGTCATTTATTAGGATTATCACGTCTAAATTCTTAAACGAATTTAAATAAAAAATTTCATTAATTTAAACATTGAAGAAATTTATATATGATAAATATTAATATAGAATTTATTATTTATTATTTTTAAATTCTAAAATAACTTTTTAAAAACTAAAAAGTGATATTTTTCATTCAATAAATCAAAATATGCTAGTGTAATATCAGTCAGAAATTTATATCAAAACATTAAATGAAATATATAAAATATATAAAATATATAAACAGTTTCGTCGAACATTAGAAGAATTAAATAAACTAATTTAATCTGCATCAAAGTAATTAACTATAACAAGAACTTACCATTATTAAACAAATGAGTTATAGAAATTACAGAAAGAAATAAAATTAAGATATGAAATGTCATATTCTCAATCTATATTTTATAGGTTAAATTATTATATATTTAGTGTTATTTTCAGTTTTTTACAATTAGCTAAGAAGCATTTATAAAGCATCATAATTACCAATATATAGTGATAATAAACATGATAGTATAAATGATAATCTATCCAATTTTATTTAATGTTGATTTTATGAAATGTTTGTATTAGATAAGTCTATAACATTCAATATTCATTATTTTCTTGAATGTTTAATTATTATATCGATCTATTTTAATGCATGTTGAACAGGTACTTTTTATCAATGTAACATTTGAATATTGTTCAAAGTGTTATTATTGTATATATTATATATTGAAATATTCCAATAATAATTCACAACGATAAGAAGGGTATATAATCAAATAAATTTTGTTTCTAAACATCACATTTGGTCCCTTTACGGGGTCCGCATAAATGCTGTTAATTTATTTTTAGATTTTTCAACTCTCTTTTCAATTTTTTGGCGATTGTTAAACTGAAAACAATCATTTGATATATCTGGTATATATTAAGGATACTATTTTCAATAACTCATTATTTTCCAGTTAATCTCAAACTACATATTTCGAGTAATTTTTAATCGTTTTATCAATTATATATATATACAAATCGGTGAAACTAAGTTTCGAGTTCCTATTATCTATAAGAAAGAATTTTTTTATATCACTTAAGGTCGCTCTATTTATGCTTCCAAATACCAGTGCTGATCAGCGGCAGAGGTCTACGATGTATTTGTAATCAAATCAGATGTAAATTATTACAGCGGGCTTGTGGCAATCGGTCGAGACCAGAATTTGGATTCAGATAATCAAGTTACTAGTCCTTCGTTTTAGCGTCGAGCCATCGTGCGAGAAAGAATAAGCATGCGAGATCAGACAATTAAGTAATGCGACGAAAATAAAAAATCGAGTATATTTAAAAATTAAGGTACATCGCTGCAATCCCTTTCAATGTAACACCCTCCCGCATCTATACACTTATTCCAGCGAGTTTTCCAGTTTTCGTAAGAATTCTGGAACACTTCTTGTGGGACCTCTCCGAGTACCTTCGTCACAGAATCTTGGATATCTTCAACGGAGTCGAAATGTCGACCTTTGACGATTTTTTTCAAATGGGAGAATAGGAAAAAGTTGCAGGGTGATATCTCCGGTGTATAGGGCGATTGTGGTAACGTTGCTATGTCTTTAGACGCCAAAAACTGAGAGACACTGAACGTTCTGTAACAGGGAGCATTGTCGTGATGCAGAACCCCCAAGTCTTCGCGATATTTGGACGCACTCTAAGCAACCTTTTTCGTAATTTTTCGAGCACATTGCGGTAGAATACTTGATTTCAGGTGGTACAAACTCTTTGTAAACCACCCCTTTGCTGTCGAAGAAGAAAATGAACATGGTTTTCAACTTGGACTTGCTCATTCTTGCCTTCTTTGGCCTTGGCGCTCCAGAGGATAGCCACTGTTGGCTTTGTCGTTTAGTTTCGGAGTCATATTGAACGAACCAACTTTCATCATCAGTAATAACTCGATCGAGAAGAGTAGGATCACTTTCAACCTGCTCGAGACAATCTTGAACGATGTTCATTCCGTGGACTTTTTGCTGATCTGAAAGGTTCTTCGGTACCATCTTCGCGCACAGCTTTTTCACAGCGAAAAATCAAAGCTTACATAAATTGGCGTCTGACGAGAACTGAGTAGAATTACTCCGGTACGGAACTGTAATGCCTAGAGGTAAAAATAGGGGGTTTTTGATATTTTGCGAGAATTAATTCTAAATATCACTCGATTCTATTAAGATGCCCTCCAGTCCTTTAGCTCCTCGGGCTATGTACCGTATACCGAAAATCATTGTCCGCTATCGTTCAACTTCACAACCAGTAAGGCAAACGATGGGAGAATTTTCAAATCAAAGAACTATTATAGTTCTTTACTAACTATAATTTTTCTTTCAGATTAGTCTACGGGAGTGATCATAAAAAAGGACAGTCTGACTGTCATTATTATTATAATATTATATATATATATATATATATATATATATATATATATATATATATATACTAATTTATAAAGATAAAATATGCTTCTGTTTGTACACATTAAATAAAAAACCTACTGAATCGATCGCTCTAAAGTGATATATATATATATATATATATATATATATATATATATATATATATATCGCCGCTCCCGCATAAAAAGCTGCTATCTCAGTATCTCAACACACTCTCTGGTGCCAATTGAAATTGAACCAAAACAAGTGGTCTGCGAAATAGCAACTTTTTGAAGCGGACTCTGAGATAACACCTTTTTATACAGAAGCGACGATAAATAAAATTGTCTGTAGAAATAGATTTCTACATAGAGTATTTCTTTACAAAGATATTATTCCACTAATTAAGAAATGAGTTTAATTATTATCTCGGACGAAGCCAAGACGGGAGGTGCTAGTGTTATATATATAAGGAGGAGAAGAACACATCTGGATCTCTTTTTAAAATATGGAACTTTTTCGACTGGAATATATACTATATTTGAGTGAAGCTTTCCAGGATTTTATCAGTTACTTATTATTTTTTTTATAAATATGGTTCTCAAGTTTGAAAATATTTAATTTAATGTCACTACATTTTTTATGAATATCTATAATTATCTTTAAATACTAAAACTACATGAAAAATAATTGGAAAAAAATAACCTTTATTATTCTGCTCAAAATAAAATTTATCGTAATAAATTGTACCGTGAAAAAATAAAAACATTTACATTACACTTTTTTCTAGAAGAAATTTACCATCAAATGTTACTGGAACATAATTCGTTAACTTTGTTTATAATAATACAAACATGTCATTTTATTAAACATATTATTTATATTTATAGATTAAACAAATAAACACGTCATCCATAAATATCCTGAAGCCTGTGCATTCGATTCTGATAAACTTGCGTGCGATTCAACGGGTGTCCGTTCAGGATTGCGTTGATGAAAATCGGATAAAGTGAGACGCGCGTGTACATGCCACCGATGGTAGAATCAACGCAATGATAATGGGGTGTGCTGACGATTCCAGCGACTTTTTTACCAATAACAAGTGGGCTGCCCGTATCATACTGTAAATATAATATAATTATAATACATTACATAAAAATAATAAATTTTTAACTTAAAATGTAAGACACATACATGCACCCGCATATTATGTGTTTTTTTTTTTAATGATATCTGTACATTTATTATACTTCTAAGCAATATAATTCTATAGTAAACATAATAAACATATGTGAGTGGCAGAATATTTTTAATTTAAAAAAGTAGAGTGATGCCTACTTTAATGTATACATAACAATAAATGTAAAGTCGAATAAAAATATTATTTTTCAAAAAGAAAATAACAACTTTCTCTTCTTTATTTTAAAAATGTTGATCTATCCGAACAGAAAAAAATATTTCAATATTTTATTATTATAGCTTTCTATTAATTAGTTTATGTACACCATAAATCATCTACATTTCTATCGAATCCTTAATACATTTTTGCCTTTATGAAATTAAAAAGTTATATACCAGTAAATAATACTAAAAAAATAATTACGTGATTTGTATGGATCACGATATGAGTCGGCTCCTTGCTTTAACCGCACTATGTGCGTGGTCAAAGGCTTGTAAAATTCTATATAATATATTTTCGCAAAGTTCATATCTACAGAATTTCAACAAGTGATCACGAAACATTAGACAATTTTCTAACTACATTCTTTCTTAATTCAAAATTTCAAGAAATTATATGGCATTACTACTAATAATTAGATAAAATATTCATTTACAGAATCAAAATTTTGAATTATAAAAATTCTGTTTGACAAGATTAAATTAGATCTCTGATTCGAATAAATTGAAGAAATAGTAAAAACAGTGTATTATTCAAGATCATCTTAGTAATAATGTATTATTTCGAAAATTAGATTTATAAATTCTTACTTTCTCCAATCATAAACCATAAATTAATAGTAAGAACATGTTAGAACATGTTAGAAAAAACTTAGAAAATTAAACTTAGCAGCTCTTTCTCATTACTCTATAAATGTTTCTTAATGTATTAATTCAACTTGTTATAATCAATCTTACTAAAATAATATTTTTCTCGATTTCTGTAGTATTGGTATAGGAATATATGTACATACATACATACATATCATATATATATATAATAAATTATAATTCATTTTATTTTAATTTCACAATCATTATTTAACCGTTACTATTCTAAGTATATTAACACAAACAACAACAAAGTCTGGCAAAAGCATTTGATTCAGGTCGATTAAGTAAAAAACGGTATATGATATGTAAATGAGCTTCTATGATTGGATATTATTATCATTAAATTTGTATTAATAAAAAGACTCGTGTTTTTCAAAATGTAGCAGTACATTGGTCTAATATTAGTAACTTTATAACTAGCACTCACTTCACAAGTACCCCATAACTGTCCAATTTCATCGGTACGCATTTTAGCACACAACCGCCAATCGGAAACTATATTTTCATGTTCATATGTACAAAAGTAGTGATTGACAATACGAACTGATGCATATCTAAGTATATGGTCTGTTCTTCCAGCAAGCCTTATCACCTTCCGATGCTCTGCACTGAAGTCAGTATAAACCCAGTTATACCCATGTCCTGCTACATAGCCTATTTGACTCCAGAATGATTCAAAAGGTTCTGGAATATCAAGTTTGCTCAAATGTGAATTATTGACAAGCCCTAAATTTTCGGTTAGCTAAAAAAAATATATTTCATACAATGGTGTATGCATATCATTCATGTAGTTTTATTTTTTACAATATCCTCTTTCATCGCATTTAATTAATTGAATACGTTAATAAATTGGAATATATATATATATAGGGAACGAAAGAAAGCGAGAGAGAGAGAGAGAGAGAGAGAGAGAGAGAGAGAGAGGGAGAGAGAGAGAGAGAGAGATAGAGAAATTTTCCAGTAGTGTAGATAATATTAGTTGTAATATTAACTTGATACAATCGTAACTTAATATTGTCTTCAAATGAAATTGCATAAGTAGAGCACTGTATATACAAATATATTAAAATAATTAAAAGCTTAAATTCACCTGTGCTACTGCAATATCGTGTACAAAATGCAGTCCATGTCCAGTTAAATAAATACGATCAACAGCTATTTCAATACCACCTTCACTTTTTAAATTCGTTTTATTCGCAACAATTGAAAAACGTAATCCTTTCAATTCGCCATTATCTCTCATAAAGCATTGAGCTGCGCTCAATATAAATCTTTCACCAATAATACCACCACCACAAACCAAAATTGAAGAATTCGAACCATTATATTTGCCCATAACTGCAACTTGGTATGTAAAAGTAACAGGGGGTGCTAAATAATCACTCATAAGATTTTCTCCGAACAATGCTGAAACTATATTGCAAAAACTTAGTTCTATTTTTGTCATTATTTATAATTGAAATCCTTCGCTTATACAGTAAATATATTAATTTGTTTAGGTTTAGGAATCGAGGTTGTTCGAGAGCCTGAGTTTGATTGTCCGCAACGTGGAAATTTTCAAAGACTTTGTACAAATATAATCTCGATCGGAATTTTGGATGCTGAAAAGAAAGATGTCTCTAGTTGTTTCTATGAAAAATCTCGTAAAAAGGCTTTACAACCCAATAAACTAAATAAATAAATATGTATGTTTATAATATTGTGATGTATATCACTGAAGTAATTTACAATTCAAGTTTTGTTGATATATATTTATTTCAAAAACAGAATATTTTTGCTTTTTTTTTAATGGATGCTATAATTATTTGATTTAAAGTTGTAAATATGAAACCTTCAAAAGTATTTTAGTATGATGAAGCTAATAATAGTTATATTGTTTAAATAATGCATAATATATTATATTACGTGTGTGGTAGTGTATTATTTATATATAGTTTATTCCCGAGCAAAGCGAGGAAAGTAAGTCTCAGAGGTAAAAATGAAATTACGCACCAGTCCTAGGTCGTGTTTTATGGTTTTCTATCATAAGATTTGAAAAAATCCATGAAAAATATCATTAAAGTTGCATTTTGGCAGTTATAGTGGTATAAAATATTATGTTAGTAGAGGTTAGTGAGTAAGAGATCACTGATGGAGATTCTGTTGCAGATACGCCTATATAGAAGTAACGGCAAAGCAGTGTTATTCAATAAATACGTAGATATTCAAGCAGATATTAGTTACGATTAGTATTAGTTTATCGGTTTTACTTACTTATCATACATTAATGATCTACAACAATATTGAATAACTTTAAATATTATTTTGCTTTTTCAAAGTATGCAATAAAGGTCAGAACTTTAAAAGAATCCGCTTCCTGCGGTACTCAGTTTGCAATCCAGCTATTACTTTCCCAAAGTAATCAGTCTATTCAATTTATTATAAATTGTCATTTTAAAAAGCCAGGATCTGGATCGATCTATCTCAGCTCTTGATAGCTCAATCCAGGACAAAATCATTTCTTGTAAAAGGTAGTTTTTTGAGATTTTTCTTCAACCCATTATGTCTTCGGCTCAGACAATTATATACCGCGACAGCCACGATTTGGATAGTTGAATCTTGGGACTTTTTTAGTATATTGAACGCTTAGATGTTTTCTTAAACTTATCAATGGGAACGAGAGGCGAGAGATTGACAAATTCAGTACCTGAATATATGAAATGTAATGAATATCAAATTTTAATAGCTTCAATGCACCAACCAATCCAGAACGGGTTCTCCTAAGGTAGAAACCTCTATTTGTATTTTGGAGGTTAGAAAGCACTCTGACAACTCAGACATCCATGATACCGTCAAGTGCACATACAGGATGACAACAATATTACTACTCGAGTTCATATCGGAGAATGAAATTCCTGTGTAGTCTACTACTGGAGAGGTCATTGATGTATAATATCTAGTTTGTAATAAGCGCATCGCAGTCATTAGGATTAACATGCAGAATTATATCGAACCTCGAAAGGTGATGAAAAACTATAAATGCTATTTCTGTTATCGCAAACTCAAACCTTGACCAATCTTTGGAACCTATATATAAAATTATTAACCCTTGCTCCTCCTTTGTAATTTTTAAGCTCTTCCCCGTTCTTTAGCAGTCGCTGTCAATGACAAGGTTATAATTTCTTAAAACTTTACTTGAAAATTCGTACATATTACGCATTTCAGAATTGGTTTCTTCAGCTACGGATCATTAATGTAATCTGCTTTATTAATCCTCAATGATTTGACTTTTGCTGTGCCATTAATAGCAGTTGTGCAGATGGTTCTATGGACACGAGTCGTGACAATATAGTGTCTTGAACGACGACGGTGGAGCAATCACCGGCAGTGGTGCGGTAGTTCAACGAATGGGGATGCAATACTCGCTGGTGAGAGCAGTATAAAATTTTGGAAGTTGTACTGGGTGAGCTACTCGTTCGTCAAAACATCGAGACATTCGAGAGCCCAGAGATTTTCTCGTAGGCTTCAAGTTTAATTCACTTTCTAACAATAAACAACTCATGATTCAATGTCCCCAATTTTTTAAAACCTTTCCACTATATCTACGCAGTACATTGCTCATATAAATCTAAATGTGTAAACACTATTTTTTCCTACTTTGGACGCGGAAGATCAAGGAGTTCCTCATATTCTATAAAAAAATAAAGAATATCCCAATAGCTAATTATGCAATTTGCAGTTCTAAAAATTATCAAAGTCTCTAAATTTGAAATGATTAGAAAACTTTGTTCCACTATATATGTTTGTCTCCTTGAGAAGAAGCATATTTAGCATAATAACAATATCCTTACTTCTTCTATTTAATTAATCTTAGAGTCTTTATATAGTTATCTAGAAGTGCATAGAGCTCGTTTTCAAGGTTTTTTGGAGATACACTATTAGACATTACACTATTACAGTGTTTATTATGTATTTCCAATTGGATATTTTCATATATTTTACGTATTATTAATATAAGATTATTCAAATAAATTGATAGAGTTTTGTTAAATTTATTGAATCTATGAGGTGACAGGAAAAATATTCTAATGTTTATTTGATGCGAAAATAACTGTAATTTATTTGCTAAAATTATAAATATTAAATTGAACCTATACAGAATTTTTATCATTCTTCTCCAGTTATCCCATATGCATCTTAGATTTGATCAAGAAATAATTAAGAAGATGAAGTCTGCAGGCCACTTTTTTATAATAATCTTAATTAAAGGGCTAATAATGAAAAAAGAGACTTGGACAATGCAATAAATGAAAAAAAGGATTATTTGCTAGACTTAAATCAAAACAAATTTGGTGTCGTTACTGGACTAAGATAATCTAAATCTTTTAATTCTAAATCTATCTACATAATGAATGTATATACATAAAAACCTTAATTGAAATGTGTAAAATGATCAATCTTGAGGAAAATGAGCCAATCTTGTAGAACATTGTAAGAGTGCAATTGTATCTGTATGTGTAATTACATTATTTTAAGTTCAAATACTTTACCTAAAAAATTACTTACCATTATTAATATGAATCACGGAATTTATACAAAGAAATAAAATTAAGATAAAGCACGTCATTTTTTCATAGTAACTTTTGTATATTTTATAATCTTACTTTTACTATTAGCTAATGTGCAACTTAACTAATAATATATAGACTAGTGATTTCAAACCATATTAAACAAAATTTTCTTGTATGCTATTAATTATAAAATATATGTATTATATATTATAACATATTAGTTTTAATATTAATATTCATTTACATTTTTGACATGTTTAATTATTCTATTATCTTATAAGATACATATTTAGTATATGTACTCTATAGGTTTTCGTTATTCATAGAGCACAGGTATATTTTTCTAAAATTTTGCAAATATCAGAAGATTATTACTAAAATATAATAATAGTAATATAGCATTAAATATTCTGTCCATAATATTCGTAGAAATATTATATCATCCAGCTAATAATTTATTAAAAGATTATTATTAAAATAACGCTGATACATATTACATATGCATTTGACGTTGTTTTTCATAATATAACAACTTTTACACTTCAATGGTGAAAAACAATTGTTTAGCGAGTTTACTGTCTCGATAAATAATCAATTTATCTAATAGCTGTGGAAATATTCAAAATTACGATTGTAAGTTCTGAAGTTCGGACAGAGGAAGAAGATATCCAGAAACTCGTATAAGCGAAGACAAATAACCTAATAATATCTTCTGTTCTGGTCTACGTGTGTTTCTCGATGTCTACCGCATCAGGCCATATTTCACAAAGTATAAACAAAGTAATTATTTACTAGTTTTGAAAAATGTCTAATTTTGTACCAAATAAAGTGTCTTTGTCGATAATTTTCTTAGTTTATTTTATTTAAACGAAATCTGTAACAAAAATATCGAATTCTTGTTGACAATTTTGGTGGCAATGCTCTATCGCATACGACCTGCATAGACTGATTTCGACACTTCAAAAATAATATTAGAAGTATTTGAGACAACTATTTCAGATTGTTTAAAAATGTTAGGAATGAATTAAAAGCACGGACATTGGATGCCTTATGAATTGAAGCCAAGAGAGGTCGAAAAACATTTTGTCACATATGAATAACTGTTTTAACATCAGAAAAAAAGGTTTTTTGTACAATATCCTGATTAGCGGTGAAAAGTGGATAGACTATGATAATCTAAAGCATAAAAAATTGTGAGGTCTTTCCGGCCATTCATCGTCACCGTCTGCAAAGCTAAATATCCATACTTCAAAGTTTCTTCTTTGTATTTGGTACGAGTAATTTATTACGAGCTGCTTTAATAACACTAGTTGGTTATTAAAGTATTATTTACATCATTGTATAAAACATTTAATTTTTCGTCCACATACGTAATAGGTTGTTCTTACTTGTATTTATATAGTGAAAAATGTTTAATGTTAAAAATTTTTTCTAAAATGAAGCAAAAAAATAAGACTAAGCTTTCATTGAAATAATGAAGGCTTTTTATGTCTTACATAAACTAATAGCAAGAATGCTGGTGGTAAATTTGGATTTAATTTTCGCTGTTAAATAGTCTTAGATTAAGTTATAAAAAATATGAAATTTCAAACTTAATAGATTTATTTGATAATGTATTATCAGAGGGTCAATGACATATCAAGTTTATGTAAATATGACATTGATTTAGCATATTGGTAGACACTTTTTCTTTTTCCTAGTTCTTTAATGTACATTTTCCACTAAAACATGAATTCAAAATGTTTATATATATATATATATATATATATATATATATATATATATATATAATATTATTTATTCTATATAATGGCTTATGTAATACTAGATAATTTATGAATATTGTATTGAATATTTTGCTATCATGTTTAATAAATATTAACCAGTATTTATTTTATTTGAAGTAAAGACATTAGAATATGCTAATTAAAGAATAATTTACCAATTAAGTCAAGCACAGCTATAAAAATATATATATATATATATATATATATATATATATATATATATATGATGGTTCAAATGTAATTTATTTTTATTTAGTTAATAGTGTTTTTATTTAGTTAAAATTCTAATATCTTTACTTCAAATAATTATAATATAGTGTTATCATAAGCCATAAAAATAAGTAAAATTACTGAAAATGATAATTATGCGTAAACAAAACTAAAAATTTTAAAAAATAACAACCATGCGATTTTTTCGTATATAGAGTAAGCAATGAATAGAGTAATGTGTTAAATAATATTTTTAAAAATATATAATAAAAAATCGCAAGTTTGTTATTTTTTTAAATGTTTGGTTTTGTTTGCGCATAATTATTATTTGCAATAATTATACTTCTTTTTTATGGCTCATGATATCATTATATAAAATACTTAATAATCATATAAATATTTCTTCTCTCGAGCTAGTAATACACAATTTATATAATATTTAATGATTTTTGTTAGTTTAGAATGACTATTCCAATGTATAATATGAGATCAGTATATATTATCTTTTTAAATGAAATTTTATTTTAAAAAATTATCGTTTTAAATGAAATTTATTTGTATTGTCTATCTTCGGAATTGAATTGAAGATTAAGAGTTCAACTAAATTGAAAATCTTTATGCTTTTTCAGATCAACAGAAAAAAAATATTGCCATTTTACAACGAAAGATCTTCCTGGAAGACTGAAAGTGAAACTATCTTCCATGTACGAATGAATGCGAATAATCGAATTTCGTTAGACAAATCCTCCTAATAATTTTTTTATTAAAAAGAAAAATGTTTATAATTGCATTCTACTTGTTGGACAGAAATGTGTGGAAAATTTAAGGTCACTAAAATTGTGAAAGCATATTGCTTTAGAATCTGACGTTCAATGGAACGATAACTTTTTTCTTTAAATATTTGATTCATAGAATAGTTAGTCGAAAACTGATGATTGATTTTTGTACAATTGCAATTACGTGTTTCTTGACCGTGTATTCATGTTTGAACATTTTGTGCAGCCATATGGAATAATTGCAGTGGTTTTCCTGCAAAAAATAAAAATGGAAATCGTTGGTTGGAAATTATTTATCATCGTATAACTTAGAAGTCTAGTTAAATATTGCATTGAAATAGAAAAACAATTCTTTGCAATATTTGAAAAACTAATTCTCGCATTGCTTTTGTAAGAGATGTTCAAACGAAAGGATAGCGGTAATAATTGTCAAATAATGTTAAAGACTTTCAAACTTTAACTGTGATCAATTATGGAAATTTCAAGTCCATATAAAGAAATATTATGATCATTATATATTGTTATTATTCTTATTTTATTACTTTATGAATATATAGAAATGTAAGGTTTATCAATACTAAAGAAGAGATCAGAGGAATAATATCATATATGTTTAATTATGATGATAAAAATAAAAACTTACATGTACGATTATTTTATACATGTCTTAGAGTTTATACAGTTTTTTAAGCGGCGTGAATGGATAAAACCGTAGACGAATTGAACGGCGGAATCTTTCGTGTGATTAAGCTTCTATTGGAAGATATTATCTTCGGTCTTGACTTCTTGATATCTTTCATAAACTATTCCGGAATCCTTATCAACTTCAAATAATGTGTATCAATTGCTATCTCTATTTAATGCATATGATCTTGGTTGAATGAAAGCTCTCAAGATTAATTAGGTTAGATCCCAATTCTTTCTCTTTAATCACTGATGTATATAAACTATCTATCGTGATCGAATTGTATTCAAGTCAAATAATCTACTTAAATATTGTGATCCCCTGGAGCTTCTTAGTAGGCCTCCAGGATAAACCCACAGTTTCGTCAACAACTGCGATCGTCTAGGCGTCTCGCGCCCTTCTGTTCTCTTCTGTGCTTCTTGCCATATACGAGTGTGTTTCATCCACTCGAGATCAAAACAAACATTCTATCGCGAATCTTCACCCAACGCACCACTGTCATCATGATGTATATATATATATATATATATATATATATATATATATATATATATACGCAATACAATATGTGTTCGTTACAATATTATGTTTTAAATCAATATACACAATATAAAATACATGCATACCCAACTTTTGGATTTTTATAAATTATTACTAATTTATGAATATAAAAGATATTATGTATTGTGAACTAGAGAAGATAAATGGAAAAGCGACTACTGGAAGCATAACATTGGTTACTCTTTTCGATAACGGATTTTGGTTACGGACTCCGTTTTAACTGTTGGAAATGCATAGAAAATGTATAAATGTATAAATACATAAAGAGAAATTGAATATGATGTAAATTAACATATTTTTTAGATAATAGGTGTGTTCGCATAGTTTGCTCGCATAAGAATTAGATTCGCTCGCATCAGTGTCTACAAAAATGTAAAAGAATCGCTCGGTTTTGACCAGATGAAATTTATTGTTTTATTTTCATGTGCTTGAAGTTTTATTGGAATTTCTCAGGTTACGAGCTTTCCCACGGCATTGAACCGAATGTACAATATCATCAAGCGGGTATAAGGCTCCGCCGTAATGAGCAAAATGCCCCGAGTAAGGACATGATGCGCACACGTGTTGCCGTTCGGATACCTGCGACCAGCTCGTAACGCAGCCGACTGTCGTCCCTTCGTAAGTGAGCCCGTCATCGGGGCTGAAGCGACGACCGTGGCGAGGGGGCGGGCGAGTTGGATTATAAAATCTTGCAAGGCAGCGTGGGTTTTCTGACAGTGTATGCGTGATTTTAGTTTTAGTTCGGCTTAAGCATTCTAGGCGCACATATCGTTTGTGTTTCTTCTGTGTATTTCTTATATTGATCTGTTTTTCTGTGTGAGACTTTGTACAAAATTCAAATTATAGAATTTTGTAGATTTTGCGCGGCCATGCCGTATTTATCGGGTGCAGAGATTAAAGTATGAGAGCTTGCATATTTTAGCATTGTGAGCGTTTTGTATGTTGTACATTTGTTTGTAAGTTATTATCGTGCTATCTTAAGTTTGTGTGCGTTTACACGGGTGATCAGCGGACTGGACACGTTAAACGCTGTCTGGTAGAGTGTTTAAGCGCTCTGAGCGAATGTCGCTGCGATAATCCGCCGGCCGCGGAATTGTCCTGATGCACACGGGGCGAGGGCTGAACCCGTGTCCGAGACATCGGAGCAACGTGTCGCGTCTTCTGGACGTCTCGCTTCTCGACTAGAGCTCAGCTGATTGAACACTTGCTGGTTCCGATCACCGTCGGCACAGAGGCCAATGATTGCCATGTATACCGCGTCACGATTGGAACGTACGAGTGTATGTAATTGTAAATTTGATCTTCGTTTTTTAGAAAGGATTGTTATATCGTCATTGTTTAAGTTAATTTGGTTATTCTTTAATTTAATTATTTTAGTGTATTTAGCTATAGGTTGATTTTAACTATTTTTATATTTATTATTGTAAAAGAATTATTAGTGTTTATAAATAAATAAATCTAATTTTATTGAGAGCTTGATTCGGCTTTTCCCCTTACTCTGAAGGGGTTTTTACGCCGAATCAAATGTATCTATCATTTTTGGCGAAATTAGTTTTTTTCTTTTTATTTTTCTTACTCCTGCCTATTCATTTCCACCTCCCAGAGTTCACTCCTTGTACCATACATGTGTACTAAAAACAAGGTGAAAATTTTTTTATTATGCATGGAACCTCAGTTATAGAGAGAGCAGAAAGGTGAATTTTCAAGTGAAAATTCTAATTATATTCTTTGGACTGTTATGCAGCTGATCAGTTCTAATTTTACTTTTAAAGTAAAAAATTTAACTGCAAAAAAGATCACTGTAAAAATTTTGTATTGCAGACGCTTCGAGCACTAATGGAATATTTTGGCGGATTTGGCCATCATAAATACGACCTAAACTTTGTACTTTGGGAAATTGCTGACATGATTATACTTGCCTAAAAAAATTTCGACACAGAAAATAATATAAAAAGAATACAGTAAATATGATTTTATATTTGTTTACTGTATGAATAAATATAATTTACAGCTCCACATGGCCAAATGCAAGGTAGAACAGCAGCAATACAATAGATGTTTTTCTACAAACATTCATGATCTATACAAAAACAAAAGCTCAATTTTTATTCATACATTTTTACTGGATTAATATTGCTCCAGTTATTAATAGACATGAAGAAATTTTCTGCAAGTAAAGGATTAAAAATGCATGTCAATATGATTACCGGTGTGTTATAGGACATTTTCTGGAAACATCAGAAACATTGTCAAATAGACTTATTTTTATTTTTGTCTACTCAAATGAACATCTAGACCATATGTGTACTTCAAATAAGTAATAAGATTGTAAGTTAGAATTTTGGAGTAATAAATCTAAATTGAAATTGGCCTTTACCTCATTATTGCTAAATTATTTATCATTATAAATATATCTTTTTAAAGGAGAAGAAAAATATTTACGGGGAAACAATCATAATATAGATAGTTATTTAATTAAATATCCGAATCTTACTCTTGTTATATTATTAATATTTACTGTTTAAATTCAAAATATTTGTTAAGGTAACATAATGCAGCTTTTTTATTGACTAATTTGTAAATAAGATATTTTCGTCAATAGATTAATTTTTTCTGGATATTTCTATGAAGTTATTTGGCCTTGAAGCTCAGACTGATAACTCTAGAACAGGCTTTACTTGTCATGCATTACGAAAATATTCTATATTTATATTTTGGAAATGTCATTTTATCTGTTTTTTTTTTAATTTATAAATCTTATTTTATAATATATATAATATAACCTAACACAAACTAGTTTTAATAATAGCTATATAATTGGGGAGAGATTTCTTCTGTCATTTCTACGAAGTTTGTATAATTGTAACTTCACACAGAGGACAATTCCTTGCGCCATGAATTCCGAATTTTTCAAGCAAACGAGCCCACACTTTTAGTGCAGCTGTTTTCACTGTCAATAATTCTTATTTGAAACTTTTCATGCAGTGTTTATATGTATTTTTCTATTATATAATTCATGAGTTTTATTTCCTATAAGCTCATTCTTTTACATAAACAAATCTATTTGTGTATTAGTTAAAGTATGACCAAGTATGACATGTGATGCCATGATAAAGATATAAAAATTACTAAAGAACTATATTTTTACTTTTACAAGTAAATTATATACATTAACATTTCTAAGGCATCTAAATATGCATACATAATTTTCTTACTTAATTTACATTTTAGTTAATATTTACTAATTGTATATTAAATAATAAAAATTTGAAATTCGATTATTTGTTTACGTAATTTTTCCCAAGATGTTAAAGATATTAAAATATAATGTAACCTTAATTTTACTTGAGTTCATATTTGTCTGTCCGTATAACAATATTATATTTTGATTTCTTCATTTTCTAAGGTATCTTTTGATCTAAAAAGTATTTTTATAATAATTATGAAGCTTATTTGAGACTTATAGAAGTTGTAAGTTAAATCGTAAATCTTCTATATTAGTATAATTAATATTTCATCTTATACTATGTGTCGATGATTAAAATATGTAGTCATAGTTCGAAAATATGAGCCGGTTAAGAGAACTCGGATAAAGTGCTGAAAAGCTGATACTTTTGTATATATGGCACCTATTTGAGTATCATCACAATTGGCAGTATTTCTACTTACAAGTCCAACAATGTTGTTGTCGATGACAAGTGGACTACCTTCATCATGCTACAAAAATATATAAAATTAATTACAATTAGATATATACACTACATGTTATTCCTCAAGATAGTAATCTGATAACTTTTAAAAAATTGATTCTTTTCAAATTTCAAATGCGTGTTTACTATTGTGTACAAATATGAGTAAGACTTTATTTATAACTTTTGAAATCTTTATTTATTCTTCTAAATCTAATTCATGCCCCTCAAAATAATCTATGACAATGCTTTTTTCAATTTTCAAAACATTTTTTATTTTTACATTTTTTATTGTTCATTTTTTATACTCGAATTCCGTAATGGCCATCAATTCCTTCTTCGATTCGGCTTTTATTTCTTCAACTAAAACTGTATTGCTGAAGTGGTCTTTTGAGTTTGCTAACAACCAGAAGTCGTACGGTGCTAAATCAAGCGAGTACGGTGGTTGCGGAACGATATTGGTTGAATTTTTGACTAAATGTTCACGTAAAATCAATTCAGTGTGAGCTGGTGCATTGTCGTGATGCAAAAACCAAGAATTGTTTTTCCATAAATCTGGCTTTTTGAGACGAATAGCTTCGCGTAATCGACGCATAACACTCAAATAATATTCTTTGTTAACCGTTTGGACGGTTGGAAGAAATTCAAAATGCACCACACTACGATAATCGATGAAAACAGTGAGCATAGCCTTGATTTTTTAGCGACTTTGGCGTGATTTTTTCGGTCTCCGCTCTCCTTTGGCACGATATTCGCTCGATTGATTAGTTGTTTCCGAATCGTAAGTGTAGATTCAAGTCTCATCTCCAGTTATTATGCGTTCTATCTTGTCCTGATAATCTGAAAGCATCGTTTCACAGACCTCCATGAGTGATTTTGGCACCAATCGAAATTTCGCTTATTTTAGGTACAAAATATCTTTCAAAATAGCGTTGACCGACTCATTTGAAATTTCAACAATATGAGCAAGTGCTCTATTAGTCAATCGTAGAACAAATTCCTTGATTTTGTCGACGTATAGCCCATCAGTAGATGTTCTTGGTCGTCTTTGATGTGGTTCGTCTTCAACGCGTTCTCGACCTTCTGTAAAAAATTTGTGCCCATCAAAAACACTTGCTTTTGACATTGACTTTTCACAAAAGATCTTTTGCAACATTATGAACGTTTCAATTTAATGCTACTTCTTTGTTGAATACTTTCAGACATTATAAAAACTGAAGAGACAACTTATGACAACAAGCGTAACTATATGACAAATGAAAATAATTGTGTAAAATCTGATACAGATAATTCTGACGGTACTACCAACTTAGAAATAAAATCATTTGTCTGAATCGATAAACCCGCGAAGTTTGAATTGAAAAGCCTTACACATATTTGTACACAGTAGTACAGCTATAGATGCAGTCCAAAATGAATCAGATATTACATTAAAAATTGCTGTTACATATATTCGAGCAGACAAAGAAGGAAAATGATTCTGAATACAAAAAATTCTATAGAAGAAAATTAAAGGAAAAAATGTGAAGAAAAGTTAACTATTTCAAATCGTTTAAAAGTGTTAGGAATTAATAAAAGCACGGACATTGGATACCTTATGAATTGAAGCCGGGAGAGTCGAAAAACGTTTTGTCAAATATGAATAATTGTTTCAATATCAAAAAAAGGTTTTTTGGACAGTATCGTAATTAGCTGTGAAAAGTGGATAGCCTATGATAATCTAAAGCATAAAAAATTGTGGGATTTTTCCGGGCATTCATCAACATCGTCTGCAAAACCAAATATCCATGCTTTGAAGCATCTTCCCTGCATTTCGTCGAATCAACAGGACGTAATTTATTACGAGCTGCTTAAACTGAAGAGACAATCACAGATTATTGCTATCGAATTCAATTGAAACATTTAAGGGAGCCTTAAACGAAAAACGATTGCTATACGATTAGCGACACGACAAGGTAATTTTGTTACAGGACAACACTTGGGGCTAGGTCTGGAGAATAGGGAGAGTGCGGCATCAATTCCAACTTCAGATCGCTGATTTTAACCATCGCAATGATTGACGTGTGTGCTGGTGCGTTATCGTGATGAAACAAGATTTTTTTCTTCGCCGGATGAGGTCGTTTAATTTTCACTTCGTGGCTCGAACGTTGCAATACGTCTGCTTAGTATTGACCAGTGATAGTTTTACCCTTTTCAAGGTAATCAATGTATATAATACCTCTTGCATCCCAAAAAATAGTAGCCATAACCTTGTTCGCCGAAAAAAATGTTTTTGCCTTCTTTGGAGTTAGTTCCGCCGGTCCAATCCACTGTTGAGACTGTTGTTTGGTTTCAGGAGTGTAGTGGTGGACCCAAGTTTCATCAACGGTTACGAATTGACGCAAAAATTCGCTTGGATTACGCTTATACAACGCCAAATTGGTGGTAGAAATGTTCTTTCGAATCAATTTTTGGTCGACTGTTAGCAAACCCGGCATCCATCTTGCACAGAGCTTTTCCATATACAAATGTTGGTACAAAATATTTTGTACACGTTCATATGCCATCTTACAGGTCTCAGCTATCTTACGCACTTTTAATCTTTTAGATTTAGCGGTCTTTTAGCACTATTTGATGGATTTTTCGATCATATCTGGAGTTGTGACCTCAATGGGGCGTCCTCAGCGAGGCTCATCAGAGGTGCTCACACGACCCTTTTTAAACTCGGAAACCCACTGCTTAACAGTTGAATATGATGGGCAGGATGTCCCCAGTGTTGAGTCCATCTCTTGTTTCATTTCCTTCGGCGTTAACCCCTTCAAATAAAAGTATTTGATGACAACACGATTTTCCAGCTTTTCCATTTTTACGCAAAACACAGAGACGTCTTGTTCAGCGTGTTCTCAAACCTAAACTAACATGGCGATCGGACTAAAACTATAGCTACAAGCTATCTAAGGATGGTACTAAAGAACACCACCTCAAGGTGGGCCTAGTGCCACCATCTCTTGGTCAGGCCGGAAACTTATCAATCCATCCTCGTATATAAATATATTATATCTCCAGTCTTTTTGATCCGAGCGTTTACAGAAGAACTTAAAAATTCTTCTGAAGAATGACTTAATACTCATAATAATAAATTGCAAAACAAATAAAATAAAATACAAAAAATATAAAAAAAAGACGCGTGTGTGTGTGTATGTGTATGCGTATGTATGCGTGTGCGTATGTATATATATATCTATATATATATATATATATATATATATATATATATATATAAATATATAAGTACATGCTATAAACCATATAAACCATATAAACCATATAACTTTATTGTTATTTATCATATAACATATCCAATTGTTTATATTATGCCCAGTATTTCCGAGGTACATTTTCTATTAAATGTTCAATTAAAAAAGTTCCATATAATCAAATTTGTCAATATAACTGTTGGACGGTCCAATCTTCTTTCTTGGTAACTTAAATTGTACAAGTGTTATATAAATTTCTATTCAATTTATATACAAATACGGTTTGGGCAATCAAGTAAGTTACCGTGATTTTCATGTTTTCATTCACAAGAGTCTACAGTGACCGGTTATAAGAAATAATTTCGACTTGGAGTATATGCATTAATATATATCCAATAAATGAATGCCTTTTATCATTTTTTATTCAAATAGACCTTTATTTCCATTCCTTTTAATTGAACAATACTTTAAAATAATTAATGGAATTTTTTAAAATATTTTTCGCTTTTGTCAGTTTTGAAACAGATAACCCACTTTATAACTTCCAATATATAATTTTTTACACTTAGGCATTACGTGCAATAACTTTTTGAACTGATTTTTTATTTATTTAATGTTTCAAAATGTTTAAGAAAATTTGATGTAGTTTACCTTATATTATTACTATATTATACGGTTTCGCCTATTATGTCAATGTAAGAAATCATATATTGTAAGTGTGTATATTGAAGAAATCATTGATCGGAGAGGGTAAAATATTTGATAACTGATATAAATAGCGGAGAAAATAAATAATACCATTTGATACAATATTTAATTAGAAATAAAGGGGACAAAAAGCTCCTGTATACATTTTAATCATTTTGACAGCTGTCAAATTTTCTTTGAGAATGTTCAAATTGATAAATTCCTTGATTGAGTTCACTTGATAAATCTATTGCTTTCAGTAGACGAAGTATAGGTGATATAGCAACGTATTTAAACGAATCTTTATTCTAAAATATTACGTTGTTTCAATCACAGTTCAACTTTTTTCGGCCAATTGAATCTTTGTCGATATGTTCATCGAATATTAGCGATTTATAATATACAATAAATTCTATCTAAAGCATTTAAAAGTTAAAAGTATAGCTAAATACTTTATTAACAAATAATTTTATCGGTCTTACGGTCTTTAATTATAATAACAGTCAGATTGTACAATTTTACTAACAAACTACATAAGTACAATTTTAATTTCTAAATACTTAAAGTTGAAATTATTTTTTATTTTTCAATATGGAGAAGATTTCGAAATACGAGTTCTTGTCATACCATTCTTTTGAGATGTTGACATTAAGATTTAAAAAAGTACAGCAAAATTTAAAAAAAAAACAACTAATAAAATTTCTTTGTACATTTGTATGAATTAATAATGAATAATACATAAAAAAATCAAACCAATGAAATTTTATTTTATTTAATAAAAATCAAAATTTCCGAAAAAGGAACTGAAAAAGCGTTTAAGTTATCAGACATAATACCTTCAGGAGTTTAGAAGACATGTTTTATACGTTTTTAAGCTTAAAATAATTATTTTTAGATAATATTACGGTTCTTGTAATATAATATGTTGTTCAATGATGTTGTATAAGTAGATTTTTACCTCGTGAGATTTACCTGCGTCACTTCGCTCGAGGGTAAATATCTCATGAAACAAATTATCAACTTTCGTATTTTTATTAAATATACTATTGTGTTCCAAATTATAATAAATGATAATGTAGAATATATTTTATACACATTTATACGCATTATATGACTTTAGAGATTCTAATATGTACTCACTGTGCAGGTACCAGCCATCGCTGAATTATTATTGGGGAGCATTACACCACAATAGTGCCCCCAGTTACTAATATTATTATACATAGATTGGCACGCTTGTATATTAACTATCAGAACACTGCCAAAATTCAGTGTAAAATTTGTAATTCCGCTATATCTCACTGTTATTCTTGTTTGTACATTGACATAGGTGGTTACCTGAGAATATCCATATCCTGAAACATAGCCTATTTTTTCCTCAAATTTTTGATCAGGACTTGGTATACGGAGGAAACTTAAGTTTGGATTTTCAGCAAGATTTAAACTTTTACATAACTAAAAAAGATACTTAGTTACATTATGATGGAAGTAAATTCTGAAATAGTATCTATGAAGAAATAATTAATTCGATTCATTTTATTAATTCTTACTTTCAATAATAATTATCTTAATATAAATAGGTCAACATTGTATAAGGTAGGAAGTAAAGATTTTTTAAAATACCTTACTAAATTAGAAATTAAGTTACTTACCCTTAAAACTGCAATATCATTTACCAAAGTTAGTGGATTGTGTAAAAGAGTGTAAACTGTATAAATATCTATTATCAGACCTTGTCCATCCCTTAAATTACTTGTACCTACAATAACTGAATATCTAAATGGCTTCAAATTATTTCGGATATCAATAAAGCAACGAGCAGTAGATAATACAAAATAATCATGGACTATCACGCCACCACAAATAAATAAATTCTGCATGGTATAATTTTGTTTACCCAAAATTCCAGCTTGATATTTAAAATGCCATTGACTTGCAGGTTGGCCATTAATTATTCCTTCCAATTCCAAACTTAATACTAAGATAAAAAAGTAAATATAGTTACATAAATTATACAGTAATAGATTTATAAATATAATCTTAAATATATAAATTATACGGTAGTATGATTCAAATGTCTTGAACAAGGTTTCAATTTGTATAGCCACTATGCGAAGTGGCACCAGCGCTCATGCTATGAGCTCAAGGTATCATGCTGTGAAAGTTTTTGTTCCTATTGAATAAGTATAAATTACATTAGATGTATATTTTTTTATGCTATTTAACGTCGCTCTATTTATCCTCATAACTTCTGTTGCTAATCAGCGACTGAGGTCTGCGATATGTCTGTAAACAAAGTACATGTAAACTGTTACAGCGGTGCTTGTGTCAATTGGCCGAGCCAGTACTTGAACTCGGATTACCGAATTACTAGTTCTACGCTGTAACGATCGAGCCATCGCAGTCTACTTTATTAAATATTTGTAATGTTATTAAGAGCAAAAACGTACACGCTTGCCCATGTAGGCGCTAGTCAACTGTGCAGGGTGCATATAGGAATGGGCGCATGCAGGGGGTCACTAATGTCATGCTGTCTCAAAAATTGATATAAATTTTTTTAAAATTTAGATACACTTTATACAAAATAATCCACGATGAGCATAGATTTGAGCTTCAAGATGACTAGCAAATAATTTTTATGTGACTAATGGCTAAAAAATTGAAGTTTCAAAATATTGGTAACGATAGGTACCATTCATATACTGTCGTAGAAGACCACCGGTTGCTTGATGTAACACAATACTTCAGAAATTGATTGAGAAATTTTTTATTATTTGAATTTTTTAAATACTTGAAATTTGGATTTTACAGATAATTTCAACAAATACGGATTCGTAAGTAAAGTACTGAAAACTCTATCTTAGATATCCAGGACATAGATGATTTTGTGGCTTATAACATTTGTAATTTCATTTTTAGACGGATAGTACAAATAGCAAATTTGTATTTAGCGAGCATCTATCAGAAAATGGTAATATGTAGATCCATAAATCCATATATGATGAAACATATTTATATATAGATAGTGCGCGAGAAAGAAGATGGTGCGATCATGCACGGCTGAATCATCCGCATTCATCTTGAGAATACTTTTAATCGGAAAGAGATAGAGGAGAAATTAAGAAGATATTAGCAATGCTTGGGCCGAAAAAAACGCCGTGGCCCGGCTTTCGTAGGCAAATTTTCTGAACGTTCCAGCTGATAAAAATTTGATATTAGATTTTTAACTAAAAATTTATTATCATATCAGTAGTATTATTTAATTTTATCAAAGTATTGAGCATTATAAGATACTTTTATTATACTACGTAGCTTTTATCTATTATAATTTTATTCGAAAATGACCTAACAATATATATATTGTTAGGTCAATATATATATACATTTGCAATTGTACGATAAATATATATTTTATATAGTTCTATATTTTATATAGTTCTAATGCTTAAATTCCTGACGCAAATAATAACTTAATGTTAAAGCAGGCAAAATAGAAAAAAACTACATCGTTATAAAGAAGCATATGTGTGTACAAAAAAGGTGAGTACGTTTAAATTCTCTGAATAATGAATACACATAAAAAGATTTAAAATACGAAGAATATTGAGCTTAATATTGATTGAGTTTCTTAATTTTATTGATTAAATTGCAGATGAATTTTTGTCATCTTTATGATATATACATGTATATTGTAACTAAAAGAGTAAGAAAATTTTAAGTTTTTCAAATTATTAATTGAACATATTAATGATAATAATGTAATAGTTATCAAATTTAAGTGAACAAAAAATAAAAAATAGAAGATCTTTCTCTCTCTCTATAAAATTTATTAGAATAAAAATGTTTCCTTCTTTTTATTCTTCTTATCTTTATTAACTCCATGTAATAATCGTTGTTAGATCTCTCCAATATAAACTACAGCAATGATATTATTGGTAGTATATATTCTTAAATAATAAAAAAACGAAAAAAATATGTATTTGTTGTTTTATATTTGTCTCTAATTATATAAAATGCATATCTGCTCATAATAAATTAATACTCATTCTCAGATATAACATTTACTTACCTTTACTTATAGAATAACAAACAGTTATCACAAAAATAAACGAAAATATCTTAAAATAACTCATTTTCAATGGAAATTGTTTGGAATACGTGCAAAATAATTCATACATTCGCTATATATATATATATATATATATATATATATATATATATATATATATATATTATAATTATATTAAATATTTAAAAGAATAAACAGATTATTAGCTATTATTCCAGATGATGGATAAATATTTTATATTGACATTACTGTACTTAAAAAGGCACATATATTTTACTTTTTATGTATAATCAATGTGAAATGTAAAATTCGTATTAACTTGTTAAATATTAGTTGTTTCTCTGTGTGAACTGGTATTCCACTTGAAAAATTTCATAAAAAGGGATGTTTCGTAAAAAAGTTGATCCAGAACTAGAGAATTTATATTTACACATTTTTTAATAATTTTCTACGACTGGGAAAAGAAGCTCGATGTAAATTTGATTTCAAATATCAAAAACTTATCACGAAGCAATTCATACAGCGCCATTTTACATAAAGGAGTATTTTTTCATTTTATTTTTTATTTATAATTTGTACAAAACTAAAAAAATTATAAAGATAATAAATTTTTAAAATAAAAAATATAAAAATATTATTTCTAATAATGTAAAATGTAAATAAAGATATTGAGTGTAATCAAATAAGTCACAAGCTGAACGATTGTTGTAGGACGGGGAAAGTTTGGTATACTATATCCTACATAAAAAACTATTACATATAGTTTAACTATTAAATATTAAATAAATACTATTAAATATAGTATTCCGCAACCTTTTTTACGTAGGATATAGTATACCAAACTTTCCCCGTCCTACAATAATCATTCAAGCTCGATTATCTTTAAAATGTTTGCTACGAGTCGTGAAATAAATCGGACATATCCTATATTATATAGACAAGGTATAAAATTTATATATAATACTTTAGAAACAAAATGAAAAGGACGTTAATGTTATATATAATATAGAGTGTAATAGTGCTAAGGAACTAATATGAACAAAAATATTAAAAAAGAAAAGGTAAACTGATAATAAAAAAACGGTAAAAATAATAATTTATTTATTTACAATAACGGATTACAAACAAAGAGTGAAACCATCCCTATATATCACGGGAGCGATCAGTATGCTTGAGTGGATTCAAAATATGATGGACAATGCATTTCAAATTGTAACCAAATCCGCATAGCTTTGAGCAAAAACCAATAATGTTCTATAACTTTTTAAGTCAAGACTAAGTCTATATGAGAGCCAATATTTGTACTATCTATTTTGCGTCGCTTCCATTGTTGGATATGTATATTATTAAGTCAGATATCTCTTAGAGCTCCTTAAAATATACAGAGTATCCAAAAATGCCATCAAAACACCTCAAATTAACACAAAAAAAAAACAAACAAACAAAAACAAAAATGGTAGGATTTTGACGAGGATATCAATTTCTGATTTTGAATTTGACTTGGAAGGTTCTTATGTCGTTCTTTTGTCCAAGATGAAAATTTTAAAATGGATAACTTAACTTGTCTTATTGTTTATCCCGAATTTAGAACGAGGAAAAAATTTCAAATGAAAATAGACTTATTACAGAAAATCCACGATTTTCAATAATTTTCATTTAAGTTATACATACATTAGCATAATGGGAAGTGATACAGTGATATTAAAATTTTCTCAATATCGGTATCGACAAATAGCCTTTTACATTGATCAGGATACGAAAGAAATTGATAACTAACACTAGATGTATTGTTATTTAGAATTTGGAATAAATTATAATAATAAATTACTTATGATATAAGATGGATATCCATCTGTTAAATTATTGTATTTGAGAACAAAATATGTTTTCTGTGTCCCTCGAAGGCAAGTACCTACTACCGCCATTCGTTGAGGCTGGAAAAAAATAGTATTTTAACTTATGGTTCTCTGTATACAAACGCAATTGAAATTCATATACACTTCATGGTACGTTAATAAGTATTTCATAGATGTGGTTTTCGTTAGATACATTTGATCGGGTATATATTCATTTGCCACCATCCCTTCAACTCCATACACGTTCATTATGTTCCAAGTTTTCAACTCTAAGACTGTGGATTTTATACCTATTAGGTCCAATCAACCATCTTTTACGGATGAGTGGATGTAAGTATTAGGAGTGCCTTTAGACAAACGCATCTAAATGTGAATATAGTGTTGAATTTTACAATCGATATGCCTCAGCACGTCTAAGGTAATGTAATCAAACACTAATTGAAACGATATGTGTGATATTAGAGTTGTTCCTAGGATTAATTTTTTCTATGTTTTAAAAAAGCTTTGGTCAGCCGAACTAATTGTTTCTAAAATTTGTTCAGATCATGAAATTTTATACCTCCGTTCATATCAAATCTGAATGTTTCCAAGTGTCTTTCTAAGAGCTGGATTTTCAAGGCCATCAATCGTAAAATTCAATTGTGAATCAATGGTAGTGGTTTTTGGTATGGATTTTATCGAAAAAGTCCAATATTTATTAATATTTGGTTCAAGTCCAATGTTCCTTAAATAACATACTGTTTAGTCTAATAGCTATTTTTGACTATTCTATGTGTCCTATGTAAAAATTAGAACAGCAACGAAGAATAATATATTCAACTTGAGTGTATCTAAAATAAATCCTATATCTGATGGTAAAGACTTTAGCTCTTCAATCAGAAAATGAAATAATATTGAAGATAAAGGTCAGACAACTTCAAATTTCATCAAAGGTCAAACAACGTCAAAACTTGGAGTTATTTTCTTCAAAAATCAGTTATCAAATCGTAGCATTATTTTACCGATCATATGGTATCGTCTTATGATGTCTTAAAGAATATGAGTTGATATACTTTTACTGTGGGGAACTGATTCATTGACCTTATAAAAACAGTATCAAAAGTTTTAGTAATATCAAGTGTGGCTAAATTCATATTTTTAATTTATTTGTGGTGATATTTGAGGAATTCGTTGAGCAAGGTGGTGTTTGCGGTTCAACGTCTGTTTTTCGACATAAAGTTGACGTTTATCAATCTTGACAATTTTGAATTGTTTAGCGAGTATCTTTTATACACAGCTGACCAGTACTGTTGTGATAGTAATAGGTTTATCTTGACTCTGAAATTCTAATTGCTTTTTTTAGGCATTAAAAAGTTATTGGCTTTCTTACTAATATTATTTTGTATTGATATTTTCTTCGGTGTTTGTTTGTATCTTGCTTTATTCTTACATTTTTATTAATCTTTGAAAATCTTCATTAAAAATAGCGTGATCTCAATGTGGATCGTCCTTTTCACTTTGTGCGTGATGTTTCTACATATTTAATTAAGCCTATTAAATACCTTTAACATAAGTGATTAGAGATTGCTAAAATAGGATTCTAGGTAATAAATAGATAATTTAATTTTCGCCCTCGTGTATATATGTAAATGTATATAAATATAATTATTTCGATCAGATTTGGGCTAATAAAAAACTCAAAGTGTTTTTATTTTACAATGTTTCGTCGACAGGTATTGTCAACCTCTTCAGGTGAATTAAATTTACTAGCAAACACTAAGACGTCCTAAGTCAAACTAATTAGGATTATAGTCAATAGGATTCTAGGTATTTATCATGTAAAGAATAGATGATCTATCTGTTCAGGCTCTAAAAATAATAGATAGATCATCTTTTTTTGAGTACATTAATATATTCAGTGACACCATTTTTCAGGTAATCTTCGTTGACTTTAATTATATTCAGAGCTATAGATGTGAGTATTGTAAGGAGTTTTTTATTGAAGAATATTTCCTTTATATTCATGAATTTTAGTTTGGCGCTTTTCATAGACAGCATTTACGTCATTTTCCAACGACCTTTTGTTGGAGAACTAATAGCTTGTAATAGTTTTGGTGCAGTACACGATTTAAAGTAGGATCGACTTTCACATCTCGCTCTATGGTAATCGGAAAAAGCCGATGACAATGAGAGTCTGGGAGAATCTGAGACATTCTAGGAGAGGTTATTGAAAACGCTTCACCAGATAGACACCGATTAATTACTTTACATGTTAGAGAGTTAAACAAAAAATGTAAGACAGTGTCTAGTGTCGCTCTCGAAGTAAATGGCATCATTGAGAAATTGTGTTATTGTTACTCGGTTTTAATAAATATTTTATCTTTTCTTAGATAACAGGTCCGGTCTTAATTGATTTCATAAGCATTACATGAATCTAAACACTATAATCAAATCGTCTCATGATTATTCTTCTGATGATTTTAGATAATTTTTTAGAATCTAAGGAATAAAGGCTAAAGATTATATAATTATTAAAAATAAATTTATAATTTTTATTTGACCATATCTTGCTTTCTATCATTTGCTCTCCTGATTTATAGATTAGCTATGACATATGATAAATTCAAAATAAAAATACCAACAAAGAAAGTATAATAGATATTTTTCTACTTTTCTGTTAGCTACATTATAAATCTACGCCCAGAGATAGAGAAAATACTATTTCTGATAGGCTGCAAAAATGAACTTCCGTACGTTTGTATTCTAACATCCCACGCAAAGTCATGAACCAATAATCAAACAATAACGTTTTGCATTAAAAGAACATTAAAACTTACCTTATACATCTTAAACAATTAATTTTGACAATAAAATTAATAACATTAAGTTATATTATATAAATGGCAATTAAAATATATGAATCACAAAAAATAAATGATTTAGAAAACTTTATCTAAATGTTATTCTGTCTTTATTTAAAGTAATCATTATACAAGCTAAACAAATTTCCAAGTCTGTTTGCATATATAAACTAGTAGAAATTTATTAAAACTAGTATGTCTTAATATAATATTTTAAAAATTAAATTAAAAATTAAAATAGAGTACGTCATAGTCAATACATATTATAAAAGTTTACAACCCAATCTAAATAATAACTTAATTTAATTTTAATACATACGTTTTTTGTAGATATACACTGTTATTTATATTGTAAACTGAGATAAAAGTAATCATTACATTAGGTGAAAGTTCGAAGAATTACTATCATTTGTAAAATTAGAAGAAATTTCAGTTAAAATCAAAATTTGATTTTACAAAAAAAAATCTAATATATTTATTTCTCTTAATGTGAGAAGAAAAACATAATACACTTTTGTATTATTTTTCAATCTTATAATAATTTACCAAGTATATTTCTTACGAGATAAAATAAAAATTAATTTAACGTAAAATTGTTCAAATATCTTAAATGATTATTTCTCTTGGCAACTAATCAATATATAAGCATAATAATATAAAAAATCTTGTGCACCTCTAACATACATATATTGCCTCAAGCAATATTTCGATTGCGCAATTTTTATTTGAATTAAGTACCTTCAAAAGACCAGGCTATATTTCCTTTTAAAGAAATTTTCGAAATGATTTATAAAGTACAGTATGGAATGATGCTTAATTGTATGAATCTGAAAGAATACTCAAAGAATATTATTAAAAAAAAAGAAAGTATCTTTCATTGCAACATTTTTAATACGAAAAATACCAGCTTTAATCGAGATAACGCAAAGTCATTTATTGGAATAATCCTATACGCGACCACGAAAATTAATGTCAACAGACTTCCTTTTGATTCTGAAAATGCGAGACGGCCCTACCAATTTTACCTCTGGAATGATGATTCCTGTCGTGGCGTTCGACGGGCTGATGCTCGTAGCGAGGCTGTTGCTGGGATCGCTGGGGCGCTACCAGGAACTCGAACATGCTCTGATTGTATTCCTTCATTACGTTCTCCAGGCTGGAGGGCATCGGGTCTGTCCAAAAGAAGTCGTGATTGAGAGCCGCATCGGCATCGATGCGTTTGCTCGGGTCCAGGGTCAAAAATCGATTTAACAGATCGCACGCGTGAGGATCTCTGATGTAGGGCTTTAGCCGCTCGCTTATCTATGATAGATGATTGTGATGGATTAATGAATTTTCTGCATTCATTGTTCATATATACAAAATTATAATTCTAGAAAAAAGCTCTTACGATTCTTTTGTAATGTTTAGGGAGATCCATTTTGTAGTATAAGTTGTATTTTTCAACGTTTGGCCAGACTCGAGGCGTTATGGAACCACAAAGTTGAGAGATTAGTAGCAATTGTTGCTGTTCGCTATTGCCACGCATTATCGGACATCTAGAAATCGAAAGAGAAGAATGATAATATTAGTTTCAGCCTATCCATAATAATCTTAACTCTGGTTTAATGTCTAGCAAAAATACACTGAATGGAAATGATTGTAATTACCGAGTCCACATTTCCGCCATTAAACAGCCGGCACTCCACATATCGATGGCAGGCCCATAGTCCTTTTCACCAAGTAGGAGCTCTGGTGGCCTATACCAAAGAGTGACAACTCCGTTAGTGTAACGATTGGCATCACCATTAGATTTTTTACTGAAAGGTCGTGCTAATCCAAAATCGGCTAGTTTTAAAACGCCAGCTTTAGTAATTAATATATTTGCCGCTTTTAAATCTCTATGGAGAATCTGTAAACAGTATTAAATCATAGAAGCTATTCTTTGTAATAGAATTGTAATTATATATGATTTTGTTATAATTCTATGCGGGTGCATTTTTCTTTTGAATTCAGAAAATAATGAATTGATATTAGAATAAATTAGTGAAAAGCAGTGTTTCCAAAGTTTTCTGTTAAATTTGTCAAAAATTACTCTAAAAGGGACGAATATCGACTTATGAAGAAAGTATAGAAACTTTTTGCAAACTACTAATTTATTTAGTTTCTCAAACTACTAATAGTTGTGAAAAATATTAAGCCCTTTTAAAGAATCAAGCATTAATTAATATTAATAAACTTTTACAGAAGTCGTAAAATCCCGAACATATTAGACATTCGTAAACTGTGCTTTACTAAAAACTACCAGAATTTACTAAACGATATCCACGTATTCAAATATTGTTCTTTTAGTAGAGTTTTTTAACGTTAAGGAAAGTGTATCAACTAGATTTTTTCTAATTGCGACTTGAATTTCAATATCGACGCATAAAAATAGAAAATGTATGCCGAATTTCATTCAATATATGCATCACGGTACTTCATTCACAATATAATATTACGATACAAATCGCTAAATTTAACATGTAAACATTATCTATTACTTTAATAAATATTAGTTGTGCGCATAATATTTCACACGTAACAAATTGGTTTTTAATTAATATAATGACAGAATAATTAACACATCAATTAATTTAATTAATAGAGTTCATCTAAATATGCATTTAGATTTGATAGTAGGAAAAGGCCAGTTCCCTACAATGAGGCCACAGAGACTGTAGCACCCTACTAGCCCCTCTTTTAATTCGACCCGCCAGTATTTCTAATTAAAAATGATTACATACAGATGATATTTAAAAAAAAAGGCAAATCGCTAGCTACTGGGCAATAGTGGAATTGCGAATAATAGTGAGCGAGGTTGATTTTTAAGTTATTTGTAAAAATAGATTGCTATTTGTAAAATGTACTATTTTAAAACATACTTTTTCAATACTTTTTAATTAATTATAATTTACCGAAAGAGATTTATCAGACTGTTCTATCAATTCAATTTGTTCTTCAATTAAATATTTTTATACTCGGAAGAAATTTTTTTAATTGATATTTCATAACTATCATGCGTACTTTATTACGATACATTATATTGTAAAAAGATCTTTAAGGTCCGTTTATATTTTAATAATTAAATAAATAAATACGGGGATTGCGAAATCAATTTTTACCCATCGAGTAAAAAAATATTTTAAATAATATTATCTCAATATAAGCAGTAAATTCATGCGAATATTAATTAATTATACTTATTATCTACGTCTATTCTATAAGGTTTCGAGCTTTAAAGCAGATTCGCCAAATCGTGTATAAATGAGAATGTTTTAAAAATTTATTTATATGTTTTGATTATGAAATTTTAATAAACTACATCTACTTGAAACTTTACAGTAATGTAAAATATATGTAAATAAAGAACATGTTTTACTAAAATTTGCAATTATTTAATGCTTATATACAAAAAAAAATATCTTTAAAACAGAGCACGTTTAATTTAATCGGTATAATAGAACGGTCGAATTCCATTAAATTTGATTATGGACGTTCATTAATTTATAAATAATATTTTTTCGAGAATATGTGCTTATTGGTGAGCCTATCCTCGTAACAACTGTCGAATACTTGAATAACAATTAAGGATAAAAAAATTGTAATTCGAGTAATTGTATTTTTGTTTATACCTTGTTGACGTGTATATAATATAATCCGTCTAGCAGCTGGTGCATTATATGCTTAATTTCACCTAAGGTAAACTTTACTTTAACATTTGCCAATAGGCCGGCTAGATCGTGCTCGCAAAATTCAAATATCAAATAAAACGTTGATCGGAAATTATTGGCCGGCGTTGCTGTAAATCAAAAATATTATGAATTAATCATTTTTCACGTACAGAGAAAAATCTATGGAAATTAAAATCATAACTCACGTTTGGTCCTGCAAATTTCCAACAAATTAACAATATTTTTATGTTTCAAAAGTTGTAAAATTCTTATCTCTCGCATCGCCGTTATGGGAAACTAAAATTAAAATATTTCTCTATTAAACTGTTTAGATAAAATTATTATTAAAAGTAAAATGAAAAAATGTTAATAAAACATTATATATATATATATATATATATATATATATATATATATATATATATATATGAGAAACTTACACCTTCAGTTTCATTTTCCATGAGGATTTTTTTCATAGCCACAACTTGAGTTGGAATTCGTTTATTTCTCGCTTTGAAAACCTCCCTGGGGAATAAAACGCACTTATAACAAAGAAAACAATTTTCACCATTTTTGCCGCATTTGATCGCTGCTTACCCGAATGTGCCTTGGCCAATTTTCGCTACTTTTTCGTATTTCGTTTCTAAATTGCAAAACTGAAAGTTGTATGCTTCAACATATTGCTGCTTCTGTTCCTTATTCATTTTACGTATTAAATGAAGTTGAACCTACTTTAAGACCACTACGTTTCCAACTATTGGCGATATTGTTTTTTCTACGTGAAACTATTAATCATATATAATGTTGATTATTAATATATCTTTTATTTTCAATAGACACCTTGCAGTGTTATTGATAATTTAATCACGAAATAATATGCGAACACTTGTATAAATTCCACACAAAAGCATTGGCTGGCTAGTTTTGAATTTCAATAAATCTGTAAGTGCGTGATCTGTATTGACAACAGAAATTTTCCGCGAAGTTTACTATAACGTTTCGGACAGAAATAGATTTGTGATACACATTACTATATGTTTCTCTGCAAATGGAACAATAACGTACAATAATAAGTATATAATATTTTTGTATTTTACTAATTGGAAGGTATAATAAAAATTTTATATGAATTGTTTTAATTTTTGCATATTTTTTAGAACAATATTGTTTTTTTTTTAATTCAATTAATTTCGGAAAAGTCTATAGGATTCTTCTAATTAACTGGCGTAAGTATATATATATCCTTACGCGTCCTTACATATCCGTTCGTCACCGCAAATTTAAACCTTTCTTGTATTAATTTATAATTGACATAATTATTGTTTCATTTGTTAAGTAAGCGAAGTCAACGATATATTATACACTAAATTACTAATTTATAGGTTTCAATAACTTTAATAACAATAATAAGATTTTTCTCGTGTTCTTTCAAATCGATCCTTAACGACACTATATGATCTTGTTATGAAAGATTTTAAAAGTACACTTATTCAGTTTCAAAGTTGTACTACTTAATGATTGAAATATAAAAAAAATACAAAATAAAAACAAATACGTTATTGCTATTTTAATTGTTATGCTACTGCATAGAGGAAATAAACTGCACGGTTTTAAAATAAAACTAAAAAAATTCTTTGCACATCAGAATTCTTTTAAACACGTACGATTAACTGAAATGTTTCCAAAATGATGAAGTTAAACTTCATATTTTATCTATAATTAATGTATTGTTATCAGCATTTTTGCTTTCAGACAGTTAGGTATGGTTGCAATACATTACTCGTTTTAAACTATAAAGCATCGTATAATGACTTATAAGAAATAGATTTCATTTAATATATTATGATTGGGTGTCAGAAGTGAAGGACAAGGCTAGATCCAGATTTATATTATAATTATCATGTTCACTTCAGTCGTGGTATCAACCAAAATTTTAGACATCTCAACCTTAACCTATCTTTTCGTACAGAGTTAGTGAAGAGAACATTTTGACAAAATTTACGATTAGAAAAAGAGAATCTTCTGTTTTCGTAACTTTTCAATATTTAATTTTATTTTTCAGCATTTATTGTAAACAACCTTTTGCAAGACTTGTATAAGAGTTACTAAAATTCAAGCTACAAAGCATTTGTTACAGAATTTTTTTATATTAAAATAATGGTTTATCGAAAATTTGAATTTTCTGCCTGTATTGCCAAAGCGCGAATTATGTTTTGAAACTGTATATAAGTACGTGTATTTTTCTGGATCGATGAATACAATTACGATAATGAAAACATGTAGTAATATTATCATAGTAAAAATCATAAAAAGCCTAGAATTCGTGCATAGTAAGATCTAAAAATATATGAAATAATTTAAAATTATTTGAAAGAAAAATTATATATCTTATTACATATCTTAGGTACTATAAATTATTATTGTACAATTAGAATTTTTAGAGGAAAATTATAAACACGAGATTAACCGAGAGACAAATATTATACAAGGTCAGGTCTGTGCTCGACATATGTTGATAATATTGGGGAAAACCAACGACCAGCTACAAACTACAATGGTGTGAGCGACCTACGAACATCAGGACCGCCGAATAAAAGATCGTACAGAAAACACGTGGTAAAATTACGTAATTTTCAGACATTTTTTCAAACAAATATCAATTTTACAGTTTAGAATATAGAATATTTATTTTAGAATGATATACAACTTTTTTTTAAATATTTTTTTAACTACTCAATATTGTTGCAGGCAGATAATATTTTTATGGTTTTTTAATAGTTTTATCATATAACGACATTTTTTAATGACGAACAAATAAACAAACAGTATACCATTTGTTTAAAAAAACGAAAAATAAAGTTCCTTTTGTATTCCATTATTAAGTAATTTTTTACAGTATTTCTAATCTCAAGAATTTCACTAAACTCAAGCAATTCTATTATATGACAAGGTGGTGACCTGCATTTTGCACTAACTACAGTGTCGCTGACATGGGAAAATCTGTAAGTCTTCGTTCCCAATAACATGAAAATTGCGCGCGCGGACACACACACACACACACACGCACGCGCACACACAATCATATCATCTAACGTAATATTCGTACGTCTTCAATGAGAATGAAAACTCGCATAGCTTGACGTCTTGAGCGCCAGCAGGCGCTAGTGTCACTATGCACAGTGCTTAGAATTCATGAACGAAATTATGTAAATTAATTTTTCTTGGAATTATTAAGATAAGCTTTTAGTAGGTTGCCCTGCTCTACGAGAGATACCGACATTATTTGAAGCCAGTGGCATCATTTTAACATTTTTCTGTGCACAGTATTTTCATATACCCCCTTTCCTTGAATTTTCTAATGCAAACTCACAAGCCAGGAAAACCATGAATGTTTGCGAGCGTAAAAATTTCATTTTATTACAAATTTATGTAATATATAATAAATACATTGGTTGAACATATTATTAGGTTGTCAAATATCTCCCTTCCGCCTTTTTGTCTTACGAATTTCGTGGCTATGTACAAAGCGGTAAAGAGCTCGTATCTGACAATACTATAAATCATTTCAAAGGTCTTGAGATAACGTACAAGACAACGCTATGCATGATTAGATTGGATATTGCGTGTAAAAGTTATAGACGTGTAAACATGGAGTTCACTAACGCCGAAATTCGCGCTATTTTAAAGTTTTCCTTCGCCTAAGGCAAATCCGCTAGAGAAACGTTCCGTGAGGTTAATGATGTTTTGGAGGATGACACGCTATCACTTCGAACCGCAGAGGAATGGTTTCGACGATTCAGTGCCGGTGAAAACGACGCCATGGTAAGCCAGCCGGCGGAAGACCTTTGACGACGAATGCCGATCAAATCATGGAATTTATTGAGTCAGACCGGCATGTGACATCTCGTGACATCGCCCAGGAGATGGAGAGATAGTCACAAAACCATTTTAAACCATCTGCAGAAGGCTGGATACAAAAAAAGCTTGATGTTTGGGTGCCGCATGATTTGGCGCAAAAAAACCTTCTGGACTGAATCAACGCCTGCGATGTGCTGCTGAAACGGAACGAACTCGACCCATTTTTGAAGCGGGTGGTGACTGGCGACGAAAAATGATCACATACGACAATATAAAGTGAACACGGTCGTAGTCCAAGGCCGGTGGACCGTCCCAAACTATGGCCAAGCTGGGATTGACGGCCGGAAAGGTTTTGCTGTGTGTTTGGTGGGATTGGAAGGGAATCATCTACTACGAGCTGCTTCCATATAGCCAGACGCTTAATTCTACCATCTCCTGTGAACAACTGGATCGCTTGAAGCAGGCTATCGACCAGTAGCGTCCACAATTGGCGAACAGGAAGGGTATAGTGTTCCACCAGGACAACGCCAGACCACACTTCCTTGAAGACTCGTCAGAAGCTACGGGAGTTCGGATGGGAGGTTTTATCGCATCCCACCATATAGCGCCATATAGAGATTATATTAATTCTCTAATGCTTCTTTGATTCTAAAAGAATCATTTACTATTTTCCATTTATCTTCAATTGCAGTGATAATGAAAGATTTTCCAGTTTCTCTCTCTCTCTCTCTCTCTCTCTCTCTCTCTCTCTCTCTCTCTCTCTCTCTCTCTCTCTCTCTCTCTCTCTCTCTCTCTCTCTCTCTCTCTCTCTCTCTCTCTCTCTCTCTCTCTCTTTCTCTCTGTCTCCTAATAGGCACATGTCAAATATGGCTCTCTACAGCATGCTCCAAAAATATGAAAAGCAATCAAATAATTTTTGGAAAAAGTTTATAGTTTACAATTAACAGATGTTTCTGGATATATTCAATTTGTAAACAAGTTATACATTCAATAAACATAATATATAGTTATTGAAATTAGATTATCAAATATGCATTTTTTTCATTCTAAATATTTAAAAAAATAGAAGTTATTTATTTATAAACTTCAGATAAAGAACGCTTTCCATTAAATGTATTTCTGAGAAGGTGCACAATAATAGAATATACAGGATTGTTTAGGACATATTCATAAACATAACGACATTCATAATTTTTGCAAACATCTCATTTATTTTTATCAATTTCAATGAATAAATAAGTTGAACGATTCTATTACATTTAGTTTCTCTGGAGATTTTCATTTATTTAAAATTTTGGACATTTACATAGATGCTTTTTTAATTATTCAAATGGTTTATTCATATACCATTAGTAAAACATTTATTCAAATTAAGTAATTTATTTATTTAAAATACTAAAATGTTTATTTATATACAGTACGCCTTTTGTTGACTTATGAACACTAAAATTTTGTTTTAAGAAATTCGATTCTTCCTTTGAAAAATATGTATCAGCTATGAAGAAATATTTTTTAAATGCATAATTTTTAGTTTCATATAATTCAAACAAATTGTAGAATGGAAATGCAGTATCTTAACTTATTAGACCCTCATTTTCGTCTATGTAATCCTTAACTATGTAAACGCACACTATATATTATATTACCATGAAGAATCAATATATTCACATATTTTTCTTATGTATTATTTATATATATATATATATTCAAACATCGAAAAGTATAATAAATCTTGATGGTTTCACGAATAATTTTTTATAGTTCATGCTTGCTGTAAGATCGTATATTTGTATTGTACGCAGGGCAAGGTGACTGTATTTCAAATATAAAATCTCTGCCGTTCACAATTTACATTTATAACTATAAATATTGAGAATATCTTTATAAGTACAAGAACTAGTTGACTCATGAGTTATATACGAGTTGCCATTTAAATCTTTGATCCACCTAGCGAGAAATTCTTGAAACATTTTTATATTTAACCAACCAAAGATTAAAATCAACAATATGCTTGTGAAATTAAATTTAATGCATTTGATTATATATATTATTATATATATGTATTATATAAATGAATTTGATTTAGACAATTTAAATAAATTCTTATTAGATTAATAATGTTTTTTTAAATTCAAAATTGTCGTTTCAACTAAATCAGATAATACATTTAAAAAAATTTTTTTTATTTTGAAAAACAATTGTTCATGTAAAATTATCCAATTTTCTTTTAGTGTACTTAAAATTACAGAAAAAATTGAAAACAATAGTTGTAGATCTTAGAAAATACATTTTTTATACTATGCGCTGAATTTCTACAATCAGAATTTCTCGCGAAAACGGCATTCGACATATTGGTCTTTCGTATAAACATATGTATTTTAACGGGCTCTATGATTTTGGTTTAAATTTTTTTTCAACTTTTTATTTTATAAAATAAATTAGACAAACCATGATTTTCATGGAGTTTTCATGGATTTGGAAATTAATATTTGATTTCAATCTAAAATTATTATGATATTCGTAATCCGCGTTCAAACAAACACAAGTGTAAAATTTTCATAAAAATAGGGTAACAGGACTAACTCATTACAGCTACACCTCTACCGATGGTTTAGGGAGACACCAAGATGGAATATTCTCAGAGCATAAATTTATCAATATGAATATGCATTTATAGATAGAGAATTGCTTACATCGATATTATTTAACTGTTTAAATCGGTTTAATTATTGTGTCGAATGAAGCCGAGACAGGGGATGCTAATATATATATATATATATATATATATATATATATATATATATATATATATATATATATATATTAAAACTTATAATTGTATAAAACATTTCAATGGTTTCACCATTTTTTATAATTTTTTTGAAATAGTGCATGCTTGCACTAAACTGGCTGCAATATAAATGTCGTGGACATTTTATGATCATGTAGCTTTGCTCCAAGGCTGCTGCGATAATGCGAAATTCTATATGCCTATTCGCAACAAGTACTTTACAATCAGAATTGCTATAACGGAGATCGTGATCGAACTTCCGAAAAACGAGCATAACCAAATTGTTGATTATTGCCCGAGTGCTCAAAGTGAACAGACGTGTTGACGCTATTTGTAGTGACACTACTGTTTTCAGCAATCTTATTTCATCCGGACTATAGTCCTGAACGAAACCACGACACTGTCTTAACCGTTGCATTGGTAGCCATTTCGATGGCCCTTCGATGTGTACGAGGTAACTTGAGAGGTTCTTTGAATCGCTGATGAAAATTTTCGTGGTTATCCAGGTCAAACAATAATGCTTCGGTTTTAAGAAATGGTCCATTTCTAGCAGAAAATTAATAATGACATTCTAAATATTTTACGCCTCTTGTATATATTTCCTAAAATCCATATTTTAAAAATAAACCGCAAAAACGATTTACCTGTAAACTATAGGCCAAATATAAATGCTCTGTATGCCTTCATTTTTTGTCGAGCTGTTTACCATAAATTGTAAGCACCTATCAAGTGTATACGGTACGATATTAGTATAAAATGTTTCAGGCAGTAAGTTTTGACTCTCCGAACTTACAAAATGAAAAATAATGAAAGATTTATTTTTATATATAACAAAATTTCGGCCTTTCAAATAACATTATTTCTAAAGGTGCAAGAGAAATAAGCTTTTAAATGCGTTATAAGACGAGAAGAGCGAAAATGATTGATTTAACATAAGATGTTTGAAATGTACTTATTCGACGAAGTAAATACGCTTCAAATTAATTTTTTTTTTTTTCATAAAATTATCATGTTCTTCAAAAATGGGCCATATCTCAAAACGGGAGTGAAGATTCCCAGTTAGATAAACTGGACGGCCTGGTGATTTCGAAATTTCGAATCATTCAACAAAAAAACGGAAATATCAAGTTGCCTTACATTGACCTGAAATACTTACCTCTGTACTTACCCAAACTCTCCTCAGTCGCACCCTAACGATTTATATGCACTTATTTACATATTACTACATTTTGTAAATATTTTCTTGTTTGCAATTCATATGCACTCATTGAATAAATAATTTTTTCTTACTTATATAATAATGGTGTACTTATTTTAAGTAAATTTGGCTAATTATTAAATGAACTATCTCACTTATATGAGATAATTAATAATAACATTTCGCATTTAATATATTACTACTTATTTCATTAGGGAATTTGAACTTGACAAAATGACTTGAAAATGACAAAAATTCTCAAAATGGTACTGAATTTTATGAAACGTTTATCACAATAATATCATCGGTTTGACACGTGCGAAATTGACATAATTTGCATTATACCTCAGGTATAAACCTTCATAATTAATTTTTTATCTCTCAATATTCAGCTACATAAGCTATTATCGTAAAATATATACATATGCTACTGCTATATAATAAGCATGCCTCGATCACAAAATACATCTAATTAATAATATCATTGATTAGAAATGTTCTCGATGAACACTACTATTCCGTTATTTTCAAGTAGAATAAGAATTTAAGAGAATAGAATTGCGAGACATATGTTATGTAAATAGAATGAACTAGAGGTATACTATCGAGATATAGCTTATTTTTTGTGTAATTGATTTGCTTACGGTCTTATCTTTAAAAAATACTTTATTAATAAGGTAAATATGTATTATACAATTATAAAGTAATTTTATCAGAAACAAAGATAATAAATTACTAATAAAACTTCAAAACTGTACATATTTATATATTATACATGCTCCTTTAAGCCAATGGAAAACGCTTTTACATAATATTATTTTATCTAACAATCAAGGTATGCGTATTTATATATATATTTACAGTATTTACAATTCAACTACCAATCTACAAGCGCTAGATTGGTCGCCAACTTTTTGACAGACACGTATCTACCAAGTGTTTTCACATGTCTACCAAGCGTGTGTGTCGCATATTAATAGCGATAATCGAAGAGTAAAAATAATTTTTTACTCTTCGATTATTGCTATTGATATGTGACACACACGCTTCAGCTTAGTAGGTCCGATCCTGATACTCGGTCTCAGTGACCCTGCTCGTGGAGGGCCGCGGCTGATTCGCGCCCGGAAGCTGCCCGAGGGGATGCGGGTGGCGGGCATTGCCGGTGCGCCGATGCGGCGCGAGGAACTCGAACATGCTTTGGTTGTGCTGCGCGAGCATCTTGGTGAGGTCGCAGGGCATCGGGTCCGTCCAGAAGAAATCGTGGTTCAGTGCTGTGTCGGCGTCGATGCGCTTGCTCGGGTCCAGAATTAAAAGTTTATCGAGCAAGTCGCACGCGTACGGGTCCTTGATGTAAGGCTTCAATCGCTCGATCACCTAGCGGATCAGAAACAAAAATTATTAACAAAATGTAGAAGAGATTGAGTGTGCGCGCGTGCAAATTGGGTTTTTCTGTTATGAGATTGCATTTCTTCATGCTTACCTTTCGTTTCTGATTCTTCATCAATTCCATTTTATTAAACAATTCCAATTGCCCTACGGTGGGCCAGACCTCGGTCGTTATGGAGCCGCACAATTGCGATATCAGAGATAGTTGCGCTTGCTCTGTATTTCCTTGTAAAATTGGCGATCTGAAAGTCAACAGTACCGTTTTATTATTTGAAATTTCTCAAAATTGCATTGTATTAAGTACTTATTAACGTTCTTATTAGAGTAAACTATTAGAGTAAAAATCAGTTTTTTTCAGAGTAACATATAAATAACTGAATAAAATTATAATTAGTAAAAAATTATTATTTTCTAATATATTTTAGAAAAATACTTAAATACAATACAAAAAATTGGTTTCTATTCAAGTCGAAAAATCTCTCACCTAGTCCACATTTCTGCCATAATACAACCGGCGCCCCATAGATCTACCGGTGGTCCATAGTTTCTCTCGCCAAGTAACAATTCTGGTGGTCGATACCATAAAGTTACAACGCGATTGGTGTATCTGTTCGGTTGGCCATTTGCTTTCATGCTAAATGCCCTCGCCAACCCAAAATCGGCCAATTTCAAAACACCCTTTTTCGTAATTAATACGTTCGCAGCTTTTAAATCACGGTGGAGTATCTGCAAGTCGTAAAATGATAAGTTAAAAAATCTATAAAATATTGATAGTTAATCACTAAAAAACTAAAAAAGCAAATCGCTAAGAAAAAGAGAAAAAATGTTCTCTTTTGAAGGGCGGAATTTTTGTGCAGCAGATTAGTAAGTATACATTTGTCGAAATACGCCATTTCGTATATTCAAAAGAAATATTTTTCATAACTCGATGTACCGTAGATAATCAAAATTAATTTAAGAATTATGAATTTAGAAAGTAAAAAAATTAATAGTACATATGATCTCAGCATTAGTTCAAAGTCCCTCTGCCCACTTTATCTGAATAAATGAAGGCATTTCGTTCTCTTTCATGTCTGATTCATAGTGTTTCTTGTCATTAAAATTGTATAGACATAGGTAATAATGCAACATTTATTTTCTTACCTTATTTGCGTGGATATAATATAATCCATCCAATAACTGGTGAATTACCTTCTTAATTTCACCCAAACTAAATTTAACATTTGTATTTGATAATAGACCTGCCAGGTCGTGTTCGCAGAATTCAAATACCAAATAAAATGTCGAACGAAATCTATTTTGCGATGTAGCTGTAAATAAATACGTTTTAATAATGATAATTTTAAAAAACATTAACTTCAAATTTATTCCTACAAATAAAAACGTTATTTACCTTTCGTTCGACATATTTCCAATAACTGGACTATATTCTGGTGTTTTAGTAGCTGCAAAATTTTGATTTCCCGCAGCGCTGTTATTGGGAACTGTAATTGAAACATAGTTTTTACGTATTAGATTATAAATAATAAATAAATAAATCTATTATGAAAAAATTTCATAACATTAATTATATACATTAAAAATTGTTCAAGCATTCAAACCTAACTCAAATAGCATAAAAATATTGCTCAAATAATTGTGAATGAAATATCCTTACAAGCATGATAGAAATATTTTAGAAATATCTAATCAAAATTCATTTAATGAGCTTAAGCAACGAATTGTACGAAATTACTGACGAATATTTAACGTCGATTAAGGTCGATATCTTTCTTTAAGTAACATTATCGTTAATATATAATGATCAAACTACGCAAAAGATATTGTGTGTTACGGATTTGTTAAATACGCCCTCTGATGAAAATTAGAACAGATAGATCAACTCGTTTAAGAGTGCTCCTCACGGCGTTCGCAGCGCTACGATGAACTACTAAAACGGAAACAAATTTACTTTTTCAGTTTTTGTCGTCATTTCGCATTATTTAGAGAGAAAAAACATTTTAAAAAATTCTTCAGATTATTCTACAAATGGGAAAACAGAGATATGAATTAATCTATTTTTCTAAATTAGGAAAAAACAGTTCAGAAAGTTTTGTCTTACGAATCGTCTGCTGCACACAGTCTAGGCGTTTCAGATCTTACAAAGAAAACATTTATTGTGAATTCTATGTACTTGTTGAGTATCTAATTCAAGTTTTCCCACTTGTAGAATAAAATAATGAACCAAATAAAATTTGTTTTATCGCTCTACATGCCACATATTTTGAGAAAACAGAAAAAGTAAATTGCTTTTACAATGTAACCATAAATCCAATAAATAACTATAGTTGTCGGCAAAATAGACAGAAATATAGTTGCTGTGTTTTAAAAGAGATGGAGCAGCAAACCACGCTCAATATCGTACGAATTCAATCAAGTAAAAGGGGCCCTGTGCTTTAAATTTTTACTATTATTTTAACTATTTCATGTATATACAGGTTTAAAAACTATTATGAATAAATATATGTATGTATACTCATTTACTTTATATATTTTTGCATAAGTTTTAGAAAAAAAGCTATATTATTCTACATTTTCAGACGATCGTATATGCATACTACATCTATTAGCGTTCGATGTTTTGGACGAAAGTGCGTTCGTTATCTTGGTTTCTTATTACAGGATCGAATTTCATTTATCAGACAAAAAAAGTATATTTAAAATATTACGATTAAAATTGCACGACATTTTTAACATCGTTTAATGCACTTAAATTACTTAAAATAATAATTAACTAGCACTTGAAAAAATCCTCGACAATAATTTTATTTTTTTCTCATCGTTGTAAGTAATTTTAAGGTATAAATAATTTGTAAGGTGTTCGAATAATTTAAAATAATTGATTAAGGTTTCTATATAGAGGATAGCATCAAGCCTTCAAAAATATTAAACAATCCTAATTTGATAAATAAATTAATATGCATATTTAGAGGATAAACTTAAAAAATATCCGGTATAAAAGACGAAGATAATGAAAACGTATCCAGCAGAATGCTCTAGTGATACTTTAATTGTGCTTTTGTCGACTGCTTATAGACAAATCCATATTTTTATTGGTTTACAGTCCAATTAAATCAATCGAAAATAATATGTAATAATATTACTAATCTGAAAATGGATAATAGACTAATAATATAATAGAATAATAATAGACTAATACAATTATTTTTGTATATTGATGTATTAATATTAATATAAATATATATTGATATTATGACATATTATTTTCGATTGATTTAATTGAACTGTAAGACCAATGAAAATATTTATTAACACTAGTGATACGTTTTTTAAAGTTATATAAATAATTTTAAACATTAAACATGACGTATATATATATATATATATAGTTTTATTAAAATATAAATATAACTTACGCCTTCGATTTCATTGTCCATAAATATTCGTTTCAGTGCCACAAATTTGTTAGATTGGTCCTTTTCCTTAGCTTTGAACACTTCTCTGAAAAAAATAAAAATCACATTTTATTAAAAACATTACCGATTTTTTGTTTCAAAATTTTTTGCTAATTTACATTTTCACGGTTACTTCAAACTCAATCTGTATCTGAATGTGTAGTATAGGATTAAAATGATTGCAGTTAAAATTTATTTAGTTTTTTGATGCGTTATATTAAATATAATTTTCACACGAAAATAAATCTTGCGAAAAATGGAATAAACTAATTTAATTTATTGAGAATAAATTGACTGCAATTACATTTAATGCAACTAAAATATTTTATGTATACATATAGAAAAGTAGTTACTTGATGACAGTAAAGTCTTAAGTGTATTAAGTCTTAAATTAATTTCTTTGCTACTGCAATATAATTTTAATCTAACTATATATTATTAATAAACTTTTATTTTTATAATAAATACTTAAAACGGTACATACCCAAAGGTGCCTTGACCAATTTTTGCCACCTTCTCGTATTTAGATAAAAGATCGCAAAATGGAAATGGAAATGATTCAACATACTTCTGCTTGTCTCGCATATTCATCTTGTATATGGCAAATTTCCGGCACCACTTTTCAAAATATTAAAAAAAATATATATATATGTATAGTTTATTCGCGTGTGAATACAGGACAAGTTTTCGAACACTTCACTACCGAACTCTATCTCTGTATCTCTGTGACTGCTAGATGAAAAATGAGAAGAAAGATGATTTTCCTCGGGCTTTTTCTACAGTTATCCCCACTCTCCTGTCCATCACATTCGTGGAAGAAAAGGGTCGCTGCCTTTGACCTTGCACTAGCTGGGACTTTCCGATCCTCCAAAGTCCTATACCCATTATATACTAATTAGACCTGGACACCGCCCGGAGCGGCATTTCTGCTTAACATCCGCGACACGCCTACAAATATATTGCTATATAGATGAATTCTGGATCCTGGAAATTCTCGAGATAGTCCAAAACTACTCAGAGACTCTAATGATTTATGAGTAATTGAAACTAATTATATTTAGAACATGGTGAACTTTATTTTAAAGTCCACTATCGAATAGTATATGGAGGCTAGAATATATTTTGCAATAAAGTTACACTTCTAAAGCTATGTATGCATATATATATATATATATATATATATATATATATATATATATATATATATATATAACAATGGTATTTTATTAACTTTCTGAAAATGTATATTATGACCAGGAGTGCTGAAGAAAATGCAAACAAACTTCGTCTGTAAATGGAAGCCTTGCTCCAATTCGGAATGGACAACTCCCGTTCAAAAAGTTTTTTAGTTTCAAATAGGATTTTTCATGTACTACCTACATGTAGCCATTATGGTCCATCTAAAATATTATTTTTTATACATTTCTAATGTATCTCGAGATTCCTGTTGCATCTTCGAGTGTGCACGGCAAAAAAAAGTATTTCAAACAAAAATTTTACATCTCATCAAAATACATATTCCATAATTTATACATTTTTCTAATAAAAAGAATAATGCTTGAGAAGAAAATCAGCAATGCTGTTATTGGTTCGCTTGAAAATCGCGGGCTTGTGAAAATTTTAATGAAAATTTGTACGCAGCTTCTGTTCTATATAAGACTCTGTTCTACAGATTACAGATCATGTATTGTTTTTTATCGGAAATTGAATTTTCGTGTAAAAACCGTAAAGGCAATTTTTTTCCAATTTCAAAAAATATAGACGTACTTTCCAAATTCTAATAATATATTACAAATAATATTATAGATATTGTTAAAGTGCATCATTTTTAATTTTTTCCGGAATAAATTGCATAAGTATAACTCACACACCACACTGATGATATTTCGACAAATTTGTTGGAATGGTCATTTTCCTTAGCTTTGAACACTTCTCTGCAAAAATACATTTTCACGGTTACTTCAAACTAAATCTGCATCTGAATGTGTAATATAGGATTAAAATGATTGGGATTAGGTGCAGTTCAGATGTTTATTAAATTTCTTTAAAATTATTATCTTCAAGAGTATTATTGATAATATATGATTAATACAAAAACGAATGAATAGGAGAAAAAAATTCAAGTAAATGTAAAGGAGCAGTTTTTCAAATGTCAGATGTAGCAATAAAAACGTATAGTAAAGATTATATAGTAAAATTAATAAATCTACAGTCACACTATTCGCGTTATCAGTATAAAATTAATAGTTTCTATCAATAAGAACGTACAACTGAAAATTTCCCACTATTTAAAAAATAATAAAGAAATTCTTTTGACTGATCTTAAAAGAAGTTCATAGATTAATCAGTGCTCTCGCAAATATCGTCAACTTTATTATACTTGTTAAATATGCTATGATGTGGTTTTTTTTTATTTATAAACTAGTCTAATACTTACAAGGGGAGTCAACAATCCCGAACAACCAAATTGCTTCCGCTTCGAAAGATATCATTGAATATAATAAAAAAAAGAAAATAAATACCTTAATTCTTTTTGCCAATCGACCTTACATATATATGTACGATATATTCATGTAAAAATTATGTATTTATGTAAAACTTATTGTTACTTCCCCTGGTTAGTACGATATAATTATTTGATAAAATAAAGGGATAATCTTCCGAGAATCTACGATTCCTAATTTTCGTGAAAATTTATATACATAATTTTTTTGGGGCACTAATATTGCACATATTCCACATATATTGCAAACCATCCGAAACTCTTTATACGTACTTGTGCAATTTATCTTCGAAAAGCAGTTTTGTACACAGCAGTACGCGGTATAATGTAGATGTTTTTCCAGTAAAATAAATCGAAACTGCCCACGATCCACAAGCAGATTAATACTAACTTTTTCTCTGAGTGTACTAATTATTTATTTGATGTACTAATAATATTAATATTGTACTCTTGCACAATCTGGTTATATATTGATGTTTATTTAATACCGGTAATGAAACGATACTGTAGATGCACTTTTAATACTTACTATGATTAAATGAATTGATAAGAGAATAATTTTTCTTATGAGTATGTTTTCGTTATGAAGATAGGTGTAGATAAATATAAGTTTATATAATTTTTAATATTCTTCGTCTATTGAAAATTACGCGCATATCAATATTTATATCCAATGGGAAAAATGGCTCTACATATTATTTCTTTGATTAAAAATGTCATATGATTTCGCCCTGCAGGCTCTATTAAAAACAATATTTAAATTAATATTTTAACAAAATTATAAATATAATTTAGGAAATAATTTATTTGAGTAATGGTTATTTTTATCTGCTATGGGTTGAGCATCTAAAGTTATTATAGAATAATCAATCAGTGGCAATTCTGTCAAAAAATTTTGTATTTGATCTTTTCCATTTATTCAATTTCCATTAAATACTAAATAAACATTATCAACTGTATATAAAAACATACATAGGGAAACCTGGGGCGGTATGGTTATGAAAAATTTCAGAGGTTTTTTATGGTTTATAAAATTTAATCAAAAGCTGGGAATGTTTTAAATAGTTCACAAATGCTTCAACAATTAAATGGATACAAAAAAACATTTTAAAAGCAAATTATTTTCAATAGAAAAAAGCAGTTTTTCTGACAGTCATAGAAAATCTATTCTGCGCCGAATGTGAGCCGGTATGGGTTTAACATTGGGGTGGTATGGGCGGGCTATTTGTTTTGTAATGGGATTGATGCTGCGCGAATAAAGCAAGTTTAAAATATCAAAAATTTAATAAAATATTAATAAATTACAACTTAATAATAAAATACAATTACAAAAAATTAAAAAATTATGAATAAAATATTAATACATTAAAAAATAAGTTTTTAAAATATGATTGCTCAAAATTCAGAAAAGAAATAGTTATTTTAGATAAATATTTCATACCTAATAGAAAGAAGCATATTTCATTTTATAAACCATTAATATTTTTTTTATAAAACTTTAAAAACTTTTAATCTAATTATGAATAAAATAATTATTAATATAAAACGGAAGAGATAATGTGAATTTATTCATTTTAATTGATAAATAACATGGATAACTCGTTACACCAATGACAATAATTTTTATTAAATTAAATTGTACTGAAAATAATATTCATTTTATTATCAAACGAAAATAATATTTCTTATGTTAAATAAAAATAGTAATAGAATAAAATGTTGCTACAATTTATAAAATTCTTTATGTATTTATTAACTATCCATATATGCGAAATATGAAAATTAATTTAGAGAAATGAGGAAAGGCGAAGTGACGGCTGTGATAGCTGAAAATATACCGTCAAAATTTTCAAATTTTAAAACGACAGGAGTGTTTCTTTAATTTGTTCTAGTATGTAATTTAGTCAACATTTAGTTGACTAAATTTAGTTTTACACGGGGGTAGGCGCATATGGACAGCAGTTTTTTTTCTTCTAAAGGCTAAAAATTATACACCATTTAAGAATAAAAACACAAAGATCAGACGCATCCTAATAAAAGGCATCTAATAGATCTCATAAAACGTCTGCGATATCATTAAAGTAAATGTTCTTGCTTATACTGGCCAATACGCATGCACGCACTGCGTGTACACGCGCTGACCGTAGACTGGTATCGCTGCAATACGAACATTTTTTAAATTTAATTATAAAACATATTTAATACACTTTATGTATAAATTTAAGACATGATAATTATTCCTAAGAATATTATTAAATAGATAATAATAATTTCATATGAATAAAATCTTATATAAATAGTTATTTCATCAATTAAACTTTACGAAAAATTTTCATTTTTACTAGCTGATTTTCAAGAATTAATTTATAGCTGATTTACTTAAAAAACTAGTATTTTAAAAATTTTTATCTACTATGGTAATTGCATATTATAAAAAAATTTCGCTTGTGTAAACAACTATTTTCATTAGACATTTGACATAACCCATTTTTTCTGACGATCCATTCCGCCCGAGGCTCTTCTATGTACGTATATAAATGAACATAACTACGAGTATGTATATAAATCAAAATCTATATGCACACTTAAAGAATGTTTTCGCCACCAGTTAATCCATTTTATTGCATCTATTGTTTCGCTGCCTCCCTGCTGGATAGCCCTCCTCATTCGCGGAGCACGAAAACTAACATCTGGGAAATCGCACGAGTGAAGTACCAACGTTTACCGCTATGGTGCCGAGGGTCAAAATTTTACTGCAATCTCTACAATAGGCATTTTCGATCTCCTTTCCGGGACTTTCCAATCCTCAACGGTCCTATACCCATTATATAGAAATTCTATTTAGATCTGAGCACCTTTCGGAGCGGCATTTCTGCCTACAGGAACAGGACACCTTTACACGCCTACAAAATATATTGCTATAGAGATAAATTTTGAACCTTAGAAATTCTGGACATAGTCCAGAACTATCCAGAGACTTTAATTATTTATGAAGAATATGATTAACTTTATTTTAAAGTCGACTAATTGTATAGTACATGATGGGTGGTTATAATATATTTTGCAGTAAAGTTACACTTCTAAAGCTATGTATATATATGTATATATATATATATATATATATATATATATATATATATATATATATATGTACGGTATTTTATTAATTTTATGAAAATACATATTATAACCATGGTGTGTTGGAGAAAAGGCAAACAAACTACGTCTGAAAATGGATGCCTTGCACGAATTCGGGATGGACAACTCCCGTTTAAAAACTTTTTCACTTTTTCAAAATAGGACTTTATGTACTACCTACATGAAGTTTTTAATAGGATTTCTAATGTATCCCAAGATTACTGTTGCATCTCGAGTCGGGAAACTTATCTGAGAAGAGAGAATGAATTTCTTCGCCTTCTCTCTAGTACTCCTTGATTATAACATATAACACAAATAATATTATAATAAATATATAAAATCCATAATATGTAAAAATAATTTGTATTGAACATTTTTAGCAAGTTAATAGCTGTTTGAAAAGAGACATTATTTTATAATTATACAGATGCGTATTATGCATACATACGTTCAGATTTTTAAAATAATTTTTATCATATATGTTCCTTTTTCCACCCCGATTCCGATGGAAATTTGTACAGTGGTGATTATCAAAATTATATTGATTTTTGACGAAAATTAAATGTTCTTGTTCAAATCAATAAAAATTTATAATTTGCATACGAATACATAAAAAAAGTATTTCACACAAAGTGTTTCACAAAAGTTTTACATCTCATCAAAATATATATTTCATAATTTATACATTTTTTCGATAAAAAGGATAATTCTAGAGAAAAAAAAGTAATAATTCTGCCATAGATTCACTTAAAGATCGGCGGCTTGTGAAAATTTTAATAAAATTTTGTACACAGCTTATGATCTATGTGATACAGATTACAAATCTAGTGTTGGTTTTTATCAGAAATTAAATTTCTATGTCAAAAACCATATACGCAATGTTTTTTCAAATTTGAAAAAGTATAGAAATACTTTCAAAATTCCAATAAAATATTCCAAATAAATATTATAGATATTATTAAAGTGCATCTTTTTTAGTTTTTCGGGGATAAATTACATAAGTATAACTCACACACACCACCGCTGATATCTCGGGGCACCCCCGAGACTCTGGATGATGAAACTCTTTATACGTACTTGTGCAATTTATCTTCGAAAAGCAGTTTGTACACAGCAATGCGCGGTATAATACATATTATATATATTTTAATCATATTCATTTTTCGTTATAAGCATCTTTTTGATGATTTTAAATTAATTTGCCGCTACGATATTCGGAATCGACACTCAATACAGAACATTAGTGCACGAATGTTCGACAAATTCCGAATGCGAGTGCTTTATGGAAATACTGTAGCGACGAAAAAACGATTTTCGGCATAACCCGAGACGGAATTGTTAAATTGTTCTCGAGAAACTTCGAATGTACCGAAAAATGGCAACATAGCGAATATATAATTTTGATGAAGTCTACACTTTTTATTTGAAATATTTTTTAAGAATTTTCGTATTTTCTGAATGATATTACTAATCAGGTCGTTTATATAGATTTTCAAAAATAGGTTTCATCATAAAAAAGAAATTTTCGAAAATGTTCAATAATATGATATTCCTAAATAGCGGTCCAAAAACATTCGTTATATAATTCTTCAGAAAACTCGCGGATGGGCTATTCGGAACTCTATCCAAGTTCGTATACTTTTGTATACAGTATAGTTATTCGCCCTTATTATTCAAGCATGATAGAGTTTATTCAAATTTATTAACAACCATAATTCATAAAACGATGATAGAATTTTTATCTCCATTCTCTAATATTATTCATAGAGTGTATATTAAAGCAGAGGGGGGTAGTAGTTCTAGGTTGCAATTCCGCCATTCATATACGTATGTTATATGAGGCTATATATATATGACCAGATTCATAAAACGGTTTAGAAATGAGACCGTTTTTTAATTCGTGTTTTAAGATATAATATAATTTTAAGATATAATTTTCGTTTCCACGACTGTTTCTATATTTCATTCAAAATTCTCAGCGCCATATAGTAGGGTTTGATAATAATGGCCATATGGTTAACTAGAATTTGCAATAAATTAATGTCTATATATACAATTTACGCAATCGGTATAGACGAGCAGGCAAGTTCAAAGTAAAAACAGATGTTTTTCCAGTAAAATAAATAGAAACTGCTCACGATCCATACGCAGATTAAAACTCATTTTTTCTCTCAGTGTACTAATTATTTATTTGATGTACTAATAACATTAATATTGTACTCTTTTACAATCTGGTTATATATTGATGTTTATTTAATACCAGTAATGCAACGACACTGTAAATTCATCTTTAATATTTACTATGATTAAATTAATTAATAAGAGGATAATTTTTCTTATGAGTATGTTTTCGTTATGAAGGTAGATATAGATAAATATAAGTTTATATAATTTTTAATATTCTTCGTCTATTGATAATTGCACGCATATCAATATTTATATTCAATGGGACAAATGGCTCTTGAAAAAATCCTCGATTGGGAAAGATGTTCATCGGGAAATATTGATTTGGTAAAAAAATTTCAACCCACCATTTTCTTATATATTATTGATTTTTTATTTTTCAGCTAAAATAGATACCGTGTGGAGTCATTGATTTATCATATCACTAATGTAAAATTGAGTCTTTTAGACGCTAATACAAAATATAAACTTAACATATTTTTTATAAACTAAATGACTTTATCTCGGCATTATCAATTTGACAGAACAATGAGAATATTGTTTAATTATTTTTACAAGATTGATTATTCAGTTAAGTTAGATTTTCAGCATGCTTAATAATTTTTTTTTTAACGAAGTTATATTAATTCTCTAATGCTTCTTGGATTCTAAAAGAATCATTTACTATTTTCCATTTATCTTCAATTGCGGTGATAAAGAAAGTCTGATTAAAAGTCTTTGGTGCTTTGCTTTGATATTTTACTTGACCACTTACTTTGACTAAGAATGTCAAATGATTACCTCCTGCAGGCCCTATTAAAACCGATATTTAAATTACTATGTTAACAAAATTATAAATATAATTTAGAAAACAATTTATTTGAGTAAAGGTTATTCTTACCTGCTATAGGTTGAGCATCTAAAGTTATGATGGAATAATCAGTCAATGGCAATTCTGTCCAAAACTTTTGTATTTCATCTTTTCCATCTATTCCATTTCCATTAAATACTAAACAAGCATTATCCATGTATAACCTTGATATCAACTAATGAGAAACGCATGGAATGAATTATAATATAAAATCTGACGAAACTTCAACATAAACATTAATCTATATACTTACATGTCGTCGTTTATCGAGAGTTTCATAATATAATTTTGTAAATTCTTCTGCTATCCGGCATGCTTGATCAATCTTAGCTCTTAATTCCTGTAAAAGAAATAAATCATGACTGAAAATATATAGAATTTTCGTTCAATATATCACTTTGAAATAAATTAATTAAAAAATAAAAATAAATAACATTATGTAAGCTTAAGAAAAAATATATAATGCAACAGAAATTTATAAAATTACCTCATCCATGTTGTAAATGTATTTTTTCGGACGTTGGCGTGATCGTTAATATACAATTATCAATTTGCGCAAAAGCTATTGAGTGTTTGGGATTTGCTAGTTGTATCCTCAGATGACAATAATTGATCATGTACTATCTGATAGAAACGTGTAGATAATACGATGTAATGTATAATAATATATTTCGAATGATTAATTAAGTTTTAAACAGGCTGTATCATTTTCAATTGTCCGAAAACATTAATTAATTGTGGGTTTCTCAATAATCAACGTTACGTTTTTGTTTCAAACAATTTATATTGTCAGGGAAAAAATATTCTGTATAAACAATGACTGCTTGTTATTTGCTTAAACATTATTCTATTTTCTTATAAAAATAAAAAATAAAAATAACCATCAGATCTCAAATTCCATGAATAAAAATAGGAAAAACCTTTTTTACCCTGAGATAAAATTTGCCCGAATCGAAACGCGTTCCGAGCCAGACGACCAATTGATAATGCGATTCTTTTTTAATATTAAAACGAAGAAAAATTTTTTCATATCGTCAATGCTAATCGGTTTTTAATCGATTTATTTCGAAAAATTGATTTTCAAAACATAATTTATATAGAAACGAAGCGGCAGAAATAGATTTTATTTAAAATTAATTTAGAATCATAGAAAGTGTTAAATTATAGTCGTTTTAAGTGCAATAATTAGATTCGATATATATTTTTATAAACTAATAGTTCTAGTGCTATATACAAAATTTATTGATTTGCATAATACACAACGAATCATAGTTCATTTATATACATTACATTTTTTTAATTATATCTACATTTGGAATTTTTATTTTTATTAAAATAAATTTGTAACTTACACCTTCCCTTCCGTTGTCCATAAATACTTTGTTTCAAAGCCATAAATTTATTAAGTTTATCCTTTTTCTTAGCTTTGAATATTTTCCTGTAAAAAATTAAAATAAGACATGTCGATTAAAAAGAAAAGATTTTTCTTCTGAATGATTTAATTTTTTTTAACTAAGTATTTTTTACTTATTTATATTTTTACAGGTATTAAAAATAAGAATAATTCTGCAGATGAATGTGCTATTATAAAATTAAAATTCTAACTATTATTAAAATTAAAATTTATTTATTTTTTAGATACATTGCTATGTTAACGTAATTTTTATATGAAACAAAATCTTGCCAAAAAGTTCAATATAATAATAAAAAAGGTGTATTAAAATTATAACTGATATATTTTATATATAGATATAAGAAAATTATTTTATGTGATGATAGTAAACTCTTAACACTTTTATTAATTTCTTTACTACTTCAATCAAATCTTTAAAATACATATTATTAAGAAAATAACTTTTATTCTTACAAGAAATATTCAAAATAGTACATACCTAAAGGTGCCCCAACCAATTTTTGGTACCACTTGTCGAAATGATGAAAGAAAAATATATATTTTTTGCCTTTCGCTCGTGTATACAAAACAAGTTTTCAAACAGTTCACTATCGAACTCTCTCTCTCTCTCTCTCTCTCTCTCTCTCTCTCTCTCTCTCTCTCTCTCTCTCTCTCCCTCTCTCTCTCTCTCTGTCTGTCTCTCTCTACGACTGCTCGATGGAAAATGAGAGCAATGATGATTTTCCTCTGGTTTGTTACCAAGCATATCCCCACCACTATCCCCACTCTCTTGTTGTTTAGCGTTTTTCGCATGTCGCTGAGTAATTCTATATCTATCCAGAATTATCTATCCCCGTCGTATCAAAAAAGAAGCAGCATGTTTACGAAATTTAGATGATTCAGTTAATCTTTTGGCAGGTAAAAATCTAAAAAAATTCAGTTTTTGTAAGATATTTAAATGGTAATTTAAATATTTATCATATTTATCATTATTTATCATACGTGTACTAGTTACAAAAATTAAGGTATATTAAAAGAATTCTAAATGTTTGGTCATTTTAAAGAAAAGAGAGTTTAGAGTAAAATTATGATGTAAAAAATTTACCTAAATGGTTTTCTTTAGATTCCTCGAAAAGAAAAAAGTTCAAGTCCTGATGAAATGAAAAAAAAACTATAGACATTTAAAGATAACACGTACTGTCATTAAATTTTTTATGATAATTATAATCCTTATTTTAGTTATCTCTTGTCCAAAATCACTCAAACTTTTAAAATTCTTTTGATCCCTTCATTTTTTAATAATATTTTTCCTTAAGTCCCCATCGCAGATTTTGTCCCGGACCTCGCAGTACTTATGAAATGTTTTCGATGCGTACGCTTAGAGTAGAAACAACGTTTTTAACTAATTTTCAGTATTCTTTAACTGATAAAGTGGGTTCAATTTAGATTAAAATTTTTTTTAGTATTACCGAGTGTTATAATAATCAAGATATTAATAAATATGTGCATGCTCTACCTAATTATATTATATATTTTTAGTTTGTAACATATTAATAAACAATTTATAAAAAAAGATTTATCTCAATTCACATTAAAATTCTACCCGTTTTTCATAATTGCACGATAAAAGGTATGCGTAATGGCATTTGCTTCGTGCGTCTGGTGGGAGAGGATATAATAATCATCGGAGCACATGCTCATAGTGGTGTAAAGTACAATGTCACTATAATTTACTAAATCTTCTATTGCTATAAATATAACAAAATAATTGACCAAGCATCTGATATTTAGACTAATCTAATCAAAAAATATGAAGGGAATTATATGACGATGGAAATAATTCGTGCTAATTATACGTAACTAAATTTTTTACGTGTGTTTTAGCCTCAGACCACAAGGTAAATTTTTATACAGGTATGTAATGACAAGTAACTGAAATTAGTATGCAATTTATTTTATTTTTAATTTTTTAGCTAATCTAATCCTTCTTAGATTGTTGTAATTTTCGAACCACCACATGTTATTTTTATCTAACTTGGACGAAGCGGATAAATATTTAACATGTTCAATTAATACTAGAATTACAACACAAAAAATGTGAAAATAGTTATTTATTATAAAATGTTTCTTTCGTTGAACTTATAAAATAAAAAAATCCACACCATACAATTTACTATAGTCTCGACAGATATGATAGGCATATATAATATATCAATCAAAATAAACGTACTTTACTTTACGTTTCATTATAATCTTTACAAAATATTTTTTTATGCGTTTTAACACTAGAATGATATATGGATATTCATTATGAAAATATTTCTTTAACATTTATATATTTTTTCTAAGGTCACTTCCATTTGCATAATTTTCAAAAATAATTTAACGTTTCAAAATAACAAATTATTCGTGACGGCGAAACGCAACTTTATAGCTAAGTATTTTGCGATTGTATACATAGAGCAGAGCATTATCCATAATGTGTATATAATTAATTTTAAAGCGAATGTATATGAGAAAAAAATAACAGTAAAAGTAAAGAGAAGTTTTACAAATAAAATTTGCAAACTGTTTGTAATGGTGAAGGAACATTTTTTCGTTGTTTTACTCGATCGAAGGCACTTAATTATTTGATTTTTTCTTCTGATTACTTTTTTACAGCAAGTCACTTCAAGTATATAATATATAACTTCTTCGCTTAGCGCCTTAACTTAATAAATATTACATAATATTATATATTTATTTGCTAAATTAAAATAAATATGTACATACTGTCGCGTACACATACCATATAGATATACCGTATAATACTCGTATGCACCACAAAAAGATATATATATATATATATATATATATATATATATATATATATATATTAATTACATATTATATAGCTTTAATATTTTTGAAGTTCATTTACGGGTATATATATATATATATATATATATATATATATATATATATATATATACTTGAAAAAGACAAATGGATTATTTCAATGTTGCATACATTCATTAGTCGCCAAAGGAATCAAATATATATAATTTATATCGATCATGATCATTCTCTGAATTCTTAATAATATGATAGAATGAAATAGTTTTTACCCACGGTACATTAAGCTGTGTCTAAATTAACCATTTCACAATCATCAGTATGATCTCATTGCAATAAACTAATGAAATAATACGTTCGCAATTACTGAAATATAAAAATATATCTGAAAATTATAGACTGAAAATTTCTTATGTTCCACTGAGTCTTGATAGCAGTTTTACTACTATACTTTGTTTTTATTTATAAAAGTACTTGTGTAAATGGTAATTATTATATTTGGAATATTATATTACATTACTAAACGGGCGTATAAATAAAAATTTTCGAACCACTCTTTTTAGGATTTCGCTGATATTCATTACTGCACATTATATATATATATATATATATATATATATATATATTATTTATTTATTTATTTATTTATTTATTTATTTAAACAAAATGCATAGCACTTAATAAATTTATATTTTTTTAAATAATATCTATAATAGTGTAAATTTACCGTTAAAATTCGACAAAAAACAATTGATAATAAAAATCGTAAATTATTGCGAGAAAAATGTCTTCACTCGAAAAATACATTATAATGCATATACGATATGCATCTTCATAATAATTCATTGATTAATTATGCTCTCACAAATATAGTCATGTTGATTATTCATATTAATTATGTTTTAATTAATTTGATACTTTTATGATCACTTTTTTTCTTTTCGTTTATAATATAGCCTATTTCGTACAATGTAATTATTTAAAAAATTAAGATACCTCCATAGAGTATAATTCTTCACATTTACTAATCGAGTTCATTAAACTTCATTCATAACTAACAAGCATCCTGAACAAGACAGTGATAGATTCTCATTCTCGCTTTTCAATGTTGTCGATAGATTCTATAAATATAGAGAATTCAGGAGTTATTCAATTCAGTTTTGGACGATTGGCCAAAAACTATTCTATCTTAAATGGTATTATAAGTAAACTTAAATTATTAAAAATTTTAGTTCACGGTATCATTTATTTTCGTATATTCCGGGGTGCTTTAAAGTTTCAAGCAAGTTCATCAAATGGTGTCCAAACGATCACTTTTTTCTTTAATCTTATTTTGAATTATCAAATAAGTCTCAGCTCCGCTTCAATTTGATACAACGTTATAGCGCAACGTACAATAGATATTAAGGGCATGATTAACTAAAACTTGTAATAATTTAATGTTTAGAAATATACTTTTATGCGATCGGCATATATGAGCAGTTGAACAGACCTGTTACAACGCGAGCTTAAACATTATAGCCTGTTTTAGCTAGATAAATGCAAATAAACTGTATAGACTATATTTCTTCCGGTGGCCAAATAATTTTATAAGATCGTATAATTGAAAGCAATAGAGAAGAGTTAGGTTCAGCTCGGTGAATACAACAGAATTTTTATTTGTTTTTTTTCTTTTTTATAAAAGCCAATTTAATGGTATGTACTTGCATATAAATTTATATTATCTTAATTTTCCACCAAAATTTTATAATTATTGTTGGCATAGTAATTCTAAATAACTATAGTATGGAATAGAGACAATTTGATGCAAAAAAGATATTAATCGCTAATTGATTGTGTCCACGGCCCATTAATTTTTTCAGTCACTTTGAGACGTATTGGACATGCTGAGCCATCGATCGTTGTAGTGGCCTAGAAACCCTATTACATAATGTTTACAGTTACAAAATCAGAATCCTTTGCGTTCCTTCTGCTACACCTGATCTATAATCTATGTATATGTAGAACTCAAATTATTTTAACTTTTTAAAAAGTCAAAACTCTTGGGGACTAATATGTGTGTGTGTGTGTGTGTGTGTGTGTGTGTGTGTGTGTGTGTGTGTGTGTGTGTGTGTGTATTTTATAGTAAACGTAGGAAGTCGCATTGCACACATACGTACACACTCGCATACACACAGAGCACCCACATGGCGACTGCGGTGCGGCGTTCATATTATATAGAGCCACCGAGACGCACGGGCCCGCATTCCTCCGCGGGTCCGCCTTATCACATTGATTGAGACGCAATCATCTCTCCGCATATAAAACTTTCATTCTTCGAGCAATATATCAAGTGGATTTTTGCCTAATCTCCGTGGCTTCGACGTCGAAACCTTTTCCGTCGAGCTATCACCTGGTGAACAGACAAAAAAACAAGCGGAACATTATATAAAACGATTTGGGTTTAAAGCATTCATAATGTGTAAAAATGTTAAATAATATAAAAATCATTAGTAGCTGATGGTTCTATTATCTTTAGTTGAGTTATAATCATGCAATATAATCAATAAACATATATGCAAACGTGTCATCACGAATCAATTGGAAATTTGATTTTAGGGTGATGGAGGAGAGAATGGGTCTTCGAAAAAAATCCTATACATGCTTCCAATACATAAAATAAATTATAAATGTTAGAGGGATTTGTAAGTCTCTGTTTATTCCTTGTCAATTCCGGCTCATAAAACCTTTTAATAATAATGCATTCGTGTCAGAGTCTCTCTACCTTATAATTTTATGAAGATGTAAAATTTATTGAAAGGACTCTCTTCACGGTAATCGCTGCATTGCTAGAAGAGTTGGAAACTGTTCATGAAAATAGTTCACACACTAATCATTATTGAGTCTATGAATTCTTATGATTCGTGGCAAAAACTATCTTTTAAGCAATGTTGGTACAATGTGCAATCGTTCAAAATCTTCAAAATATTAAAAATGGAAATAATTTTCATAATTGGCGTAAAATTTCTAACAATTTAGCAAATTAGTTGTGTGTGTCTAAAGTTTCATTATGAATTCGTGTTCAACGAAATTTTCAAATGTACAGACAGGCACAGGCATGACGAACTGCTTCTTCACTGCGATTCATTATGGCATTTCTGATTCGCTTCGAACATTTGATATAGGTTATGCTAATATAAGGTGAAGATTCTAAGACAGTTTTATCATTTTTCATTAATTCAATTTCTGACTTTAAGATGTTATTCTTTATAAATGCAGTGAATATGAATAATCGAGATTTTTTTAATATTTCTAGATTCTTATGTTACTATTAGCTCAACTTAAGTATCTTATTTTCCAGATGTAAAATATATTATCATTATACTTTGCAGGTACAATAAATTGTCTCATATTTGCATGAACAAATCATGCCGTTTCAAATTTCCGTCGGGGAGAGAGTGGGTCGTTTAAATCCATGCACCCATGGTAAGTGCGCGATTCTAAGACTGTATAGATTTATTTAAAAGGGACTAGAGATTTTCGCGGATTATATGCTTCTACCTGAACCGAAATAATAAAGATAACCTTATGTTGCTTATACCTGTTTATACTATTCCAATAAATTCTTTTCATTACTGTTCTCTATACTTTTATGGGCTCAGGGCTCATAATTGTTAAGGACTGTGAACCTGAATTTCTGTCTACCTCCACGGTGCTCTGTAAAACCTTAAATGACTAATTGGCTAGTAACAATCAGTTCCATAAAAACCAACAAATGCATTTTAAAATGTTATAGGATGATCGTATGAGGCGAATTTACAACCACGCGCCGAGAGCATAACGATATTAGAATCATGTTCTCCCCTTCAAGTCATAACCTTCTTTCTCTATAATACCTGTTCTTACAACCAGAAACAACCCCTAGTTCCGTTCCTAGAAATAGACAGAGAGAGAGAGAGAGAGAGAGAGAGAGAGAGAGAGAGAGAGAGAGAGATATAGAATTGTGTAGGTATTGTTTTCATACACTCTCTTTCTCTCTCTCTCCCTCCCACCCGCGCTCTGTCTCTCTCTCTCTCTCTCTCTTACACACACACACACACACACACACACACACACACACACACACACACACACACACACACACAGTTTCGGAGCTATGTATGTAGTAAAGTAAAATATGAAGGCACGAGAAAGAGCGAGGTTTTTTTTTTTATGTTATTTAACGTCGCTCTATTTATGCTTCCAAATACCTGTGCTAATCAGCGACGGAGATCTACGATATGTTTGTAAACAAAGCACATGTAAATTATTACAGCAGTGCTTGTGTCAATTGGCCGAGACCGAGATTTCAACTCGGATCACCGAGTTACTAATCCTTCGCTCTAGCGATCGAGCCATCGTACGCCTCTATTGAGGTTGAGAGCAATTAAGAGTGCGGATGAGACAGTACCTTATCCCTTCTACCTGCAGAGCTTAAGCAAACCGTTCGATGTGGGATTTGCCTCCTTTATCTATACAGGCGATAATGTCTGTATACCTGAAAGCTGTGCCTGAGGATTAAGCTAACCAAGCAAAGATCAGTCCACGTTGCATTATACGTTTTTTTTTCACAATACTACAAAACCCCATTTTACAACTATTCTCATGTATTTGTAGTATAAATGATATTTATTTTTAACAATATGAGCGTATCTTAGGTTAAGAGGATGTACAATCAAAATTTAATCCCACTGTTGAAAAAAGAAACATTTGATTTTCTTCAAATGCGATTAGATTATATAATAATATTTAAAAATTACAGACTCGTACATTTCTAACGCATCCGACGCAACATAAAGAACTCTGAAGTATTCTGAAATAATATCACGAACTAATGTTATGAAAGATTTTGGAAAGGATTTCTGTAGGGACCATTAAAGTCGTAATACGGATCTTTTCAGTATCCTTTCATTGAAGGGCTCTGAAGCTATACGATAATGGTTTTAAAAAGGAATCTTGATAGAAGTTTTACAAGATTCAGGTGACTGTATTTCAAGTTTCCTATTTTAAAGGATCCTTAAAAGGAATTTGCTCAGTGAGCCTTGTACTCCTACTGTTTACTATTTAAACGTATGGTATTTCAAAATCAACTATAATTACCATACAGTATAAAGGACTCGTCTACTCGCTTTATTTCCGACATAAATAATACTTGTATCCTTTCAGAATTCTTGTAATATAATAATTCTGCAAATATATGAGAATCCTTTGTTGTAAAAAACATAGTGAACTTATGTCAACCTTATTTATATTATTCACGTACAGTGAATAAAAGTTCAAATTAATTTTAGCCCTTTTCTATTAGTTTAAATTATAATTTTATCATTTTAAATTAATTTAGAATATAGTTAAAATTAGAAATGTTAATTTTTTAAAGGTTTAGAATTATTGTAAATGATTTAATTCCAATGGAAAAGTGACATTACTCATCAAACAACAAATCGGAAGTACGTGTTGTTATATCCCGAGGTCATATTGACTTGTAGAAGGTGCTTTGTCGCACATTAATATTACTAATATTTTATTCTCATGATGCTAACAATACTTATATTGAATAAACGCGCTATTCTGTGGTGCACTCGCGTCATCGCTGTGCATTAACCGAGAATTAAATTAAGCAATATATTTTAAGCTCTATAAAATAATTAATTATAAAATAAATACGGATAATAAGAAAAACTATCAAGTGATTTTTTTATTTTAATATAAATTATCATTTAAATATAAACTTAAAAATGAAAGCCCACATTTATTTCATAAAATAAGAATCATTATCAAGAATTCGTTCATTTTTCTGTGCGAATGCAATCAAGAAACAAAAATTAAAAATCATCATCATTACTACTATATGCTACTAAATCCTACCTTTTTTAAAGCAGTACGATCCTGGGTGTTATATCAAACAATTTTCAGTTCACACCTAGTTTCGTAATTTTTATGAAGGAAAAGGGGCAAGAGAATTTAATTGAAAACAAAAGAAAATGGTAATGTATCTACCTGGGGCGGGACGCTGGGCGTTGAGACAGCTCAACCACTCGGTCATACTGATTCTGCGGTCGTTATTGATATCACAGTACCTCGGCAACTTCTTGCCACACCTGCGCAGTTGACGGCTATTCGACACCATTGTTCGAAAGCTCTTCCACTCTTTGCGCTCCAAAACCTACAAGGACGAAGAATTCATGCGTAAAATGGGGGGATTATTGGTTATGGTATAGATCGAGTTACAGAGCCTCAATAACTCCAAGTTATTATTCGTTTTCCCTTGTGCTGAAAGAATTTTTTCAAATTGCAAATCTCGAAAAATTGTTCTCTCCCTGGTAAAGTCCATTATCGAAAAAATAAATTCGTAAGAGAATCGAAGTTGCAGGATAAATAATGAACGGAGGAGGATCCGTCGTTTCAGGACTACTATTTGCGAACTATTTGTTTTGCAAAATCGATTCTACTATACGAATTTTTATAGGCCTATAATGTACAACTGAAAAAATAACCTATCAAGTCCGCGTGATAAAAATAGCGTAAAATGATATAAACAGTAAGTTTTTAATCATTCATTGTTCTTAAAATATGAATTTTACGAAAAATCTGCGAAGAGACAAGATTCATATAATGTAATTATTTATCGAAAGAATTTCGTTACATAGTTTAAATTATATTATTGTTCAAATAAGTAATTTGGATCACAAGTGGGGTTTATCCCGAAAAGGATCGATCTTTAACTGGACTGTTAATCTCAAACAATGGAATCACGGAAAAATATAAAATAAGAATTATTGAGGGGACTTAAATTGGTGAAATGATAATGAATAGTATTATAATATGATGTAACCTATATCCAAACAACTTACTTTGTTCTTGTTCTTGTCAAGCATTACGAAGTGCCAAGTGGCAACGCGCTCCTCCTTTGAGGCCTGCCACTTGCCCGTGGCTTCGTCCGAATCCGTACTCGAGGCCTTCATTTTCTTCTGCATCAGGTCCATCAGGTCCCGAAGGAACATTTGCTTTTTCGCCTCCGGGCAGCCTAAATTATTATTAATTAACGTACTACATTAGTTTTTCTGATGATCTATAGATTTAGACGTTATCAATTCAATTTTATATAGAGAAATTTATAACAATTTGCCGATTACGATACATCAATATAATATGATATATGATTATTTTTCAAATCATTCATTATCGGTTCTCGTATTGAAAAGAAGAGTGTGAAGACAATTTATATATCTAAAATAAAATCGGTAACATATCACAAAAAAATAATAGGTGTGTTTAACAATAAGAATAACACAATAGTTATAACAACAAAAACAACAACAACAACAACAATAAAGACATCGATGATAAAATATACTTTTATCGATATGTACTTTGCAATAGTTAATATAAATATATTGAAATATTTTCTATAAATAAACTAAATGTATATTGTAACTTAGCATATTCTTTTATAATGCAACTTCAAAGGATGTACAAGTCACCGTCTCGAACCCTCTAATTATTCTACCTGCCTTGTTTTAATGCCGAAGTTGATTTTAAATTAAACTACATTTCTTTGATAACACGTATTTAACGCATTTCCCGCTCTGATTAGTTCTCCTGTATTTGAAGCATTTTAAACTTGATTTATTTTCGCAAGAATTAATTCTTTTGGAAAAGATACTTGTTTTTTTATTTTGGGGATCGTTGAAAATGAGTACGCGCCATCAGAATTTCAATTCGTAATTTATAATGATGGCTAATCTATTGTGAATTTTATAATAAGATATTCCAACGATTCTAAAAAAATTTTATTTGTAGGGAGAAGCCAGAACAGAATGATTAAATTTAATTAAAAATTTCTATACCGATTCCAATTATGATACATTAGTAGATTAATATGATTTTTCATCAGTGTTTATGAGTGACAGTTGAAAGGAAAATGTAAAGTATTTACATTTGATATTATAATTCTTTACGTAATTCTTTTAATAGCTCTATTTATCTGTAAGTCTTAAGTTGTGGGATCAATGCTGTCCTAAAATCAATATGGGTGTACTTCCGTAAAGAAGTACCTTGAACATTGAGAAAATAGGTGAATTTGCGATTGTACAATTTTCACCATGAAAATCATATAAAATCTATAAAAATAAATATCTAAATTTATCTTCTAAAATGTATTAAAAAATTTTAAATATATCTCAAACAAAATTGGTAAATTATCTCAAAACACATGCCCTATTTTTAGAAAAAACTTGATCTAAACATAATAATTTATGGTGATATGGTATAGAATTATTAAAATTTGATTATTTTTTTAACACATTTCCGAAATTAAAAAAATCTCACTCTAGAGCCACATAATTAAATAAAGAATAAATATAATTGATAAGATAAAATTAATTTTAATGAATCTTTTCCACGATTCATGATCGGTATTATAAAATATGTGGAATGACCTTTTTTTCTTCAATTTTCTATAGAACTTATGTTTCGTCAATAAATTTTATAGAATTATATTCGTTCGTTCAGTTAATTCTAACTTATTCGTTAATACATTTAATATTATGAACAAAAAATGCATTGACCAGATATCTCGTTCATGTACAGAAAAAGGTGAACATATAATTTAGAAGAAAAAAATATTCCGTATGCTTCATTCCGAAACCGAGAAACATACATAGCAAAGAAAAATAAAAGTTGTAATTCAAAGTACGAGGTCTGACCAGAGAAAATAAGGGGAGATCGCCGATGCCAATGTTAGACATTGCAGTAAAATTTTGACACTCGGCGCTACGGCGGTGAACGTCGGTACTCCGTTCGTGCGACATTCCAGATGTTGGTTTTCGATCTGGTGCGATCGAGGGAGAAACGGCGCGGTGTTCAGTAGGAGGGACGCCGAAAAAATATATGCAATAAAAGGGATTAACTGGTGTCGAAATTTTTGAAGTGCGTATAGATTTTCTTGTCTTTGTGTGTAAGTGTGTATGTATGTATTTATATTTATATACACACGTGTTTTCTTAAAATTTTAAATTCGCTGCGTGGGGATGGTCGAGGCTACGAAAAGGTATACCTGGGTATACGCACTTAAAGAATTTCTTCGTCCACACCAGTGAATCCCATTTACTACACCCCGCTGCCAAATTTTTAAGAATATATATATATATATATATATATATATATATATATATATATATATATATACGTATTTTCATAAAATTTTGAGTTTAAAACTTGATAATAAGAATGCGTTGGTCTTAATAATAACACTAATTTGATATAAAAAATTATACTTCCTGTACATTATTTATATAATAGCACTCATTAAATTTTTATATAATAAATTTTATTTCATTGCTATTTACATTATATCATGCATTCCTTAAAATTAATTCAATAGTTATTAGAATACAACAAATATTTATTTAAATTTATGTTTAAAACAGAAACATACATATTTAACACAAATGAATATTTTGTAATTTAAAGTAAACCATATATTTAAAACAAACAATTAAGTTTATTTGAATAGCGAACATATATTTCTTACATTACACTAAATAAATTATTGAAAAGTAATAAATATTTCTTGAATTTTACTAAACGGAACTACATATACGTAAAAAATAAAGTTAAATAAATAAATATTTAAAAAACTATATACTTAAATTTAAAAAATATATTCAATTTTTGGAAAAGCTATTTAACATGAACAATTAAATAGCTTTATCAGAAGGTGAAATATATTTATTTGATTAGACCCAACGAGTTGTTAAAAATTAATAAAATTTTTTTCGATTTTATTAAACGAAGCACAACGTTTTAAATATTAAATTTAAAGGAAGAAATCTTTTAATAAAAATAATTATATGTTATAAGTAAATAATTTTTTCAAAAATAGAAAATATTTTTTAAATTTATATATATATATATATATATATATATATATATATTGTAGTTTTTACTATTTATTTATTACATTTAATATTAAATCTTTGTGCTTCGTTTAATAAAATTAAATAAATATTTATTAGATTTTACAACTGGCAGGGAATAATCATATAAATCTAAGTCACCCTTTGAGAAAACTATTTCATTCGTTCGAGTAAATGGTTTTTTAAAAAATTGAATATATTTCTTGTATATATATATATATATATATATATATATATATATATATATATATATATATATATTCTGAAAAAAATCATTTCTAATATCAAGCTTATTTTTTCTCAGCAACAGAACACAAATATTGGGAATTAAATGAATATTTTTTTATTTTGAGAAAATATATCCTCAAACCAATAGATTCAAATGTAAAATCAGGAAAATAAATTCTTATATTAATTAAATATCTGCTAGATTTTTATCAAGATTTTCTAGAAAATGGGTGGCTGAAATTGGAAATTAAATAAATATTTTCTTATCCGAAGAAACTATTTTCTTGAACCAATAGCTGAAGATTTAGAATCAAAAAATTTTGTTATTTGATTCAAGCCGACAAAATTAAGTGAATATATACTTGGATTAAGAATTTCAATACTTCACTCGAGAAATTGAATTTAAAATGAAGAATTCGATTCCTATATTTAAAACAATAATTACTTGAAATAAGTTTTTATTTTTTAGAAACATAAAAATTCAAGTATGCTAAATGTTTAAAAGAAGTGCATAGTTTCTTGATTCAAAGCATTATTTTCTTGACTTTAAAAATCAAAAGTTTAAATTAAGCGAATAATTTCTTGAATTCTTTTACAATTTATACGTTAATTTACTTTTGTTACAATTATTTCAAAACTTCGACTTAACCGGTTTCTATCCGCAGACCTTTGGATTCGCAAGCTAACACCTTATTAATTACGCTATCGCAGTACGATGTGGACAATTATAAAAATCTTATATATCAATTTTATATCTCTTATAGTTATACATTATGAAATTAATTTATGGATTCCAATGAATAGTGTATGCATTTATATATAATTTATACTTATATTATAACAATTTATATAACGTTTTCATTTTAAAACGCGATTTTCCACATCCAGATAATATTTTCTTAAATTGAATCATAATACGTATACAAAATCGAAAAATAATTAATTTTTTTATTTATATCACAGAAAAAAATGGTTCTCATATCAAATCAATATTTCTGTGTAATTAAAAAAATTAAGTTAAAAAATTTTTTTTAAATATAACATGTATATTTAGACATTAATTATGCTTTACACATTAAAGCAATCATGCTTACACATACTATATACATGATTAGAAGATATTAAAAGAAATTATAGAAGAAATTCCTTATTGAAGAACTTATTATCTTATCCCTTCCCTTATTATCTCTGGTCCGACACTTAAGTATAATGTGACCGATTTTATTTCTCAACCTGTGGTAACACTGCGAATCTGTAACTCCGTCACCGTAATAGTAGATTCCTACTCTATTGATTGAGATCTTACCGACCCTTGTACGATAATTGCTTCGCCAGCTGTTTAGTGTTTTGTAACAACGCGCGAGTTGTGCAAGTCACGAAAATGAAACAGAGAAATTTAGAGCACCGGTGCGCGATATAATTTTGTGCGAAACTCGTCGAAACCGCTACAGAAGTAGTGATACCCTGAGTCGTAGTTAGGTGCTTCGGAGGTATGCCGATGAGCGTTATCCTACTCTTCTCGATCGAGTTACTACTGGCGATGAAAGTTGGTTCTTTCAATATGACGCCGAAACTAAACGACAAAGTCAACAGTGGTTGTCCCCTAAAGTGCCAAACCTAAAGAAGACGAGGATGAACAAGTCCAAAGTGAAAACCATGTTCATTTGCTTCTTCGATAAAAAAAGGGTACCAAAAGGTATGTACGCAAAAAGTTTGTACCACTTGCACAAACCGTAAATCAAGTAATCTACCGCAATGTACTCGAAAAATTACGAAAAAGGGTGCTCAGAGTACGTTCAGAGATCGCGAAGACTTGGGTCTTGGACAATGCTCCCTGTCAAAATGCGTTCAGTGTTTCTCAATTTTTGGCGTCTAAAGGCATCGCAACATTATCACAACTGTCCTATTCACCGGACATGTCGCCCTGCGACTTTTTCCTATTCCCCCATTTGAAAAAATTCGTCAAAGGTCGACATTTGAACTCCGTTGAAGACATCTAAGAATCTGTGACGAGGATGCTCGAAGAGGTCCCACAAGAAGTGTTCCAGAATTGTTACGAAAACTGGAAAACTCACTGGACTAAATGTATAGATGCAGGAGGGGACTACTTTGAAGGGGATCGCAGCGATGTACCTTAATTTATAAATATACTCAATTTTTGAATTTTATCGCATTACTAGATTGTCTGACCTCGTATATATTACAGCATTTAAACTTTATTTGATCAGATTTCGCTAAAGACATATTATTATTATATATGTACCACGGCTATTCATTCTAAGCCCATATGTTATAATATTCATATAAGTCTCTACCATCATTCTAAGCCCATATGTCATAATATTCATATAAGCCTCTATGTTAAAATAAAGCAGATTTAAAAATAACAATAATGATATTAAATTGCACCTTTCATAGGCCTGACGGGCGCCGGGACCGGATTACAGTTGGGCTTCGGGTCCTTGGAGGATGTGCCAGGGATTGGCTTACCCGTGTCCTGATAAACGCACCAACAGTAGCCCGAATAGCACTGCACCTTATCGTATCTCCCGTCCAGAGTGCACTGGGGCACGTAGAATTTAGGCTGCGAGTTCTGCTGCTGAGACATGATCACAGAGTCTCGGTCCGATATGCAATCATTGGCTGTGGAGCAAGATTTTTTAAATTATATATGATATATATGTATATATATATATATATATATATATATATATATATATATATATATATATATATAATAAAGACGAAATCACGCAGCGGATTACAACAGTCGTATAAAAATACGATTTTTAAATAAAAAGATCATTTACCGTCGATGTCGTCATTTGTCTCCGGTGGATCGTCGTTGAATGTTGGCCGTGCGTGCACGGGAGATGGATTATTACCTTTTAATACTGTGAAATAGAAAAACATACAAAGATAAGAATAATTTGTGTAAGTCTTTATATAATATTAGTATAAAGACAGAACAAGAATGTAAATTATAAAACAGAGTATTCATCCATTAAAAATTGCATGTTTATGCAAGACAAATGCTAGTATGACGATATCAAATTTGCATGCATGATTTTGTAGTAATAATGCAACACAACAGATTCGAAAACATTGTTCCACATGATTCTATTTTTTTCCTTTCTTATTTATCTAACATCAACACAAATACGTGTTACATATTTAGTGCTCATTAGTCATTTATGACTTGTTTATGAACAAAGTGCATATCTACGAAATGTTACAGTATCGTATATTGATTATCTGATAAAAAGTTGAAATATTTTAATGAATCAAAAAACTTATATATCTAGTATTCATTCATAATATTAATAGAGTTAAATGATTTTTTTTCTACTAAAAATAAAAAGGCAATGGTTTCTTACTAGTAAACAATTGTTTAATGTCAGAGTGATTTTTTACATAATGGATTGAGTCAACCCTCATTATACGAGCATTGTTCTACTATATTATTTTAAATAAATAATTACAGATTTCAAAAGTTCTCAATGCATTAATAAGTTTTCAGCCAATATACTAAAATGAACTCATGTTTTATATTGAGTTTGTAAATTAAAAGCAAAACGTTTAACATGTGTATATAGTGCCGATTATGTAACAATAAATTTGATTCAATCTAGCTTACATTTGTTTGTGCATGTGTGATAATTAAAAGAACAGATCGTTACCTAAACATCAAAATTTATCGCAGTTTACTATTCATTCCTTATTAAAGCTGTTCACTGAAATAATTATAAAACAACAAGTAAAACACAATATCATAACAAAAACGTAGAATAAAACCAATTACGTATATGCAAATTTCATTTGTATATACATGGTGTCTAAAATATAATCGTTCATCCTACTAAATCATTAATAAGAAAGGGAAATCATATACAAAGGCTGTATGCATTTTAGGAAGTTTTTCTGCTGATTAGTGATCCGGTAATGTTAATAACAATATTTAGAACATCATGAAACCAACTGGATATATTATTACATGTATATCAATCAATAAATTTCAAATATATTTACAAAAAAAAAGTAGGTGAACGATTTTTAACTTTCACGCTATTCACCAATATGTTTAACAGCCAATAAGAAACGCAGGATTTGGGTTTTAGTTCGAGCAGGTGGAGACTTTCGTGCGATATTTGTTTCCTTAGGCTGAGATACGAGCGGATCTACCGATGCCCAGATTATCAAAGAAAACATTAAAATATCTTTCATTATTCCGAATGGTAAGTTAATTATGATCTACCGTTATAATTATAAGTCCAGTCTGGTTTAAGCGTTTCTGATTAGCTGTTAAATATTGGTGAATAACTCGAATCGACTACTAATACGACTTACAAATATATTTAAAATATCCTGATTCATACAGACGTTGTAATATGTCCAGTAGGTTTGAGGACATCGCGGATAGGGAGTTCTAAATGCTTCGGATATCGCTCTTAAAAAAGAAGTATAAGCACATTGGGAAGCAGTATTTAATATAAAAGTTATTGATTTTAAAGTTAAAATAAATGATGACCACGAATTTGCCATTGATTATCGTTTTCTAAGTCATTTGAAAATCATCTTTAGTTTTTTAAATAAGAATTTATATTTTTTACTTATATTGGGAAAGAGCATAAAATTTTACGTCTGGATATTCGTTCACGTTATGGCTTAAAATCACTTAAAATAAAGTATAGGTGATTTGGGGATTAAATGTATATTTACTAAAGCACGTAACAATTTCATTTTGTAGGTTCAACTGTATAATGAGTATGTTATTAAAAAAAAAAAAAAAAATATATAACTGAAGATAACCTTCTAATGACATTGAAAATGAAGACCAATTTGAACGTGGTCATAAAAATATTCCTACTAAGTTTAGTATTGGAGAATTACGCCCAAAGTTGTTATAGATACGGATCTTTTACTTTTCGGATACTGAATATAGACATTTAATAACTGAGGGACCTCTGTAAGTCAGTTTAAGCCGTAAAGTAGATACATATCCAAATACAACATTTTATGCTCTTAGAGAATTCAACATAGAAAGTAATGTGTGTGTGTGTGTGTGTGTGTGTGTGTGTTGCCGTACATCAGAAATCTCTGCTTTCTTGAATATTAGAATAGAGATAGGGTCAAAAACAATGAAGCACATGCATATACTTTGTTCAGTTAATATATATATATATATATATATATATATATATATATATATATATATATATATATATATATAATCGAACCTTCGCACAATCACTCTTACATATTTATATAGGCAAAGTGATATAGAAGCTCGTTTAAAGCGTGATACAACATACGAACATAGAAAACTCGAATCGACGAGCTGATAATGGGAGACATGTTAGAAATGATCGCTTTGAATAACTCAAAAAGTGTAGATAGCGGTTAAATAAAATCATTTCTATACGAGTTTTAAATTTTATACGCTCAATGAAATGTATTTTCATAAACACTATTCGATTCGTTCGGAAAATAATCTTTCTAAAAAGATTATAAATTATTATTTAAACTAATCTGTTTCTCAAATAAATATTAAATTTTATTATTGTATATATTAGAAACAAACAGATGAGAAATATATTAGTAAATAATTACCATCTTCATAGGACTTTTAACAATTACTGATTTTAATTATAACTCATACTGAGTAATGAGAAATATAATTATTAATATGTAATACTAAATAACCGAAGAATATAATTTTCACAAAGAAGTTATTCAGAGGAATAATGCTATCAAGATTATATGTATATAAAAATAAAACTGTTTTTAGTAAAATGATGAAGGTTCAGTACAGTGAAATTTCAGGAACAATGCAGATACAATGAGTATGATATTTTATCTATATCTCTGCACTTTTCGCATCTCAGTCGACCGCAGCGATTCACACCGACCCGGATCTTGTAGTAAAAATATTTAAATGATAAGCATACGGTGTATTTTTAAGCTCACGATATTAAAAGTAAATAATAAAACATTACAATATAAAAAAGATTTCAATATATTTTAAAAAAGAAATAGAAAATATAGATGATCAGAGAGCAGTTTTTAAAAATTTTTCGAAATATGTTGTACATATCATTGGTAAATTATGGAATGAATTATTGAATGAACTATTCGTTTTCATGAAAATCGAAAAATATCAAAATTAATTTTCAATATGTAATTCTTAATGTTTTTTAATTTATAAATAAATAAACATGTTTGTTGCAAACTTTGAGCTATTTAAAATAAAAAAGGTTAAATAAAAATAAGTTGTTAAATAAAAAAGATTGGTCAAATAAAAAAGAGTCTGTTGGACTATGCAATTCATTCAATTCTTGATTATTTTTTTATAACATACTAAAGATGATTAAATCATATAACGGAACTTCGAGACTTCAATAATCTTTGTCGAGGCTAATTATATAGAATAGATTTTTCAATTATTTTTAACTTAGTTTTTCTTAATTATTGTTCATCAAATTGTAGAATTTATTATGCCATTCGCAAATAACTAATACGCTAATGTTCATAAAAATAAACGTAATTGCGCATTATTAAATATGAAATTAAAATTAAAATTTGAAATTTTATATAATTAAATTGGGGATATTTGTGTATTTTAATCTTAATCAATTGCTACAAAACATAAATAATATTCTTAAACATGTGTGAACTCTATACGTATTCTCACTAAATTAATGGTTGAATGCGATCAAAAAACAATAAATAAAATCAATGTATGAAATAAAAATATTTAAATTTCTACCCAAACTTAATACAAATTTTATCTTTATAATATTTGTTTATTATGTACGATAGCCAAGTGCCAAAAATCAAATAATAATATTTGAGTATTTTGTGTAAACGATTACGAGAGTTGACTCGTGTTTATATAGGATATGAATAATATGGTTACGTTTATTCTAGTTTTAAATAAATGTATAAAGTATAACTTTTACTTCAAACCACTAATGATTTTGGATCAATTAAAATGATCTCAAATTTATACAGATCTTCCGTGTTATGTTTTTGAAACTTTTAGTTGACATTCTGACTCACGTGGATTATTCTGGCTCCTAATAGAGATAAATATTTGAACGAAAATTGTTCACTTTTTCAGAATCTAAAATGAAAAAATATAGATTCCTATTTCACCGACACAGAAGCTTACTTTCAAACGACCTTGTGAACGAAGCTACATAATATAAAACACTGTATTGTAAGCATTACTAGGAACGGTACGATTAAACAGAAGCGTAAAAATATTTTTACAAATATGTGTAGTATACTACATTATAATGGATCGACCAAAATTAAGCAAACCCCTCATTAATTGGTAAGGAATGAAATGGGGAGGAAATTGTTAAATAAAAAAGATAGTGACCTGAAAATTTTTATTTATGAACCCATATTTTTGACTTTTAGAAACCTATCATCCATTTGTAACCTTTAACAATGACGTAAATGTCGAAACAATTGTCAGAAAATAAAAAGTATTTGTATAAAACTATATCCCCATGCTATTTTTTCGTATCTCTTGCACTGAATGAACTATTCTTAATCTTACATTGAGAAAAAATTCAAATGCATCTATATAAAAAATACACTTTTTATTATAATCAATTAAAGTTCAACAAATTGACAGGTGTTAGCATAGAATGTCATAAAGTTTGGCGTTGTTCATCACATAATTCAATTGTCCAAATTTCTATCGAGATTATTTACAAAAAATACATTTTTAGAGACAAACGCATTTGTTTCTTAATTTTTTTAAATTTCTATTTATATATTTATTTATTAATTTATTACTTGTTTCTTAAATTGTTTTCTTTTAGGATCCGCTCAAAAATATGAGTTTCATTTAAGAATATCATGTTGAGGCCTACGATGGTTCGATTGCTAGAACGAAAGACTAGAAATTCGGTGAATCCTAATTGAAATCAGGATCTCGGCCGATTGATGCAAGCAACAATGTAAAAATTGATATGTGCTTTGTTTACAAACACATCGTAGACCTCCGTCGCTGATTAGCGCCAAAATTCGGGAGCATAAATAGAGCGACATTAAGTTATATAAAAACAAGAATGACAGGTTGACTTTAATATGGTGAGTTCATTTTTAAGGTCAAATCCATGGTTAAAAACTGGTAACTACAATTCAATCTTTAAAATTTATGTACTTAATATTCCTCTTAAAATATATTAAAAATGTTTGAAATATTTGGGGCTCCTAGTATATAACTCGTGATTTTGGCTTTTTCCAGAATAATTGAAATATGAGTCAGATTATTTAAAATAGCGAAGAAGTTAGAAAGGCAAAAAGAGAAGTAGAGATTACAGAGTGTTACAGAGAGAGAGAGAGAGAGAGAGAGAGAGAGAGAGAGAGAGAGAGAGATCACTCACCTTGGTCCGTGGCCCTTGTCTGGTGGGCTTCGGGGACCGCGAGCCGATCATCTGCAGGGTTCAGCGACAAGAACAAACGAACTAAATGATAATAATGACATCACACACCCACAGAATCGGGTCTTTATTTATTTTTTGATAGTTGGCACCTATAGGCTATCAGGCTATTATAACATATGCGCAGCAGCTTATTCCGATACCTCTGGCCTTTCTTATACATTTTGCTTTGGCGTTGTTTTAATTAATGTAGCAGTGGCAGGCAGCAACTAATGTAGCTTGTAATTTCTTATTGGCAGCAACTAATGTATTGTCCGTATGTATATAATATATATAGATAAAATGCTGAATAAAATGCATTTTTTTCATTCTGTTTTTAGTTATAGCTTATAGTACAAATAGGATACGGCGGGACTTTGTAGACGGTATATAACGCGTATACGGAGATGTCGTTAGATCTTCGATTAGTCTTAGCAGAAATTAGTCTGCGTATTAGGCGACGCATTCGATCCAATGTCTTTTTAATGATCTACGGGAAAGGCGTGGCACGTTTGATTCTCACCCCTCGGATATAGAAAGGATTGCTCATGCAAGATGTCCAAGACGTTGTTTACATGTTGGTGCAAAAATTTTTCAGTACAGTGTTGAAAAGAATGAATTAGCTCAGCTCTTAGAAATTTGAGACCTAATATGCATAAATGAAAAAAGGGCAAGACTCAGTTCCCTATAAGGTGACTTCTGAAATAAGAATCAGTTACAGAAGTACGAGTAAATTATGACAAATTGAAACTGATTTCATTTGGAAAACTACAATAACTATTTCACTTTTATTGATGAATATTAATTTTAATAAAAACGCTTTTTTACGTTATGTAATCATGAAGTAATTTTTGTATATTCGCTTATAATTAAAATGAATATTAATTTTATAATTTCTTTCATTTTGTAGAATTTTATTGATTATCACTCATCTAAAAACTTGACTTTGAATTTAAGATGCATTTGTTATGTTATATATTCTGATCTTAAGTTAATATTGAAGATTTAAACGCTTATTTTGAAAGCAAACACACCGATGATTATTATTCCATTATCCTTCAATCAGTTGCTATTTTGTCTACTACATTTATATAATAACGATAGGTTTAATAAGATAATACGTATTTTCTTTCTCTTTGCTTTTCTCTAAAAATTACATTATTTTTCAAATATTATTTTTGAAAATATCGACAAAATTGGAACAGAGTATGTAAAATATTGCAGTCGCATCTACATAACGAGGCTAAATTTTCAACAAAAGTGAAAAAAGAACGAATCATAATAAGAGCCTGATGTGATCGTCGAGCAAGTTTTGCTTATGCCACTGTGCCACGGCACGTCGCCGTGTGCATTTACATAAAGAGGATGAACTGACTCCAGAGAATAAAAAATTAAGTATGTATATTACAGAATTGTTTCCTCTACATGCAACCCCACATAAAGCGACATCCTGACCGGAAGCGCTCTTCATGCTTAATTTTACTTTCAACTGCCTTTCTCTCTCTCTCTCTCTCTCTCTCTCTCTCTCTCTCTCTCTCTCTCTCTCTCTCTCTCTCCCTCTCTTTCTCTTGTTCTACGTATGTTGTCAGCAGTACGCGTAATTCAAGTGAAGATAATAAAGCCTGCCTAACAGATTAATGTTCCGGAAAGTCTATACTGTTAGCTTCTTTTTTATTTTATTTCAAGCTTCCGAGAGTAACTACCTATTGCGAAAATAGCCGGATTCTGTTAGTTTATGCGGGCATTTTTGATGACGCGACTGTTCCTTAGAAATATAGATGTATGCATAGATGGCACGCTAATGATTCTCGTAAACAAGAAAAAGTATTCTCAACAATAATATATATTACCTATTGAAGCATGTCAAGATTTGAGTTAGAATAAAATTTTGAGAGGCTGAAGAATCTAAATATGTTACGTCTTAAAACTTTTTCAAAAGAGTGAGCCCATATTCTTTGAATGTATGTTTCAGTTTAAATTTAATTTGATAATTTTGAAGGAAAATATTATTAAAGCCTATGCCCAGAATTGGACAAGAATGTATCAAAAGATTATGAATCCTCCTAGTTATATCAAAAGATAATTGAATTCTCTTATTTCAATCGAATTTCTTTTCATAATTTAGATATAATTACTTAGATTAAAAATTCAAATAGATTTAGAATATTTCGACACCTGAGAGTAACACAAGAAGGCAACTCCAATTTTTATGGAATCAGTTTCTAAGTCAGATTTTAAGGAATATGATTGCAAATGAAATTTTATAAGTAATATAATGTTTATGTGACTCCTATTAGATATGGCTTCTAGTCATTGCATAGAAAATTAGATCATAAATAGAAGTAATATTTCATAGAATGTAAATTAGCAATATGTTACTTCAATTTTCATTTGGAATCGTATTCCTTATAAATCCAGCTAAGAATATTGTTTCTCAAAAATTAAAGTAGATTATATACATCATCATTTAAATTGGGTTAGTGTTTCACTAGGGTGTCAATTTGTTCTGTTTCTGCTATTCAAAAAAATTGTTCTAGTGGAACCAGTCGTTTAATCTATTTAAATATACAAGAATATGAAGATATATAAACGTATAATTGGAAACTATGTCATAAGTTAATTATATTAACGAAGACGGATGGGGCACGAGAAATTACACCGACAATTCTATTAAAATTGTGTACGAAAAGGGGAAGGAGTCCAATTTTTTTACCGATTGGTGTATATTAAGAAACATGACTATTGATGATTAAACTATTGTAAACGATCAATCGATAAGAGCGTAACTTAATCTTCGTTACTAGATAAGATTCGTGTCATTAATAATGTTTGCGGAAATGATATATATATATACTGATTGTAAATGATAAAACTACGATCCATTGTATTATAACTCTATAATATTGTATAAATAGAAAAACTAATCATTCCGATTATCAATGAATTTAAATCGCATAATAACAATCGTTTCGATCGGATAAAATTAAATATGAATTAAAATTTTTTAAAAATTTATTCAAACTGAATGTAAAATCAGGATCAAAATAGTCTAACAGTGTAATTTAATCGTTATTTATATTTAATATCTAGCTAGACCTCAAACTCCTAGAAATTCCATTCCTAAATATCCCGGATGTAATTATTATATCCAAATTTATGTTGTTTATAATAAGTAGCTAAAATAGTTTTTCTTTATGCAACTATCCATGGTTCACCATAATGTGAGCATGTATGGTGAATAAAGGAAAATCAATGACAAACAGTTGTGCAACCATACGCGTACGTTGAACTCTTTCTGACTTAGCCTTGCTGATGTTATCGGCCTGGCTTCCGTATAGTCCACACTGTTTCTCTGGGTAATTTTATAAATTTATCTAAAGAATATTTTCCACCTTAATAAACAAATGAGATAGCGGTTCAAAATTTTGCTCGTTAAATTCTTTTTTGGTAAATTTTAATAATAGTGAAATGCAATATTTTTTATTATTGTTATATTTTTATACTTTTGAATTCAGATTGATGAAAAATCCATTCCATAAAATTGTAAAATTGAATAAATCATGTTTTATGACAATTATATAAAGTATCGCATCCAAAATATATTTCGACAAGGATCATTAATTATGCTCGACGCAAGTTAGTTAGAGAATTAATACGTTATTAGTTACCGCACATTAAGCACGCGATAACCTAAACGCTATTTATACAAAAACTTAAATAAGGTAATATTTATCTTAGTAATATACAGATATTTTCTTTCATATAAAACTGCCAGATTCAATATATCTGTCAGGATATTTAACACTGACTTTGACTCTGACTGAGGAATTGCATACCACGATGAGATTAAAGTCAACTCGCATTTTTCATATGAATTTTATATTCGGAATTTATAAAAAAGGAAAATTTTTAAGTTGAAATAAGTCGCTGATTGATCATTTACATGCGAAATTCGCAGTTAAGTGATCAAATGAGTTACGGAAATTGTGGCCTCTCAGATATCTACATACTTCAACTAAAACATTTAACGCTTATTTATTCGTATAATACTAAATTTTTAGACGGGCGTACGTTTGAAAGAAGTTTACAACAGCAAATGCTAATCTTTTTAATATAGATATTTTTGTTAAAATGTATCATTGAAGATTAGCTTTGTCAAAGAAATGTGACTAAGCAAAGATCAAAATACCAGAGATATCAAGTCCGGTTTAATTAACTAGAAAAGAATGATTTGCACTGAATAATCTCAATATAATATTTAAAAAATCATAATTTTCTTTATGACACTTTGTATGTATGATTGGCATTTATTTCTATATATATTCTGTAAAAAAAAATTTTTACAATCAAGCTAAAACATGGAAAAAAGTTTCAAGCAAAAAATTAGACTACTCACTTATATGTTCAAATATACTTTTTAGTTTTTTAAAGTTTTTTAGTTATTGTCCATTTTATTTGAATATATAAGTGTTAATATTTTAATTTGAGCCATCACATGATAGACACGTTTCACGCTGCCAACCACAAACATAATCATATAGAATAACTAAAAACTATGCATTTTGAATTAATTTCTTATATAAATGGAAGAACTCCTTAGTAAGACCTAGTTGTGTAAAAATTAACAGAATTAAGATAGTATTAAAATCATAGTATAAGTTTATTTTTTGGATCATCTTGTACCACCACCTCGAAAGACCAATAAGTACATTTTAATTAAAGCTTCCCTCGTGCACGCATATGCAAAAACAAAAAAAACTACGCAAGTAGGAAGCAGTTATATATATATAAACACATATATTAGAAAAAATTTGATTTTGCATGCGTCAGTTGCAACGCTACTGCAAACGTTCGCCGTGCCAAACATCACATGGCCCATCAACTATTCTGCCTGATGGGCATCGATATCCTGAACTGAAGCGATTCCCAAGCGGATTCTGCGCCATGTAGGCGCTTGTGTATGCATTTGTTATTAGAAAAAAAGACATTAAAGACATGCTTGCGGAAAATGCAGAGACGATTGTCATTATAGAGATGAACTGCGCGGATATTACAATTAGAAAAATTATTTGTGATTTACTACCAATGTTCTTTAGTCAAACGATTAGATAGCGTTGCTTGATATATTAGCAATGAAAAAATCGCAAAATCAATTTAAACATAATTTTTGCCACAATCCACGCAGTTTCCTCTTCCTCTCTCTCTCTCTCTCTCCCTCTCATCCCTTAACCCTTGGACATCCCACCCCCTTACCCCAAAACTTACGGCCAAAGTCGTTGGCGAGGCAGGCGCCCCACTCCTGTCGCGACAGCATCAGGTCCCGATTGAGGTCGCAGGTCCGGGCAAACGTGCGCGCGCACTTCTTCGGTCTCACCGCCTTTTTTGCCAGCCGACGCAGCTCTTTGTACTCCGCCCGGTTCAGATAACCATCCCCGTCTTTGTCGAGGCTCTCGAATTTCCAGGAGAGCACCCGTTCCAAATGCTTTTCACCTGTGAATAAAGAATAATGAATATACTTTCTGATATTCTGAATCATGGATACGATTGCCAAATATATGAATAATATACAGAAATTATTGAAATTGCAAAGATATCGACAATTTGTATTATATTTTGCCCTCGATTTTGTTATTATGTACAGTTAGTCAAACTTTATGTAGCGTATAATATTATTTTTCTAAATTCTTTTGTTTATTGCGCTTATTGAAATGTCGAGTAAAAGCGCAAATTAATTAACATTACTTATATACGAAATTGCAATTTTTCAGCGCAGAGTGACAATTTAACCCCTTGCGAAATAGTGGATTAACTGGCCTATACATCATACCACCTTATGCTTTGCTTTTTCATTTATTTTTCTACGTTAATTATTCGATTTTTAAATGTATAGGCACACGTAAATATGCATGTGTACATAATTTGTGTGTGTGTAAAATTACGTAAGAAAATGTTAATATATGTGTGTGTGTGTGTGTGTGTGTGGGTGTAAAAAAACCTGAAAAAACACACTTCTTTTCTCGATTTTCTCAATTTCAACCTTAAACTTTAATAAGATTGTGGTTTTTAAAGACAACACCACAGTTCTCTGCACGTCGATTTGTTGTCAACGAATTTTTTCAAATAAATTTATCATGATATTAAATCGCAGATATTTATAAAAAAATCAATTGATAAATGCTTTACTGCAGTGTCAAAATCAATGGATGAAGGGTAGCATAAGAACTTTGTCATTTCATAGTAATTGCCATCGAATGAAAACAAGTATTAATCAGCATAGTTTTTTTGGTTTTCTGAATTTTTTATATTCTTTTAAGAAATGCTCGACCAATTTTTAAAATTTAAACCCTTACTTACCAAGGCTAAGATAAGAAAAACAATCCAAGTCTCGTACATGGTTAAGATTATTATTAAATCATATTAGAGTTCCATCTTTAAATTCTAGTTTTCTATTCTAATAGTAAGTACTAATACAATTTGTTTATTAAATTAATTCTTTTACAATCAAACGGTCTGCGAAAGAACCGTTACTCGATAATAAATCTCATTTAAATAAAGATTTCATAAAGATTTTCAACTAAATTCAGAAAAATGTTTTTTCTTACTTTTTTCATTGGTCTATTCGTTTCAAATTGTGATACGTTTGCAAATAGAAAAAACTTATTGTGTGCGAATCTACATGTCGATATGTCTCATACTTCTATTGCCTTTAATAAATATCATATTTTAAGTTGGGCTAGTTTTTTATCGAGATGCAAATACCACGTTGGGAAACACATTTATTACTACTGTAGCCCCCTTTTCAAGACTTTATATCACATTAGTTTTCTCGATCAACTTATGTAAGATTGTGATTCCTATTAGAACTTGTCTAAAAATTATTTCGTACAAGGTTTCGTATACTTACTCTAAATCTCAGATAATGCTGATCAAATTAAAGGGAGCGTCATTACTACTATGGAAAATCTAGATCATCCATACCAGAGCTACTACCAAGTGTAACAATCAAACACGTATTCGTAAAATGTATCATTATTGACACTCGAAAACGCTAATGTAAAATCGTATATACATTAGTCTAGCCTACAATTAGGAAGAGATTTACTTTGTGCAGACTTTAAAAACGAATGAAGAATTGAATATAGTATCTGAAATGGTAGAGTCAGAGACTAAAAGCAAGGAAAAACATAGTGCCAAATAAAGTGCTCATCAAAAATTTCGTAATTTAACATAAATTAAAGTAAATTTGTACACTTATGTTTTTTTGGAATATTGATTACGAATATCATGAGGGTTTTTAGAGAAAACTACGAATTTGTAATCATTTAAAAAAATAAAAGCGTTCAATCTAACGTAAAAGTCGGTGGTGGGTGCTTTTTGTAAGTTTATCCTCTTCTTAATAGAACTTACTTTTTTTTTCTTATTCTATCAAATTCTGAAGAAACTGTTATTCTAACTAACTTGCGATTTTCCTAGAATATAATTATAGCACCAACCCAACGTGCACCATACTACCGTTTCAAACTATCTCGCTTATATATCATAGAAATATTAACTAAAATTAACTCCTCGAAGACGCAAAAGAAAGGCCACAACTTCCATGCTTATCTCTAGTTAACACATACACATGGATGCGCAGATCAGTAAAATATAGGAGATGGTGGAAATGGTAAACTCGCAGTTGGCTTTGCTACAGTTCCTACTGATCTGCAATTCCTTAACAATGAAGAAAAGAGGCTTATACAAGATCTACAGTAAGGATTAAATCAATGAATATAGACGCTTACAAGGAAAGAAGACTTAGATCGTGTAAAACGATATGATTAGCGTACTATGTTCTGAAAATCCCTACGTCTTATATACTATATACCTCATCTCACTTGACATCTATATATATATATATATATATATATATATATATATATATATATATATATATATATATATATATATTCCTTATAGCATTCTCTACCAAACAAATGAAAATAGCCCTGCATGCATCCTCACCTCGCTCCTCATCGTCCATCGACATATTGGTTCTCCTGAACTCGATTTTGAAGCTGTCGATGAGGTTCCCGTTGAACCTGGCCTTGTCCGCCCTGTCGCAATTGTTCCTGTGCCGGCTTCCATACTGCCTGCGCTGTTGTCTCCAATTAGGCGAACGGCGCCTTTGGCCAGATCCGGAAGGCGCTGCGGCCGAGCCCGTTCGTCCCGACGAGGCCTCCACCACCGCCGCTGACGGCACCGCGGCTGCAGCGCGGTCGCTCACCCCTCACCGAGCTATCAGGCAGGGGTTTGCCCTGGGCGTTGACGCACCAGCAGTAGCCGGTCTCACCGTGACACTGCATCGGAGCGTAGCTACCATCGGGCAAACAGACAGGCCTGGCGCTAGGTCGATTCGTCCTGCGGGCGGTCAGGCAAGACGGCGTGCCTAGAGAATTCAGCGCTTTTTGTTTATTATGAGGCATATCTACTTGGGAAAGTAATCAATTGGGTTAAATAAGAGTTTTTGATATGATTTTTTTTGCTATTCCTATGGATTATTTTTATAGTACAGAGCCAGATTCAGGGTCGAGAGTTTATGAATTTTATTTTATAATTCAACCTTGCGACTTACAGATTCATTTACGAATAAAATTAATTTTTCTTTTTAGATTTTCTGACATTTTAAAAATATATACTTGAAATATATATTGAGAACAATTTCAGCAAAAATAATAGTGGAGGTAAAACTGATGAAAGAAACTGTATAGTTTTTGCATTAAATCTCTATAAATACGACTGAAACCTATATTTATTACTATTATTAAAAAACTATTCTTTATATTAATATATACATATATATAACCTAATGATAAAATTTTTTATCGTAGCAACAGAAAAACTTTTTTGAGTAAGAGCCACTTAAAGTAGCAATCTGTGCAAACGATTGTCACACGCATACAGCGTGTTCAACTTATTTTTAGATAAACAATGACAACTGTTTAGATATAATAAGGTAAGTTGAAACGTTAAATTGAATATTACCTGATGAACTTCTTTAAAGGGTTGTCGAAGACAAGTTTTACCGGTTGAGCAAAATGTACCATCAGCCGATGTTTCGACTGCTCTTCTTTGCCTATTATAAATAGAAAAGTACCCTGTTTTTAACGATTTTATATATATATAGACATTAAATCATTGCAAAATTTAGTTAATCATACTCTTTATCTATGCTTATTCTCAATTTCTTTAAAGTTTGAACCAAATTCGTCAAATGGTGTGAAAATTTTACTTAAAACTTGTTTAGTTATAAAATTTTGAACACATTCTCATTTCGAAATCAGTTTGCAAAATTTTTAAAACTTTGTAGAATTTTTCTTAATAAAACGTATAATTAATAAAATTTTGTAAACTTTAATGTTTATAGATAAAGCAGTTTTTATTCAATCGGCATAAAAAAGCAATCAAAAGGTTTGTTAAGGGGGTTGATTCAAGTCAATTCTTACCGATTGAGTAAAAAGATGTTATAAACATTAAAATACTGAATATTTTAATTAATAATAATCTTTATTTTTATCAATTCTACTGTTACAAGTTTCTTACTATTTCAAGTTTCAGATAGATTTGTTAAACCGTGTACTGTTGCAATAGCTCAATGTTTATACGTATAAAAATCTTTAAAACAGAGCACTTGTTACTATCGGTAAAAAGAGTAGTCAACATCCCATTAAGCTATTTTAAATTTCTTTTCAATTTTCCATTAAAAAATGTACGAATTTTTTTTGTTTAATACAATTTGCTCTGTGTTGAAAGTAATTTATTGTCGAAAATGAAGTGTAAGGAGTATTTTTATATATACACATTAATTTCATAAATTTATATATGTATAATTCACTTTATCTTTAATATCGCAAGCATATAAAAGAGATAAATGGAAGGAGAATCGGCATCAAACTTACCTGCACAAGGCCCCGTGTGCTTAACGAGGACCGACACACCCTGACACTGTTTCGATATCAGACTGCAGTGATTTGGATACGTCTGGCCGTCGCTTCCGCAGACCTTGACATTCGCCGCCGCATCCATTGCGCAGGCTGATATTTTACGTTTACACTCCTCCTATACCGTGGAAAAAGCGAAGAGTACAATTATAATCAAAATTTGGGTACAATGATCGATAAGATGTACCATATGATATATATATAGACAGAGAGAGAGAGAGAGAGAGAGAGAGAGAGAGAGAGAGAGAGAGAAGAGAGAGAGAGAGAATAATCAGAAAATACTAGTACAGCAGAATAACTGTTTATTCAGTGGGAACAGAACTAGTAGGAAAATCTTTTGACGCGAAACCAACAAATTTGGTAGTGCTACTGATCTTAATCATGATCGTAATTTGCAGAGTCAGTTTCAGGCTAATCTTATTTTTTTCGACACCTTTATTTTCGACTTTGAATTCTTTTTAAAAAGAAGATAATTTTACATTATTTTACATAAAGAAGCGTAAAAGCATCTGTGTTTAAAGTTATATAAATAGAGACTGAATGATCAAAAATAGAGATCGATCGTGCTGGTTATGTTCTTGCTCTGTGATCTATCTATATTAACGTATTTAATTTTAATTGACAATTACTAAAGACTAAGAGCTTGCATTTTTTAACGCATAAGTTTTTTTCTTTCAAAATCTGAATGAAAAAACCGGAGTTTCTGTTTCAAAATAGAAAAAAAATAAAAACCTTCTGATGAATTTGAAAATTAAGGTCAATATAAAGGTAGATATCATTGCATTAAGTTCATTGATCTGACTTGTAGAACTTTTGTCTTTACCATTTTTCTCGAAAAGGCATCCCTCGTGAGTTATTTAGATCTTCCAATATTTTTGAGCGCTCTGTATATATAGTATAAGAAAACTAAAATATAGAATATATATCTATTATATATATATATATATATATATATATATATATATATATATATATATATATATATATATATATATATATATATATATATATATATATATAGAATATATATATATTGCGTGAATATGAATTATGCAATCTCACTTTAACGATATTTTCGGTTTGGGCCAGAGGAAGAAGAAGGGGTAGGCGTTTCAATAACACAGAGGATTGTCCGGAGCAGAGCTTTCGGGAAGATAAAGGGGGATATATTTTGAGTATATGTATATTTATATAGATGCGAAGCAAAATCAAACGAATCATTAATACATGAATATATATATATATATATATATATATATATATATATATATATCTTTCACCAGAATATGATAAAATACAATTATGTAAAGCGGTTGAGTTTGGACTCGATGATAATAGCAAAAATTGATTGATAAATCTTTTAATATAAGTTTCTCCAATGGTCAAATAATTTTATTGAAATTTATAAAAATAAAGATTTTATCAAATATATTTTATTGATTACTACATTAAGCTGAAGACACAAAAGATTTTTGAGATTTTTTAACCTATTAATTTTTCTCTTTGATAAAACATGATTATAATAGTAAAATAATAAGTTTCAATATAAAGTTATTTTAAATTCAAAAAACTTATTATGTGGGATTTATTTATCCATTTGACATATTTCCTCAATGAAAAAAAGGAATCTCGTCGGTATATTTATACGTTTAGTTTAATTGCGATAAGTATACGCACATGTACAAAAGTTTTAAATATAGAACAGTAATCTCAAGTTGAATTATGATAAATATGATATTAAATGTTTTTCATTAAAAGATTCGCATTCAACAATGAAATATTGTTCTATATAAATTTGTTTATACTTAAAATATATTGAACGAAAGGGCAACAAATAAATTCGTTGAATGTTCTATCAACGAGTTATTAATGTGAGAAACGATATAATTACAATTGAGAAACGATATAATTACGATTTCCTTTACGAGAACGTTATATCTAAATAATTGAATTGACTATTGTGATACTCCTAATAAAACTATTAGTTAGAAAAAAGGCCATTTTGAGCGCGAAATACCTAAACTGTTAGAAAAAGAGTAATTAAATTATATTTTTTAATTTGTCGTATATGTGCTAATTAGTATATTAAAGTTATTTTTTATATTTAAAAAAAGGGAAGCTGTACAGGAAATAAATCGTCCAATAGTCGCTCCATATTCGAATTAAAAATTGTCATTATACTGCATTATAATAAACTAAAGGTCTTCATTTACATTTGTAACTCGCACGTACGCATGCTCGTGCACCAAAACGATTTCCATCCTCTGGTGCACTCTAATTTTCCGCTCTCCTAACACTCAGTTTCCCCCTCTCGTGTATAAATCGTTCTCTCTCTCTCTCTCTCTCTCTCTCTCTCTCTCTCTCTTTCTCTTTTACTTTTTCGCACTGTTCAATGCAGCGTGAGTCTATTTCAAGCGCGTGGCACACGCGTCGGATCTGGTTATTGGATTCCGACGGATGCAAATCGACATGTAAATGTGCTGTTAAATAGACTCCGATATGCCGATTTCTACTTTCATACTGCCCCTTCTCTCTGCTGGCCTTTATAGATGTGTACAATCTGTCCCTCCTTTTTGCTCGTAGATTACAAAGTGAAAAGAACGAAACAGAGTGAGAGACAGAGAGAGGGGGGGGGGAGTGCTGGTGAAGTCAAATTGCGCTCTCCAGCGGTACCAGACAGGAATTGAGAAAAGCTATTGGTTAATATATAGAAAATGTCGAAGAAACGATTTGTCCACTTTAACTTTTGAGAGAGGGAGAGAGAGAGAGAGAGAGAGAGAGAGAGAGAGAGAGAGAGAGACAGAGTGACTGTGTGTGAAAGAGAGAGAAAATGCGAGAGGGTGGGGGGCCAGAAAGAACACAATTATTTAGATCAGTAACAAGGTGCTAGACACGTATCAGTTCGTCGAAGGTGCAAAGAATCTTGGCGCCATCAACAGTGACAGTGGCGGCGACGAACATTGCGAATTCTGCAATCGTTAGTCCAGGGATTAAAACGTGAGGCGCCACCGGTGCGCACGCGGATGTCACCAGCGATATAGGTTCCGTTACCCTATAATATGCATTCATGCTTCTTATAGATTGTATACATATGGTGTGCATCCTATTTTTAAAAATGTACAAAAATATTGTGAAAACTATATGATACATGCGAAGAAATATATTTTAACTGAACTAAAGATATATAAAGTGTGGAAGAGTTAACTAATAGTGATCGTTGGTTTAAATATTAAGATTGCCTGAAGGTCCGTGTTATTACGGGAAATATCCATTTTTGACTTCCGATTATAAAAATAAATCATAATAAATAAATCAAATAAAGAAAGGTTGAGGTAAAAGGGATCCCGATAACCTTTAACGGCAAGGTCATTTTTGACAGGGCATACGAAAGTCCACTTACGTATATAAATAATAATTTCTATGTTTGATTCTGATTTCGGAAAGAGCGGAAAATTCGAACTGTAGGTAGAATTATTTCACGTATAATCGTCTAAATGTCATGAAGTCATGAGAGACAATCTTTTATTGCTTTATATTACTAGGCACTCAAAATATGTTACAAAGATAATGTTTAATGAGAATTGTTTCAGATAATAATTGCTCGACTTTGTGAAAGTGGTGTTTTGTGAACCTTTTGCTCGTGTTTTCGTTTAATCTTAGAAGTCATTATATAAGTCATTTAAAAATCTACTTAAAAAAATATGAATACTAAGGAAGGTTCTTATGATCTTAGGAACAAACAAACCATTCATCTGACTCCACATAACCTAAGCTTCTAGTTTTCCATTCTATCAGAATTTAGGCTTAATAATAATGATCTTGGGCTGAAATGAAGGTCATCGGTTAATTCCACTTTCACGGAAATTATTTTCGCTAATAATATATGGATTTATAAAGTTATTCAGAACTATCGTTACTTTTCTTACACTTTTTGTATTATCAAACTGGTAGCTAGAAATCTCGTGTACAAAATGTATAAATGAAACAACGTAGACGCGTTGCTAGAATGTAAAATCATTTTTTCGATTTGGTGAATCGCAATTCGCATTGTTTGTAACTTTGTACCATTTTGTTTATGAAAAATTATTTTTTAACAAAACATTTTTAATATGAAGAAAGCAGCATCTTACATTACTCATTTAAGCTAACGACTATTTTAAAGAAATTCAAATTTTTCTATATGTTTGTTCAACATATAATAGTTTTTAAATCCATAATTATTGACTCCAAAAACAAAAAAGATTTTCGTTGCTTAACATTATATGTTCTGTTATTACATCAAGGTCACAGCAAGAGTGAGTATCGCGAGTGCCTGGCTATTTACATACTAGACCAATTATTAAATGTAGATTAACAGTAGAAAACTACGATTAAATTTTTTTTCTAGTATTTAAGTTTTATTTGTTTAATACGATATTGCTATAAATATCATTTTTCTTTTTATTTATATGATTAATCAAAGTTAAACTATTTGTTAAGCAGTAATTAAGTTGCTTTATGTTCTTAAAATTTTCAGTTCGATATGTCTCCATTAAAACTCCAAATTGTATATCGTATTCGTGATAGTCAGATTAAACGTGACCATAACTGACCATGATAAAAATGAAGAGAACTTTCTTCAATTATTTAATCTCACAAGGTGAAGCAACGATTTATTATATTAGGTACAATGAAAAAATTATGGATAAGTTGGATAACCCAAAATCGCTCTTTAAAAAGACATTTGAATCGTTGAATGTTTGAAGATAGCTAAGAATCGATTTACTTTTTACTTATTATTATGGTTTAACATTGTTTGTATCAGATAATGAACCTTTACCGAATTCCTAAACCAATATGTCATTATCCATAAAAGAGACGCTGAGGGAGTTTCATGAGAAGTCTATGTTCGGCTTTTATTATTCATGTAAATAGCGCTGCAATTTTAAATCAAGAATTTTTATATACCGAACTGCAATGCTGATCTCAGTTTGGTTATATATATGTATATATATAAATATATATATCATTACATATGGTTTTGGAAAAATTTATTATATTAAATTTTTCCAAAACCATATGTAATGATAATGCATTGCACCTATGCTTATACGTACAATTTTCTCCTGTTTCAAAATTCAGATTCAAAAATTGAGTTTATCATTTGCAAAAAATCTAAATTGAAATTCAAATAAAATTAATGCGCGTTCTGGACATCAAAATTCAGATTCAGGTCATCATCAGCGGATCTTTTCTGTACATTAAAATTTTGATATTCAAAAATGTTTTCTATTTGCAATAGTTTAAAAAATATTTTTATCTGTGATTTAAACTTGAACACCCCGTATATTATAGATATTTCACGGTCGCCATGTGTGAAACACCGTTGATTCAATGCTTTTTTTTTACTTTTTAACTTTATAAACGTCTCATAGATGGCGATTGAGGGATAATTTACGTGTAACTGCTTAACACTTTCATAGAGTAATGAGAAAATGAGGAACGAATGACGTTTGAGATTTGCCAATGGACGGCGTTCGAACGTTTTTCCAACCCCCCTTTTTTGTCGATACTGATATTCTTGTTTTCATAAAGTTTCAAATAACTGACACTGAGTTTATGCACGTATTATACGTGTGCTTCCATTTTATCTCACTGGCCTAGATGATTAATTTTGTATTGGAATATATTCGAGACATATTTAATACACTGGAAGTTTTTAACTTACAATTATTATTAATTTCTAATGAAATTATTTTTTGGCATTCCTACAATAAATCCTTTTTTCGTATAATCTTTTTGAGAGGAAACATTCCTTGAAGTAACTTACGCGATTTAATTTTACTATAGATAAGCAAAACATATCTCATGGCAGATTTATTTAATATTTCTTATTTATATTACATATAGTTATAAATATCTATGCTTAGATATTGTATAATATTACGCTTAGCAATAGAAAATATTTTCTGAATAATTACTATCTCAGATTGTCTAATGTACATAACTCTTATTAAATCGTTGCAACAGTATTAATTGAAGATACAAAGTTATTACGAGTTGATAACCGTTCTTTGACAACTTTATACTTTAAAAACTTCATTAAATCTCAGATTGAGAAATGACATTGACAAGAATAATTAATGACTTTATCTAACAATGCTACTTTTTTTAATCCACATATCGTTCTGTCGATTTCTGAAAATTGAAATTATATTTATACAAATACGATTTGCCACTGTCAATAAGCTTATAAGTTCATAATTATAATCATTCAATTATAATATTTGTAACAAATAATTTTGAAAAATAATTCTTGATTAAAACAACTAAAAAGTGTGTAATCGAATGTATAAAAAAGCAGCATAAAAATATAGTTTACTTCTCCATAAGTTTTCATGTGAATTGTTAATATTTTATCACTTTAAAGTCACGCATACACAAACTTAGCATGGCTGTGTTGCTTTTATAATAAAATTAACATTCTCGTGCGATGATCACAATTCTCATAACAGTTATTTCAAAATAAAAACAATTGGAATCGTTTTTGTACCGTTGATCTGCTGAAAATTTTTTGACATTTTTCTCAGTGCGCACGATTTCAATGCTGATTGTTAACATATCTAAACACACATTTAGTTTTAATCTATATAAATATATATTCAGGAAATTTTATGAATTTGCGTATTTCAATAGGATCAAATCTGAAACATATTGAATTCGAGTAAAGATATTTTCATTTCAATTAAAAAAAATCAGCTTGCTTTGAGGAATCTCGCAAATCTCCATCGGATCTATTTCTTTTTTCGTATATAAAAGATTATTCTACTGCATCTCGCTCACAAAAACAACATCAAGCTTTTGCAGGCGCCCCGCGGCGCCTGCGACGCGGTTTTCCCCGCGCGCAAGGTCGTCCCGGATTGCCGTCCAAGGCCGCGTATATTATATATATATATATATATATATATATATATATATATATATACGCATGCGTTATCAATTGCCCAGTATTGTAAGCAATATATATATATATATATATATATATATATATATATATATATATATATATATGTGCAGCGCATGCACGCGCGTACGCACGCATATACACATAAGTCCTCTGTGAAGATGCAGGCCCCGCTCTATTGTATGATCCAATAGACTGGTGAGTACCGAGCGTGGAATTCAATAGAGGCCCCGATATTATTAAAAATGATTTGACCGTAGATATATAACTCAGATAAGCCGTGGCGTCTATTAACTATACGTACATATTATACTGAGTCACTGAATAAACTGTGCAACACGCAGGGCGTGATTGCAAAATTTTCTCGCACGTAGTTAGAGAAAACTCTGCTTCTCGCTCTCTCTCTGCGCGCGCGCGCGCGCGCGCGCGTGTGTGTGTGTGTGTGTGTGTGTGTAATTGTAACTAAATTTTTGCGTGCGAAGAGAAACCAATGTTGTAACATTATAAATATCGTTAAACTTTTTTATTTCGAAATGGGTCAGATAGGGTTTGCTTCCATGGTCATACCTAATAACTCTAATTTGTTTCTCTCTCTCTCTCTCTCTCTTTCTCTCTGGGTGGCTTGTGTATACGACTTGAAGATTTTATCAGCGATGGGATATGATATAGAGAAAAAAACCGTTAGTATAGCTCGGGAACGACTTTGTTCGGACTTATTGTTTTCTTGGAATGATTTTTCATGATAGAAAACTTAAATTTTCTTTTTGTAGATTCTATTGGCTTCGCTGTTTATAATGAATGCATCGAAATAAAAAACAATATATGTTGTCATCAACGTTTCGATTTTTTTTATTACGATACAATTTAATACAAATAATAATGCTTTTTAATACAAATAATATAATGCTTAGTTTCGTATTGGTACTTAATCGATAAAATTATAGAGAATTTATAGACACATTTCATTATTTACTAAAATATATGTAGAAAAGTATGATGTTCTGATGGAGGATTCAAAAGTAACAGGAATGACATTTTCACTTTTTTATTAATCAACATATGAACACAAAATTCGAATTATCGTCAAAATAATTTCTATTAGCTTTATTCGCTTATCTTATTATTTTTTCATTGTTCAAGACAAATTTTAATTCATTTTCAATCTAGGGCCAAGTTAAACTACCACCTTTCTAATATTAAAATCATCGAATTAAAAGTTAAAAATTTGAATTGAAATTCATGATATCTAAACAATTCACAAAGAAGGATCGAACGTAGATCTTCATGAACAAGGCCATTGGTTTCTGAAAGCTGCTAATTTTAGCTTCAGAACGTTTTCTTCCGGCGTTTTCTCTGACCGAAAATGTAATTTCACAATTTAGCGATGTTCTCAGCAGTTGGTCAATAAATCGTAACAATTATTTCAGTGAAAAAATTTGAACCAACCAAGAAATAAATAGTGACAGTTTCAAGACGGTCGCACTGGACAACCGATATTCTTCGTCGATTTATTCTGTTTTCTTATTTATATTTATACTCCAAGCCACTCTGTTTTCGTTATTTTCGTATAATTAAAAACACTTTTTAGTAGATATACTATCATTTTTATATATAAAAATGAATTATTTTTTGACGCCTTGACACATATAACCCCAATTTTGGAATTTTTTTTTATAAATCGTACATCTTTTAATATTTTTTCAGAAATTTTGTCATTAATTTTTACATCGCTAATATCATATTTATATGAGTTGTGGCTATAAATAACGAGGGTGATTATAAAAAAGAGTTTTATTTTCAAAATTATTCTATAAACGAATGAACTCCTTTAATTTACACGCTTGTGCTCGTCTCACACTATTCTATTCGTAAATTTCATTGATTTTTTATAAGAACATTTATAAGAGCTCCACCGATTTTCACATCATCTTTCCCATCAAATTTTTCGAGTTCTTTTTAACACACACTTATCCTCGTAAATTGTATAAAGTGAGGAAGTGATTAATCAGGAAAATACTATACTTGTTTGAGCACTATAGCGTTATAGTTGGTAAATAAAGCTTTATAGACTATGAGTTATAGTCAGGTGCATTGTCCTGGTGCAAGAACTACGACTTATTTTTTCTTTCGAATACTCTCATTCACAAAAGCCGAAAGTCCGAAAGGTATCTGGTAGTTCTTATAGAACCAGATATAGCTATAAATATCGTGATTGCAACATATTTTTCTCAAGTCTCGTACAAAGGTTGATCAGTGAGGAGGAGCATTTTTTTGCAAAGACATTAAAAATAATTTTGATTTTACCGTCTAGAGCATTTGAGGTTTATCCTTAAACATTTTAATAAGATGCTTTCTTTTTCAACACGTAAGTGACAAGTGAGATAATTTTACAAACAGATGGATATACCATTTTATGATTCCAAGTTTCAGTCCTATGATAAAATTATCCGCCAAAAAAACACAAAATTAACATAGGAGAATACGATGATTTTGATAATGCTTTCCATGTTTGAATTGAAGTCAATTCGGACTGTGGGATAACTTTTCATCATTTCTCATTTTGGCAAATATTTTGACGTAAAGATATACGCTTATTTCGTAACCGGTATACAAAGTTTAGCGGGGAATTCATTTTAAGAATAAAAAAGGAAGTACCTGAATTAAAAATTTCAAATTAAGCCTAAAATGACCTTCTAGATCCTTTATAGATATCGGCTACTCCTGAGTCTTCTTGGCAGCCTACAGGCAAAAATCTGATGTAACCAAACTATTGTATTATGACCAATGCCTCATTGTGTATATGTTTTAAAAAAGCCAACCTTCAATTTGCGTACTACAAAAACATTGTTATACCATATGATCAAATTTGACCCGGACTGGTGCATTTAAACTCCGCGCTTAAACTTAATCAGTAAAATTTTTTTTTCTATATTGCTATAACCTTTCTTGATGTCCATCTAAAATTTGAGCGCCATATCTCCATTAGTGTGTGTTTGTCGACTGTTTGTTTACGACGCAAAAAGTTTGTCTGGCAATATTGACTATGGACTCGTGGTGCGTTCCCCGAAGCGAATTTTTGAGTTACAGAAAGAGGAAAAAGTCACAGAGACCCAAATCTGGCCAATACGGTGGCTGAGCGATGATTTTCATTTCGTGTTTGGCCAAAAAATCAGACACAATCATGTTGGAATGTGCCAGCGCATTATCGTGGTGAAAAAAGAATGAATTGTCTGCCCACAAATCCGGTTGTTTACGAGGAACTGCTTCACGTAGATGCCTCAAAACGGCGAAGTATAACTCCTTATTAATCGTTTGACCTCCTGGAACGAATTCATGGTGAAACACCCCATGGTAATCGAACAAAATGATGAGCATCACCTTGATTTTCGGTGAATGAGCGACTTGCATGAAGCAAGTTTTCGATGACTTCACGATCTTCACTGAATACTTTGTACCACTCAAATACTTTCATTCGCGATAAAGTAGACTCCCCAAAACGCTTCTGCAACATTTTCAAAGATTCCGTAACGGTAATTCCATTGGAAACACCAAATTTCAAACAAACTCGTTGATATTTTTCCACAGTCAATATTGCCAAACAAACTTTTTGTGTCGTAAAGAAACAGGTGAGAAACACACACTAATGGAGATATGGCGCTCAAATTTTACATGGACAAAATAAAAAATTTTACCGATTCAGTTTAAGCGCGGAGTTTAAATGAACCAGTCCGGGTCAAATTTGATCATATGGTATTTTACCGCTCGATTCCGAGAGCGTGGAGTTGCTAATCCTCTCGTTCTGCTCGTTTGCTGGTGATCGCTCAAAATCAAAATTTATATATAAAGAGGGTTTATACCGGCGTAGTATCAGTCAATAGCCAGTCTGACGTTATAGAACGATCCGCCTTCCTTAGGAACCTCTCGCACTCGCATATACAGTGTCAAACTAACTTTTATGTAAAAATTACCCATAAATCATGAATTTATGTGCTGATATAGTGCACATAGAGCATTTCCTGTATAAAGTACAGCAATATTTTTTCAGTATCTTGCGATATACGTTTTACTCATATATTATTATATTTCTAGATAATACAAAATTCGATCGTCAGCTTATATTTTGAATGTATTGCTTTCTATGTATTCATTTTGTCACAAATTCTTATCTTTAAGGAAAAATCCTCGAAGGTTTTCAACGCGATAGTTAATCGAATATTCTACACAAATGTTTTTGTTATTAAGTTTGCCTTATATGGAATGCTTTTCCTAGTTATATCACGGATTTATAATATTAAACCATAATTTTTTTTATTGCTACATGTTGCGAATCTGTAATGATCCATCCGTAAATGTGAGAAGCATCACTGTGCTCGTAGCTAAACGAAAAAGCTTTAAAAGGCCGGGGGTCTTATGTTATTAGACCTTCAGTGAACACACGAACTCGTATAATAACTGAAAAATATTTTTACGTATCATATTTTCTAAAGACTTATCGACCTGTGTGCGTATTTCACTCATTATTAACTTGACAATTTATTTATTGTAAATTATTTTTTTTATGCGTAGAAAGTATGAATTAATCTCGTATTTTGCCTGATATAATTACAAATTCATAGTCATAGGGTTGAACATTTAAGTATATACTTGAATTTGCTATTATACAATTTTTTACATAGTTAATTATTTACAGTACTATCAAGACCAAGATAAATAGAAAAAGAAGTGTATTTTATTATCGCAAATAATAAAAATGTAGCCAAAATGCCCCGTAGATTAATTCCATTGATGAAAGTATTTTTATGTTTTTCATAACAATAATGTTCTATATCGAATGTAATGTTCAACATTAATAATGTTCTATATAGAAAGAAATCTAGACGTATGTTGCCAATTATGTCATTTTCTATACAAACAAAATGCATAAAACTTGTTGTCCATCTCTGGTACTCATCTTTTGTCGAAAATCCAAACCCGCACTAACGAAATCGCGCGTCCATTTATTTCCGTCTTGCGCTTCGTAATTACTATTTCAGATGTGGATTTTTCTCCTTTTTCACATATATAATACACAATCTCCCATACAGCGCAGTCGCGAATGCGGCCCTCAATTTATAACTCCGTCGAATATTGTATTAATAACCGATCTATCGATGGATCGTGACAGCGCGAATGCATTCGCTCTATTTCATTTGCCTGTACGCTCATTTATTCCAGTTATATATATATATATATATATATATATATATATATATATATATATATACACGTGTATATCTGGAGCACTTCGCGTTTATTTCCGCGCGTGAAACCTGGGATGGTGATGTATTGGCCGATTAGACAAAACGCATTAAGCCTTTATATATGCGGCTCACACACTCGTGACGTGTATATATATATATATATATATATATATATATATATATATATATATATATTATATAGAATACTTGCAGCGCACAACCGCTAGCAGCACCGAGGCGTCTAAGTGCTTTCTAAATACCAGTCTATACCTAAGAGAGCTGGCGATTCTCTGGGCTTTTTCTTTTTTACTTTTTTTCCTTTTGGTTTTCCTTTTCTTTTCCCTCTGCAATTCTCCCTCGTTTCTTCACCATAGATGTATATATATATATATATATATATATATATATATATATATATATATGCGTAAAGTGCTGGAAATAATAATAGCTTCTGATGGTTGCGCCGTATGCCGCCAATAAATATACTTTTTGCAAAAAGCAGTTTTAGAGTGTAATGTGTTATACACGCGTAGTTTTATCGCGGTAATATATCGAGAGAGCACAATGCCGAGCGGATACTGATGTTAATAATAAAGTCGATTATCATCTATATTGTATGGGATTTCAACACAAATTTTAATTTAAAAGGCTTATAGCGGAGTGATTAAATATAAAACGGAAATTGATATGCTGCTATAAGAACTGTGAAATCTTATCTTATTGTAATAATTTTAAACTATAAGTTTTATTAAGAAAAAAGTCTTGAGAAATGGATTTGGCCGATAAAACATTTTCTGCAAATTAATAATTTAACTTTTATAAGAAAGGATAAACAAACTACCTAGTGATGTATAATATAATATGAAAAATAAAAGCAAACGTAATTCTTATTTCAATTTGATATAAGTAATATTGTTTTCCATTGCATTATTAATCATATAGATTTAGTTCAACGAAAATTTGTAGAATGTACTAAGATCCTGTCAGTCAATTTCGTGATTTGCAGATAAGATGCGGAGTAGTACGACAACATAAAGTAAAATAATGCTATAGCACTAAGTTTCGTCAGTTGAAAGTATACAGTAGGTGTGTTTATTAAACTAATCTAATGTTAGTAAGTTGAAATATATATATATATATATATAAACAAGTTCTATCAAACGTAAAGCTTTGTTTACTGTAGTATTAGATTTTAACAGTATAGTGGAGAATTAGTTGTTATCAACAGATTAAACGGCGAATAAAAATATTATCTACGAATATTTTTATGACAAAAGTATTTATGGTCACTAAACAATGACAATGCACGTGTTCTTACTTTGATGTTTGTTTATCAGTTTTAAATCAAACAATACTATTTCTGGAACCAAATTGACCTGTAAGACCTTCGGTGTCTTTTCCCTATTTCCAGATCTAGAGAAACCAGTGAAAGAAAAACGCTTTGACAATATCGATAACGTACATGCGAAATTTCTGAAGTAATCGAAGGCCATACGATTAAATGTCAAAAGTCTTGAAAATTAGAAAAAACAAGTATTTCATATTCGAGTAGAATTACGTTGAAAGGAGCAAAATTTATATACATGAATAAATAAATATTATGATCAGAAAATGAATAGTCTAGTTAGAATTTTATCACATTTTATGGATTTATACCGGAAAGTTCTTCAATTCTTGAAATCTTTTTTATAAAGGCGATTTTTGCTATTGCCATAAATTTTTTCAACGATTGGTTTTTTATCTACTCAGTCGTTGAACACCTTTGACCTCTGATCAGGGACAGTATCCTGGTGGTAAAAGTCCTGAATTATTTCTCCTAGTAGTCCAGTGTCTTCTTATTGTTTTGCTTAAATCTAGAAGGTAATATTCTTTGTCGATTATGGTAGATACTGACAGAAATTCGTAATGCACAGTGCGACCATAGCGAAAAGGTCAAAAGAAATTAAAATGTTTACGCAGGTTTTGATTTAGTGTTAACTGAACTTGACAAATTTTTTTCTTTTTAGCGATCCAGGCTGCCTTCCTGGAGTGAAAGAGCCTTAGTTTAAATATCATAATTATCGATCCACGTTGCATGAAGGTTAATGCTCTTTTCTAGTAGAAATGGATCTTCATGAACTTCGGCCAACAACTGCAGAGCTTGGAATATGCGATGGTTATTGTGATCGTCATTCCACACTTTTGGTTTCTTCACTATCCTAAGTTTTCATGTATTGTTGGCGTACTGGTACCTCTTGAACCAGGAGTATCATTGACATTTAGTCGACCTTCATAAATTTATTGAACTATTAACATGATTAAACAGTTCTTTCAAATAAACTACATTCGTCAATTAATGTAATTAAATTTTTCATGAGATACTCTTTATGCTTCCAGTAAACAATACGAACATGCTAGAGATGTTAGGCGTATGTGTGCCAACATAATAAGAAAAATCAAGACTCGAAGGCTGTAAACTCAAAGATTGTAAAATCATAAAGTTTTCTCGTTTTGGAATGGAGATTCAGCATGGCGTTATTCATTTGCATCACCGTTCCATGCTATATATAGAACACAAGATCTAACTTTCTCTTCCTATTGATTTCTATAATTACGAAAAACTACCACATACACTATATTACGTAGATCTAGAGAAGTAAAAATGCACTTACCTTGTTTCCTCCTTTCGAGTTCGCACATGCTATATAGATGCATTGACAAATGGAAAGAGGCAACTCGAAAAAAGATAACGTGCACAGCGACGTGCGGGGGAAGGAAAATCCGCGCAGGTTTACGCGTTGTCGAGTGTAATAAAAATGCGCGAATAAGGGAGATCTGGTACTGCGGTCGGTGATGTGTATATATACATATATACAATTATCACGGCGACTTAAATATGCACACACACATATGTATGTACGAGTATATATACGCTTGTGAATTTTGCATCAGGATGCGTGTATATATACGTATTGAAAGAGCGGCATCACGCGGGAGTGCGTTAATTTATTTTATTTTTTTTGCGGTTCGCGCACTGCAACGGTCTATATATATAGGAACCTATACATGCAGCAACCTGACGCATTTATATATACATATATAGGGAGGATTCCGAGCAAGCGAAATTCTCTCTCGCAACAGGTTTTTGGAGACAGGCGGCGAGTCGAAGATAAATTTTTTTTCTTCTCGCGGTTGTTGTGTGCAGCTCGGCATCGGGGACGGAAACTTTTTCCGTACATATTTGAACAACAGCTATATATATGTATATATATATGTATATATATATATATATATATATATATATATATATATATATATAAAAGATTATGCGCCTTTGTCGCAATTTTCCAATATATAACTGAATTCAATCCGTCGCAATCGTAATTGAAATCGAGTGATTGCGTATTTCGTGCCTTTTATTTATTTGCGATATAAATCAATGGGTCGATAAAAAGGGATTTTTCCTTATAGGGTATAAAATTGAACGCCGAGTAGTTTTATCCATTAAAGATTCTATATCAACGATTTTAAAAGTCTATACATATCTTTTACAATGATAGAAAAATAGCTGTGTAAATAATAGATATATTACATTTCAAATAAAAAAAGAAATATTTATGTTTACTATTTAAATTTATTTATAATAATTTGTTATACAAAATCTAATACCATTGGCTAAATTAATACTATTTATAAAATATATAAGAATTTGATTAATTCTGTATGACGTACACTGTTAAAAATAATCCCAATATATTAAGAAAATATAAAAATACTACACGATAACCCTGTAAACGCTATCAATGCGAGAAAAAATGGTAACAACATTCTTTTCAATAATATATAGGTATATGGATGAAAGTTAATTTTTTACTCATATATTTTCTTTTAATATTTTAATTTTGTCGTGGTAAAATTAAAATGTTTTTTCATGTTCTTGTAAAAATGTAAACATTATTAAATATTTTACATTTAACGTAATGCAAACCAATATGGACGAACGTAAAAAAAGGAAAGAACCGCAAAACCATCTAGCCAATTGGTTTAGGGGATTTTCATTTAATATTTTGTCACGAATAAAATGGTATCTTCATTTTTACAAGTATTGAATAATTTTATTGCGTTTAGAAGGTTAGGTAAGCTGTCGTTGTAATGATAAACCATACAGGTGGCTTAGGGCGAAGCATACAAAATGAATTTTCCTTAATTATATCAATTATTTTTTAAATTTAATTCACGATAAAAATTTGGTATTTTTGGTCTGATTTCATTGTTTTGTCTTTTCACAATCAAATTTTAATAAATCTTTTAATAAATAACCGAGCGTAAAAATATAACTCAAAAAGTATATCAGCGGCTAATAAAATTTTAAAGTGCGCCATTCCGCAAATTAAAGTCGCTTATTTTAAATGCAATCTAAAATGCACGATCTCAATAGCTCAGAGGTTCAATAATAATTTTCTAACGGCAGCTTATATCAATATAACTGCGGTAAAAGTATCTTAAGCTGTACTTTAAGTGTATCCATAGATATATATTTAAACAGTGTTTAATCGGCACATTATCCATTCCGACGGCGATCCGCCGCCAGGAATAGCTCAGGTTTCCCGATAAACTTTCTTCCAACGTTTCGATTTTTTGTAAAACACCGTTAGCTCGAAACATTAGCATTACTTGTTATATATTACACGTGAAATCCAGTATAATAACTATTCTATAACCAAAGTGATAACGATAACCGCACGATTTGTGTTTCTATTGCCATTAGCTGAAGTAATATATTGGCTTTATGCGTGTACTTTTTTATTTCTTATTTTTTATTATACATATAAATAGAAACAGAATGTATGAATAAATAATAAAACTATCGGGTCTATTCCAAAGTATATCTGTGAGAAAATTTAAAACTGATCAAATTAAAAAAATTACACTGATTCCTACGTGATTCGAAAGTAAAAGAGGTACTATATGGTAAGAGATTTTTTATTTTTTGTTTTCAAATCAATCCAAATACTATAAAAAAATATAATATAAAATAATAATAAAATACATTATAAATTCATGTAAAAGTACGTTAAATACATTTGAAGGCTTATAAACAAAATCTCCATTGGCCTATAAATATTACAGGCCTAATCTCAAAAAGATTACAATATATATATATATATATAGTGTAGTAAATTTAGAACAAAACATTTTAACATTATACTTTTCATTTCCAGGGGAAATATGTATAAAAAATTCTTAAATAATAAGTTATGAAAAATATAAGCATTACAATTTTTTCATGAGTCGTGTTAATAATAATATTTAAAAAGTTTTTTTATCGATATAGTGGTTTATTAGTCAGTGAGCGTATCCTCGTCTTGCTTGGACTTTTAAATGTATGAATTATATAAAAGAAAAGCAGTCCCGGTCACGAATTCGCCCGTTTTACAATAATACACATGAAGCTTAAAAAAATTAAACTATAATTTATTATTTAATCTTTAGAGGGCCGTGATGACGCCTACAGGCGTCGAATGTTTTTTTCATTGATCAAGCACAACTAAGTGGATCATTAAGGTTATTTAGGTCTCTGAAATCGACTCAGTTGGTGGCCATTTTGAATTTTGAAAGTTTGATTGCAGAATCGCATTCAGCAACGCCAAAAACCCCTAGGGAAACATTTTTGAGGCTCAGGAAATCTTCTTAACGTTTTTTACGAAAAAGAAAAAAAATACCATGCGCATTACAGTACCGGGCCGGGATCACGCCTGGAGGCGTCATGCTCCGATCTGCCAAAGGCTTGGCCTTACTTTAGTCTTTTGTGCATGGCCTAAACTCACTTTTTTATAGAAAAACGGAGCTTTTAAAATTTATCAAATCCCGGCACTCTAAAGGTTAATAATATTATCTTTCATGGCAGCTTCGTCTGCGTTATTTTTCAAATTCAAATAAAAGATTTAAAGCTAAATTGTTTATGTAATGAAACTAAAATAATGAAAAAATATAACTTTTTTCATTCCTTCGGGTTGAAAATCAATAGAAATTGATGTTTCTATATCAAATTTTATGAATGCATTTTACTAGATGAGTAATAAAAAACTGATTGTCTACAAAAACTGTTGAATAGTAATTTTTAGATTTTGTCCCAATACATTTATTACTAACATCCTTATAGTTATTAATTCAATATATACAAAAGAACAAATATTTGTAACATTCCTTTTATCCCATTGGTATCACTATAGGTATATCTCGGAATAAAATCTGAAAAATAATTAAGCCAATAAATATTTCTATCGTTTTTACAATATTTTTACACAAAAATATAATTATAAAGGTCGTGAGGCTACGCCATTATTTATAATCACCTATCTTAATCTGGCATATAAAAAGATAAATATATTAAGTAACGACCAATCTGACTGCTTACTCAACAAAAATTTGCATTATAGACGGATGTATATAGATTTTTATGAATATAGATTTTTAATTCGGGCCCTGAAGAGGAACCAAATTGGCCCAAAACGTTAGCTTATAAAAGATGCGAAAAATTTTAGCGGAGAATGCAGTCATATTGTCCTGGACTAATAATTTTAATTAGATTATATTATGATTTTTACGCCAGATTTTGTGGTATAGATTTGTAAAAAACGGCAGTCAAACGAACAATATAATTATATATTTTCTTGAACTATAACTATAAGGCCGATAGAGATATTTTATATCTGCCAATACATTATCAACAGCATTCAAGTTCATAATAATAAATTTTTTTTATAACTTTAATAAAACTATAATAATACGTAAGAAACTACCACTTTCTCAACTCCTTATATGTGAATTAGTGTACAATCTACCCATTGATGTAATATATTAATTTAACATTTATATATAATCATTTAAAAGAAAATTTAAGATAGGAACACTCGAAAATTTCTATACACATAGATCAAACTATCAAAGAACCTAAAACAAACTTATCCCTTTTTAAACCCTAACGGTTGCTTAGGGTTTATAAAAGGGATAAATTTGTTTTAGGTTTTTAAAGATTTTTATAAATCATCATTGTGAATAAAAACAGATTCTATAAATTAACAAAATCGAAAGTTGTATATATGTAGAGAAGAATCTATTATACCCTATTTTACGTCATCAGTGATAGTTTCGCACAACATGCAGAAATTATAATAGTTTTTCTAGATTCTTACTAGTAACCATTATTACAATAATTAATATCTTTTTAAAAGCTGTTATCGATAAATCTACAAAAATACGTAAAAATGTATTTATTCCCTTTGCAGCACTTAAGAGTGACATTGAATTTTAAAGCTATGGATAAATAATCATGGGAAAGAACTATTGAATCCATAACATTAAAAATTTCTTTATGGATAAATATGTAAAAAAATAGACGTCTTCCGTTTTACCCTTTAGGGATTGATTAGGGTAAAATCGTTTCTTAAATTATCCGTACAATTTAAGAGATGTATAATATCAAAACTCAAAGTTAAGGCTTAGCTATTCAAGCTAGACGTTGATAATGGAGTATTGAACACTCTTTACATATATATAGATATATGTAAATATTAGTGCTTATAGAAAATATCATATTGCACTAGTTGATAATTTCATTATTTAGAAGGGTTACATAAAAATCGAATCAAAAAAGATTTCCCTAATTTCTGAACTATTTAAATCGCAGGTGGATTTTTCGTTAAAATGAGACAAGCAGTTGAAGCTTGTAATAAGATAATTAAGATACTGTTGGTGGAAGTAAATGTGAATATAGGATAATAATGCAAAAAGTTTTAAAATATTATTATAACGTTATTAATTCACTTATAACAAAATTTTTGCTGCTTATTTTTAAGATGCATCAACACCGTTTATCGGGCATTTTAATGTGCATTCAGACGAAAGAAATCTTGACTAATCTATTATAGTTTAACACCATACCATCCTTTGTAGTCATTAAACAAACCCTATCATTTTAGTCGTTAATTATAACCCTGAAGTATTCTTCAATCAGCCATTCTATATACAAATTTTTAGAGTTAAATACGTACGGAAATCTGCATTTCAATAATAATTTATTTATATTATAACATTTTCAATTGCGTTTTTGGCAGACGAGTTTTTTCACGTAATTGCTGGTGTTAAATAAAAATCACCACACGCATTTTTCTTGTAAACTTCTAAATTTTAATAGTTGGAAAATGTTTATACTTTTATTCCGATGTCCATTTCATATCGTTACATAGGTTAATATTAGATATCATTTTCTCATTCAGCAATACATCAGATTAATTTTATCTCAGCTCACAAATGTGCAAAAGAATTAAATAGAATTTCATCTAAAATGCTACAGCGTACTTATATATATATTATCTACCAAATTTAATCCCCAATAAATTCCCCAATCTTTCATAATAACTTGCTCGCTAACTTTAAATTAATTTTATTCTCGACGTATTTTAATGGAATTCAGAACGAACTTGTTGTGAGAGGATGTTGATAAAAGAAAAAAAAACACATACAAATAAGACAGTTCTACAAAGTTGATTTAAATTTAATAGCCGAGTAGTTTAGATTGTTCAGTGATTGTCAATTTATATCAAAACAATGGTATATTTATAATTAAATATCTACGAAAATAATAAATTAGTATCAACACACACACACACACGCGCGCACACACACACACACACACACACACACACACACACACACACGCGCGCGCGCACACACACACACATCCATATGATGCGCATGTATAACTGTAGCAGACTCATCTGTTGGTGCAAAACGAGGAATCCTATATTTTTTTACCATGAAGACGATCTATATATAAGCGAAGAGTGACACGAGAGAACGCAATCTTAATTCGGCGCAGAGGCAAAGAGGAGATTCAACTGTCTAAATTAGACTGATCTGTCTGACGTGGAATGCCGCCTGCGTAAGAGCGACCGCGCAGGGGGCGAGTGTAATATAGCGAAAGAGCCCGCGGGAGAAGAGAGGACCTGCCCAAACAGGTTTTCTTAGACGGAATATATGTCGGTACTTATGCACGCACGGGAACTATATACGTGTTTTATGTACGTGATATCGGTTCGTGAATGCGAGTTTCGTCTCTCTCTCTCTCTCTCTCTCTCTCTCTCTCTCTCTCTCTCTCTCTCTCTCTCACTCACTCTCTTTAGCGGCCCTTATTAATTATACATTGACAATAATATAAGCGATGCTCATTATAATTCTGATCGGAAAAAAATGCAGAAGAGGGCGCGATTATTATAATCTTTAATTATGAATTAATTTCGGCAGATGACAAAGTCAAGGCCTATCATTGTTCCGCACACGTAAGATGGCAAGTGAGGACTTCAGGTGCGCAATGCACAAACCACCAGTATTGGACCAATTTCGTGTTATACTTCCAAAATGAAAAATGCATTCGTAATATACATGCACCATAATTTTGATGATCCAATTTTAATACTGATTTTATCTTCATTGTAATTAAAACTTCAAATCTTTACTCAAAATCTACATGCGACCGATCAAATTCGAATACAAAACGAGGGAGGGGGGAGGAAAAAAAATCGACTCGTTTTAAAAATAACCGCGCAGGTTCATAGAAGTCGTTTGAGAGGCTAATCATCCGAGATTCTCGCGTGTTATGCAAGAATTCGATTCGTAAAAATACGTATCCCTGATGGGTATTTAAGCCTGCCGATTTATAGACCCGAGAATTTAGATTTGAGATTATCTGACAATTAAGTTTGAGAAGGATCTTAACAGATGGGATACATATATGACGTTTCTTTAATATAGTACGAATAAGAATAGGAATCATGTAAATTTGAAACATGATATTTAAATTACTTTACATTTTCAAAGTTTCAAACTTTTACGTCGGCCTTTTAACAACTTTTTAATGCTTCAAAAATAAAGTCGTTGATACAATCGAAAATGACCAAAAAAACTTGTTAATATACCGAACGAATGAACAAAAAATATGGCGTGAAAAAACTGACCACACCAAATATTCATCAGAACGGACTCCAACTGGCGAGAAATCATACTAACTAGTTTTAATGGCCAATCGATGTTCAATAACTGGATTCTTTACTGCGGTTTCAATGTTTAATACATATCAATTGTCATAAATAAATATCAAACCCGTAAGACAGCTGCTATCATTATATTTTAACCGGACCCTTTGCTGTGCTAAGGGACCACGTACTCAATACATATTAGGATCCAAAACCTAATTGGAAAACAACTGTATGGAAAGGAGTTAATAATTTACTATTACAATTACTATGTTTTGTACCTGTTGAAAAAAAATATTTATAAACTCGATGGATTGGACGTTTTTTTTTACAAACACAGAAAGCAATATATTCAACAAATACACAGTACGTGATACTAATTCCTAAGAAATTTACATATATATGTATCCGCAAATCGAGGAAAATAATTCATTGCCCCCCCCCCATCCCAAGGAATTGAAAATTGTAATTTTTTCACGTATAAGTAGAGTCACTTTTTAGATCGATATTTGAATTCATAGAAATTGAAAAAACAATCTTATTTTTAAGGATTATTTTAGTGTTCCCAGTGGAAGATCATTTAAAAATTTTTTTAAACAAAATTAATTCATTTAATACATATTATACACGTATAGTCCTAAATTAATTAACATTTTAATCGTTCAAACGTGATAGTTTAATAGCGATCATAGTACTAATATAGTAATATTGGTACAATTTGCCTACATGTTTTTCCGCTTTGATAGAAAAATGTTCTATGTAATCAAAGCACCCTTAATTAAAAATAATAGCCAGTTCTTGTGTACAATTGAGCATAAAACTGGCCAATATATATGCTAGCATAAAATGTTCTTAATTTTTATTTGCGTAAGTGTATACCTGATACATATCCAATTGAGAATTTATAATATTTTTCTTAATATAGGATGGAAGAAGAAATGTTTGTGCGCAAAACGACCCTAACCGACTAATATACAATGTAAAAAGCACGCATAAGTAAGAATACGTGATAAAAAAAAGGTATCGAGTATAATATGCGAGATTCGCCTCGAGCTCCGGGTATGTAATTGAAACTTGCCTGCGATAAAAAGAGAAATATAAAACAGATAAATCACCAATAATAAAATAACTATACTTTTTTCATACCATTTAATACAAATGCTCATAGTTAAAGAAGTATTATAACGAGAAAACTTTTTCAGGCCATTACAGTCTACGCACGTGATTAAAAAAGAAAAGAATATAACAGTTTAGCCGCTTTGTCTGAGGTTTCAAGGTATCCATTATACGTCTAAATTAGCACAAATAACTATATATACCTAGTGGTACTTTCTAAAAAATATCTAATTGTATGACTATATATATACGTTGATAGATATATACGTTGCTGAGCTTAAATAAGGTACTGGAAAACGCGACGAATCCTCGGTGCAGGTGCGCTGAGTACAGAGTCAACGCTGTCCAGTGGCGTCGAAGTATTTGGCTATGGCTTCGTATGTGCAATAACCCCAATCGCGTTACTTAGCGCGAGCCGCCAAAACACGGACACCTAACATAACTGACACCTAACCTCGCATTCCGAGATTGTATAATATTATACGCGATGTATACAATAGGGGCGCACGTTCGATTTTTCCGCGAGGAAAGGATATAGAAAGAAGAACGCGACCTCGCGGCGACCCTGCCACCTTGTCCATCGTGAGTTTATAATCCAAAGACTCGTATACTGGAGAAGACGCAGGAGCCAGCGCGTGGATTGCTATAACATTGACTTTCCATTGTCACCTACGAGTGTTCGCATAAGTTCATCCCGAGTAGGGGTGAAACTACCAGGGCTGTTGAATGTGCTAGCAGATCTCCTACCCCGTTATGAGTGCCCTCTAATCTCTCTCTCCCTCTCTCTCTCTCTCTCTCTCTCCCTCTCTCTCTCGCTCTCTCGCTCTCTCTCTCCCTCCCTCTCTCTCTCTCTCTCTCTCTCTCTCTCTGTACTGAGGGTGTTCATTTATTTATGTCAATAAATATTTTTTCTCTTTTACAACTACTGTATAAAACATTGCAAGCAAAATATGAAATTGTATATATGAAGCACTTAAAGCACTTAACGAGACTGAAAGATTACATTCAAAAATTTGATTTAAAAAACTATTTCAATACCTAGAAGACGATGTCCTCCCAAAAAATTGCAGATAACGCGCAAATTTTGAAAATATTATTTTATTTGAAACGATAACCGATATAATTAGACGTTATCCGGCATTTCAATAAATTGTAATCACAGCTTGAATTATCTAAAAGCAAATTGAAGTATAAATATGTGACGCACTAGGATATTGAAGTAAAATTTTGATTTTACAAATAAATAATCTATTATACGATAAATTTGACCTAATATATAATATGAAGGGTAATATATAGTATTATACTTTACAGATAAAAGAAGTATTTAGTCAAGTGATATTACTACTCAAATTACTTGAGATACGTCCTGCTTCGTCCTGTGAGGCAGCGAGAAGCTTTTATGCCAATGAAATACTTATTTAAAAGACATTGTTTTTCAAGAACACCCAAATAAGTAAAGCAGTATATATCACGTGCACAAAAATATTTTAGCCAAAGTGAACCAAAATAAATTAATACAGCAATTTCTAATTCAAAGTCTATCTAGAAATACTACATATGGACTAATAAAAAATTTTAATTTTTAATAGGCAACATTCGTTTTATATTTCTTTATTTTTTAATAACATCATATTTAAAATAACATCATAAATTCACTTTTGTCAACTGTTATACATCAAATGAATACTTACTTATTTGCATTTATATATATGTTGGTAAAAAGATTATTATATAGAACCGATAGAACTATTTATTCGTTTAGTTTCTAGTAAATAAAAAATGTAGTAAATTATACTGTGAATTACAACATTTTCGTCCAAGTTTTGACAATAAACTTAATTGTTTGACGAAGATCCTGGTTACCTAGAATCGACTAACAAGGTTAATCTTATTTGCGAAATTGAATTGCGTGATTGCAAACAATAAATATTATTTACTAAATTGAATCGCGTGCTTGCAATACCGAATAATGTCTAAGGTTGGAAATATCTATAACAAATATGCCAAATATTATTAATCGAATCTTCAAATTTTTTGTAACAAATATTGAGTCAAATCCCAGAAAAGAGCTCGTCACGTAAATACATAAAAGGACAATGTACATATTAGATTTTACAAATATAAAACGAAACAGCTATTTTACTTCAAAATGATTTATATCACAATATAGAGCAGTTTAAACTTAATAATAATATATATATATACTTTGCATTCGTATCAGATAGTGTACATGACAGATAGGCTATACAAGTAAATAAAAAAAGAAAATTATCAACGGAATAATAGACAAGAATGGAGAAGATCCATCCTAAGCTTGCAAGTATACAATATTGAACTGTAGTTTCATATTTCTAAAATATTATTAATTAAAATTACGCCAATTTTAAGCGCATCAATTAGAATTGTATATTTTAAGCAAAAAAGATTTGGGCAAATCCAACAGGTGATATAAGGTGAATAATAGTAATTCTCTACTATTCATTTAAAATTATTTCCAATTTGAATTTTATCTTTCAAAAAAAAATTTCCTCGCATACTGGTTATAAAGGAAAGTCTTCCATTGAGTCAATCGCCAAGAACAGATATCGATGTAATCCATCGCTTTGTGAAACCTCTCAAGTATTATGGATTTTTTTTTAATTTTCTGATTTAAATTTGTTTCACAAAATGTTATTTTTTCAATCGTTTAAAAAAGTTCTAATCTATGCTCGTAAATACGTAGTCTCCTGATTATTGTCAATTGAAGTTCGACGAAATGGAAAGTGTTTCCATCAATGCGAGCTACATCTTGTAAGATAAAAAATAGTCTCACGTAAAAAAGAAAAGCGTCCATTCGTTAATGTAATCAACCGAATGTCCAAATCATCTTGTTAAATTTGTAAAATAAATTTAAAACACATAAAACAGAAATAGATATGTATCTTACTTTTATAATATTATTTTTCAAATTAAAAGAGATGGCCTTTTTAGACAAATTACATACCTATTTTTCTATGTCGAATTAACGAGAAAAACAAATTAAGAAATGGAATTTTATAGAAATATTTGTTATACATAGCTTTCCTATATAAGTATAAAATTCTTCAAAGTTTCAGATGGAAATAAATTTAAAAATATGCATCAGAGAGAACAATGATCAAAATCAAAGCTTCAGGATTTTCTCGAGAAAAGTCGATAATAGCTTTTGATTTGACCTTCACTATAATATTCACAATGTTCTGCTCTTTCAGTATCCAAGGTCAAGTATAGGAATTACTATTTGAAAAAAAAAACACAAAGGTGACCTTAGAGTAACTTAGACAACTATGTAGGCAAGGCCATATCTAAAGCCACTGTCGGACTGCTTGGAAAAATCGTAAAACTTGAATTCTGGTCATTTTTCTCTATGATGATTATTCTTACATTGATTCAGATGTTTCCGGACTTTTAGCACGCCCTGTATAAATTAAAATTTTCAATATATAGAAAACCAAATGTATTTTTATAATTATTAAATATTATTATTGTCTGATTTAGTTACTTTAAAAATGTCCTTCACTTGTTTATAAAAAACGAATATGTATTTGGTAACTGGTGCATTCCAATTTGATTAATAAATCTGCAAATTTTAATAAATCAGTAAATCACATCGTTCAAGTTCAAATAATGAAGAGAAAATGGATATATATATATATACATATACATATACTGCTCTAAAAATTCTTAAAAGTGCGGGAACTGCGGACGATTTTCTACATTGAAAAGATTGAAAAAGTGATCAAGGTCAACTATGAGAGCAGATAGGCTTATCATCGGGCTTGCATTATTAAATATAGCATTGCGATACAAAATTAGATTTAAATTGCATTACAGTTAGGTTTGTAACGACTAATTGTAAACATAGATTAAATTTTATAATAATAAAAAAAAATTATTCATATTTAAAAGTTGTAAATCTTATACATAATTATTATGTAATATTATATGACATGAGAACTTGTTGCTTGAAAAGATATTTATTTAAATTTATTATGTATATAATTATCAGAATTACTTATCTTTTTATTACAAAGCACAATTTGTGCAAAAGTGACTATCTATTTATATTATTATATATTGTGACGATAAGTAAAATTTTATTCCTGAATTCGTCAGTGCTGAAGCTTCGTTGCCGTTTAGCAGAAGTCGCTGTTGAGGTTTCAACTTTTTTTTTCTTCTAAAGAATAAATAAAAATTGTACAAGAGTTTTGTTATTGTTAAAACGGCAGAGATGATTATAGGGCTGCCCTCGGGATTATTTCTTGTCTCTACGGTTAATCAAGTTTTATAATTGAACGATATACCTGCGCAATATGATCCCTGCGCTTATGAGAATTTTTTGTGTCAGAGGGAAATAGTATAATATTTCCCGGCTTTTTAGAGGAAATAAACTTTAATGCATCGTACGTGCAAAACGTTAATTGTACATAAGCTTCGTTCGTAAAAATACCCCGAAAGCTATTAAGCGGGACGGAGATTAGGGAGATAAAATGATAGTAACATATGCAGGCTACGAAATAGTAAATTTTACAGCGAATTTCACTTACCATTTAATGCGAAAATAAGTTTGTTTTAATTTTAATTAAAGACCATCTCCGACTTTTATCGCTGAACGTTTTAACATAACTGCAGCTATCAGAATTTGTTCTTTCAAAAATTTCCACGGAAGTTCAGCTTAGTGCGATAAAGATAGGCGGCAAATTAGTTTTTAAGCGTCGCAAATGCTTCGAAGTATTCTTTGTCACTCATTATAATTTATCATATCTTTAGCGCATATATATGCGTACGCAATAGAAATAAAAATCAAAATAATTTTATATATAGAAGAAATGTGTTTGTTCGCAATGTTTTAAGCATGTATAATGTGCAAAAATAAAAATAAAATATAATTAATTATTCATTGCACATATAGGTCCTAATGGATAATATAGAGCTATAAAACATTATCTTAACGTTTTTATAATAAGAGAAGTAATCAGAGGTATATAGATTCTATAGATATATTTAAAATAATACAGGTTTTTGTCCCATAATATTTTTTACATATTTTACATAAAAAAATATATTACTTTGACAAATATATTTGAAAAATACTGTAATGAATTTCTCATATGCATATAATTTAAATAAATTCTTCTGTATAATCAAGTAAGTATTTTCTTAATTATAAAAACAGTTATATTTTCCTAGTAAACTCAAGTTTATTAGAGTTTTTAACGACCTCATCATCTGCTCTGGCCAAAACCTGAATTAATTAAAAATAATAGAAAATTTTTTATATTGATTTTTTCTCTAATTTATATATTTCATTCTTCACGAACAGACAAAATTAACTATATAAATTAACGCTCAATGAAGTTAACTAATTTATGCAGTTAACATTGCAAATTAAATAATTTTATCGTACGAATGTTAAAAGCAATTGGCCGAATTCCTTATATGATAATCGAAAGAATTTATGACTCGATCGATTACGTCTCAAATCGAGGCTGCAATCATTAATAAAATTGTGCCGAATTAAACGAAGATTAAAATTAAGACTTCATTATTTTATTTAGAATAAACTCTTAGAACTTTGAGGTAGGTTGTAAATATTTTTCAACAATTGCTTTATCCAAAAAAGTTTTAGTGGTACATTTCGAACGTTACTGGAAAACTGGAAGAAAGAGTATCTGTTCTTGCTTAATTATTCTAGTAAATATTTCTATACATACGAACTTCAAATTTATGCCGCTGTTTCTTACGTTATATACAATCTCAAGAGAGAGAGAGAGAGAGAGAGAGAGAGAGAGAGCATATTGTCGGCCAACGTGTGAGTACGATCAACCCTTAGTTCTGATATTATGTGACGTGTATATATATATATATATATATATATATATATATATATATATATATATATATATTTGAAAAATCCTCGAAGCCTTCAACCTATTATATTCAATATGGTTAGACAGTCATCTGAATGTCTGCGGAGATTTTTAAAACACTATAGAGTATGAAAACCATTCTGAAATTTGTTTGTATACATATATAAATGTACCTATATGCTATAGGTCCAAATTCATACATAAGATCTGGAACTTAGAATTTTTCGTTTTCCTCATTCCCGAGATTAATTTAAAAGAAGCATCTGATTTGTACACGAAGCATGTTTCGAAAAACTTCAATCCCATCCATAGATGACCCGAATGACTCGTCGCCCTGCCTTACAACATGACGGTAATCTATCGCGCACATAAAATACAACGACGATCGCGCCCCGACGACTCGCCGATTTCGTCTTAATAGGCGGGCATTGATTCTTGAACCTGAAGCACGCATGACAGATTCGTAATTGCAGCAGCATCGACGACGAGATCGAAGTTCGTGCGAGCGAGTATTTGATTTCTGCACATTAAGGATTTGAGGATACGAACTTCTACTTTACGTATATTTGACTAATAGGTCTACCAAAAATGTTATGCTCATAATCTTGAGTTTGAAGCGACATGTAAGTAGATTTAATAAATTAGTACAGAAAATATTTTCGACAGTACTATTAAATGCCTAAAATCTGGATGACGGTTGAAAAGATAAATTCAACTTTTAACACAGTGTTTTGCATACGCGTTATGTCAAATATGGCAGTTATATTTTCACACACACACACACACACACACACACGCGCGCGCGCGCGCGCAAATATATATATATATATATATATATATATATATATATATATATGTAGCATATAGGTTTCGTTAGGATCTGAGCCATTTTTTTTCTTCAAATCATAAAATTACACTTCAATGGAAAACTAAAGATGTGGAAATACATTAATTATTTGGAAGGTTCAAAAGTTCGATAACGATATACAAAAAACAAAAAAACGTGAAAAATCATATGACCGTGTTCCTTAAGACCTATTTTATCGACTCAAAATCAATGTCAAAATAAAATTTTATTGCAGTCTTTATAATGTTTTAAAAGTAAATTAAAAAATACAACATCAGCTAATTTTTTTATTTTAATGTTGTTTTCTCATTTGATAAAAAACAATAAAAAACTAGAAAAATGTTTCTTGCAATTGAATTTGATGATTTTGAAATTTCAATACTGAATTTGTTGTAAAATTCGATAACGATTTTAAATAAAAATAGAGGAGTGGCAACAATTGTCATCCATATCTTCCAATAGCTCGCACTAAAATTTGCCCAAGTAACATCAACTGTATCAGATCGTATGTATTCGTCAAAACAAACCTTCAGTAAAATTATTGAAGTTACTCAAAGTTTTCAAAATAGAAAAACGATCGTATGTTAATATTTTAAAGCGAACAAGACTTGTCAAATCCGACAATTATGATTTGGATGAAAAATTGTAGATGAATTTTTTGCTGCTACTAAGGTTATTTCATATTACCGGTATGACAAGGTTGAAAATTACAGGTCTGAAATTGCGATAGAAAAAGAACAAGATGTTTAATAAAAACTACTTTAGAAAACTATGTGTTGTAAATATGAAAATCCAGAGATTAATAACACTTGATATTATGGAAAACTTTAATAAATTACATTCATCTCTTTCAAATCATTCAATCATTAAACGAAGGATACTTAGGTGGACGTGTCACATTTAAAAATCAAGTTTTAGGGGGGGGGGATAAGACAACAAGTTGGTATGGACTACGAATATAAATAATTTTCGGTCTATCAATATTGGTAAAGTTTTCTATACTGCTGAATCGATATTTAAATTATTTGTCACATTTTTTTACATGGTTAACCTGGAGAAAACATTGAGGTGAAGTATTAACAATGTGGTGCTGCTTCGGTAATGGCAAAATAGAAGATTTTTTTAAAAATATATGTTATAATTAATGAACATGTTTATCCTAGCATATTGCGAAATCATCTTTTTTACCAAGACTAACACTGATAGGAAAACATTTTATACTCTAACAAATCAATGATTCAAAACAATATTCAAAATTATGCAAATAATAATATCTATATAAAAGAGCTCGAAAAGATGATTTTAAAATCAATATAATATAAATTATACTTGAGAAGCAATAGAACGGATACACATCTAGAATTGACAAAGCTGTTATTAAAGCTAAAGATAGATTATTTTGGTTAATCCAGTCAAAGACTGGAAAAAAATTATAACCGACTTAATGTGGTTTGTTTTAAAAAAACAATCATTTATGTCTCCATAAACTAGATATACATTTGCAATATAATTATAACTTATTTTATGCGTATTATACGCTCTTTTTATTATATTTTTGTCAACTTAACACAAACAACGATAAATTAATTATTAAATGAAAATAAAAAAAATCTTTAAAACTAATTATAAATACACATTACTAAAAAAATAAATAAAATTACATGATAAGCTAAATATAACCGATTATGTCCTCTTGGTGCTTATAGGATGGTTTGTAGAAAGTTGCTGGTAACCATATAGGGTATGCTTAATCTACATGATTTATAAAATTTCAAAAAAAGCGTAAGTTGAAAATACTCATGAATTGCAAGACGAAAACCACAGAAAGACAATTTCGTTTGAAACTAAAGGGAGAGAGTTAAATTTTAATGCCATATTGTTATTAAGTTTGAGAAAAAATTATCAACTGTGTGGGTGCCAAACTTTATAAATTATGTAATGAAAAAGATGACAGTCAATCTGAAGGCCATTTATTGTGTCCAAAAAACACACTGAAAAAAATATTTTCCGATATTAAGTAAATATTTACTTATTTTGTACCAAGTAAATCATTTTCTTAAATTAAGAAAATATTCACTAGAATTAAGAGTACGTGGTTTAAATCAAGTGAATTCTTCTTGCATTAAGTAAATACTTCCTTGATTTAAGAAGATGCTTTCTCAATTTAAAAAAATAATTTACTTGCTACAAAACAAGAAAATATTTACTTGATAACAGATATTTTTTTCAGTGTAAAATCTGCATTAAAAAGTTCAGGTTTCTGCTTCCATGTAAAACAATTTTTTTTGTAGATTTTTGACAAAGTTCTAATGCGTATAATAAATATATAATAAATATATATTCGCGTTCTGAAAAACAGCAGACTTGGAAACTAATCTAGTGATACCATAGAATTTTTGTAGTTGTGTATTTTTCACAGATCATCTTATCATACTTCATCAACCGAAAAAACGATATTCCTTTCAAAGAATTGGGTAATATTAATTTTTTTAGATCAATTGTTGAACAATGTAAAAGACGGTAAAAAATATTGTTAATGTTGATTATGAAAGGTCTTTACGGGTACCTTAATATGATTTTGTAGAAAACATATTTTCGACCTAATTTTCTGCATGATACGATACATTTGTCTATATTATGAGTTTTTTTTAGTAATATTATCAAACGTTTGAATGACATTACAATTTAAACCTTTCCATGTACTTATTTTTCAATACTTGTATATATTTGCACTAAAAAAAATTGATATATAGCAATATCTTCACTTCAGACAAAATTAAGTCCCATATCCATACGCTAGAAAAACTCACTGAATTGAAATATATTGGTTCTACAATGAATTTCCAGAGACTCATAATTTCCTATCGCCTAATCAAGCACGGTATCGTACCAAACGACACCCCTGAAAGTTTAGCTACTGATTAAAGTCAGTTTTCCTCTTTGTATGAGTGAGTTGGAAGGGGAGAATGTCAGAATGATAATGTGCTAATTTACACATATGCGCGTACGTGCACAAGTGCGTATGCATATTAAATATATATATATATATATATATATATATATATATATATATATATATATATGCGCGGACATGTTACAACATAGTTAAGGCACAGTGGCGGAAAATTTAATAAACAATCGCACGCGCGACGAGCACTCGTCTCGTGATTAATTGCGCGGCGGCTCAGCGACGGAGATAACAGATAACGCGTGAAAGGGTATTTTTATACATTCAGAGAGCGAGAAAGAGAGAGAGAGAGAGAGAGAGAGAGAGAGAGAGAGAGAGAGAGAGAGAGAGAGAGAGAGAGAGCGAGACAAACAGATAAGAATATAAAAGCCCTCGTTTGGTTTATCGTTGTCGGAAGCTGCGCTTTGTGCGCGATCCGGCGGCGGCCAGAGAAAATATAAAGGAGGGAGCTATGGACTTAGATCTACATATCCTTTGAATTCGAGAATTCTTTATCTCTTGCCTATTTATGTTTCGTAAGAAACAACCGAATAAGGAGTTCTTGTGTTTCGCGGGCCGATAAGTTTTCCGCGCATAATTGTGTCTTGATTCTTGTTTCCATATATAAACTCTGGGGACTTTGTAATTCTTGATAAATACTATATATATATTTATAACAATGGCCCAATTGAAGCTAAAAGATACTCGATCACTGAAAATTTTTTGAACCTTATGATCAGCTACATTAACATTTAGATATTTAGAGCAATATTTACTATTTTGGGCACAAATGCGGCTGATTATAAAACTCCAATTATTCTTTCTGTTTTATTATAAAATGCTATAAAATGGTGAATTGGACTATATAAACTAGTATTTTTCACAAAAAAGAATTGTGCTTTATTTGATACACGCAGGATATCTGTAAATTTTGAACAAAAGTAGTAAATTTTAATATTATAATCCTTTCAGTGTCATTAAAAAGTCAATCAAATAAAGATTATAAAATATCTTACATTATGCAAAGTTTAATATTTTTAGTGGCTTTGAAATTCAGAAGGTTTTCAATTATACTGCATTGTACTTTTTTGATTTTTAAGCGATTATTTGGAAACTAGTTAACGGATATAGATCCTTTTTTTTTAATGAAAAAATATATAATACATTAGGTCAATCCGTCACAATTTTTTCAAGACTGATCCACTATTAGAACAGCAATTTTATTTTTTAAAGATAGAAAATCAGATATTATTGACAGCGAATACTCCCTAATTAACTTATTGACTTTTGTCGATCCATAGTTTTTAGAATGCATTTGCATAATAATTTGTTCCGTGCCTGATTAGTTAGTTAAACTGTTATATTAGAGCATAAAAGATGGCTCATTTTAATTGATTCATCGAAATATTGTCTTTGGTAACTCAATTGTTATCACAAAAGTTATTCAGGACAGTAGGGCTCGTCTGATTTAATATTTGAGTTTGAGCCTATTATGCAAATTTGTTCTATTTTCAGAGTTAAGATTAGGGGTCTCTATACAAAAAAATACCCTGGCCTTTAAATGATCTTCCACGTCGGCGTAATGCCAAGGTCAAAATTATTAGTATAATTAAATAACCCCATGTCCTTGAATAAATTCTGTGTAAATTTTTTTGTATTTTTGGCGTACGAATCGACATTCTCTAGTGCCTCGGTAAATTGTACCATTTGCATATAACATATATGATTAAAGTTGACCGATACTCTTACTCAGTTGTTTTGATCAGATCCAACGAATAATGTTTGAAGTTTTGAAGATTTAGTTGCATTTATCTTAAATAGTATAGAGAGGAGATTTCGAAGGAGATACCGAGAGTTATACCCTCTTCCCCATTTATCTCTCAAATAGCGAGAAAAGGTAAATGCCTTTTGCCGGTTTTATGAATAGCATTAGATTTTTGGCAATTATGAATTTGAGTTTTTTCCCAATGGTTATCATCAAAATACTAAAATTTAATTCTGAATGTTACTCCTGTCACAGAATAAAGAGTTCAAAAAGTCTAGTTCAAAAGATTAATCGGATAAACTGAAGTTGATCCAAATCAATATTATAAATTCTTCTTCTGAGTAAATAATTTTTGGCTTTTGAATTGGGTAATGACTTGGATAAGTGTTTTATTGAATAATTTTTTTAATTTGATGTGAATTATGACTTGATAATTATTTAAAACGAGTATGAATTTTTTAAACCATTCAATACCTATTGCAAATTATGTAGTTTTGAAATTTGAATTCGGTTTTTAAAAGTAAATTATAGCGAAAGTAACATTTAGCAATAAATTTTAATGTTAATTTATAGCCTAAATAGAAATAAAGTATTAAGCACTGACTGAAGAAAAATCTTGTTTTATAAAAATTAGCAAATTTTATTAAACAGCTATTTTAACGAAATCTGTCGTCAATTCAAAATATATAGGACAGAGCTTATTTTAGTATATATTTTGTGAAAACCTAGCCCTAATGATCGATGATTAAAAACAATTAGAGAACTGTTTTTTTTTAATTATAAAATCTTGGACGTTTGTATTTTATACTATAAGAAGTACATTAATTATTACCTCTCATATTAAAAAGAAAATAACAATTATACGAATAAATAGGATAGTATAAATTAAATTTCCAATAATAAGGCAATGAACTGTTATTGAAGTTCATTACTTCGAATAAAAATCATGCTCGCTATATATAAGCCGTTTATTAGCTTTCGAAATCATTCATAAATTTCCCTCATTTTATTGATGCTAGAATAAACTTTTCATAGATATGTGAACTCATAGGCTTCCGTGCGATTTTTAACATTCATGAATTTTAAAATACTTTTTTTTTTGTATTATTAAAATTATTATTGCGAACACCGCGCGCGCGTGTATACGAACGATAAAACATAACCTCGTACACGATATTACAGTGACCACGAAAATTTATGTATATAACCCATTTAATAAATTTCTATAAATCGTGCCGCTGGCAGGCGCAGGAATTTTCAGCGGAAAGTGGTGTTAAAATATCTTAAACACAGTTATAAATTAAATTTTTCAGGGTCGAGTCTTGTGTTTTTTTTGGTGTCATATTTTATAGGTATTCGATGAAGGTGCAAATATCCAATATAACACAATTAAAAGTTTATTTATGCTTTTCCAACGATTAATCTATATATTATTATTGCAGCGTAGCGATACCTGCTCATTTTACATGTACAGATATGTAAATAAGCACGCATTGTAAACAATCAAAAGGATTTTTGTTCAGTGCAAGAGAAATAACATTGTTGTCGATTCATTCCATTAACAATATACAATTTAGTTAATTTTCTTTAATATTTAGCTCCATTTACATTATAAAAAATAGAGATGTAATAATTGTATAAATAAGTAAGAAGATACCATATTTTCAAAAGGGGAGATCGTTAAGTAATCAGAGTTACCTTATACTGAATCTGGATCATTAAATCTCTATATTTTAGTCCCTAAAGTTGGCTGATAGTACGATTAATTATAAAAATACTGCAAAATTAAAACAGTTAAAATTTTTTGGTATTTAATTAATTATTATAATAATGTCAATTCTTGTAATACGTATCAAAAACCACTATACAATTGTCAATTTTTTTACGAACTCTCGAACAAATTCATATACTTAATTAGAGCAATATTACCTGAAGTCTTGGCAATTATTATATAACATTATAATAAAATTCATGTAATAATGGTAATTCATGTAAGAATGTTATTGATTATTACAATTTATGTATAAATCAATTAAAAATAACGAACGCTCAAAGTATAATATTATTAATAATAAATGTTCAACGATATAAAGTACATTATAAACTATACATTACAATTAAAATCATTTCCATTGACAATTGATAAATAATTGTATAAACAACAAAAACATGACAGGAATATGTTCAATTGCTAAATTGACAATTATGAAAGAGAATAATATTTTGGTGAAGGGGTTTCTATATACATATATAAGTCGAATAAATTGAAAAATTGAAATTTACACATATTGTAGTTGAACGAGCAATTGATAATTGGCCCATTAGCACTTTCAAATGACAGGTTTCATTATAATAAATTAGAATATATATCTTCGAAAGAGAAAAGTGTAAAACGAAAGAGAAATATATATATATATATATATATACGCGATCCGCGCATCAATTTCATTAATTATATCCGCGCCAAAGCGACACATGATACTAATAGACTGATGTACAAAAACTATGTACACAGATAAAAGACTCCGTGATTTATTCTCATCCATGCTGGCGCATTTGACGATTGAGGCAAATAATTGATTTTCGTCTTCGATAATTATATACAGTAGAATAGACTTGGATGGTATATGAGATGTGTAAAAATCTTATATATACACATTATATATGGTAATCAAACAATTTGAATCTTTTCTATCTGATGATATAGGAAGATGTTGAACTATCGATGAAAATGAAAACCACGCAGACTCCTGTGGCTTGAATTACAAAAAAATTGGAGAGCTTTTATAGATTTCTATATACACATAAAAGTTTTTTCATCTGACTGGGTTTTTATAATTGTCCCGCACAGTAACATACGAGATCCATATGCCAGGCCGCCGCGCCACTTTACACAAAATACACGAATGACCCAGTAATTGACAGCTAACAAATCATTACATTATCGTACGAAATTGATAAATCTTATCGGCCGCTTATACTAAAATAGCTATATGTACAAATTCAACTTGTATATATATATATATATATATATATATATATATATATATATATATATATATATGTATTAATATAATACGCGCAAAGCGGTCGAAAGCTATGTTTGTATTTGTATATTTATTGTATAATACTTTCGATGTTTTGCAATTGAAATTGTCCGTATGTATCTGAAACTTTCGTAAAATAGATATTTGTGCTAAATACATATGTAGAATGTAGATGTTTCGGGATCGAACTTTTGCCGTTTCGTTGCGGTATCTCTAGTGACGAGGATAGGGCAACAAATATTTTTGTAGGATTGTAAAAATATATGTTTTTATACAAATATCTTTTGCGGACGAGATATTGATTGGAGAAAAGAATGGGATTTCGACGAAATTTAAGCGATAAATCGATCTTTGCTACTACGAAAAATAAATCCCGGTTTGATTAATTTATTTCTTTGCAAATATATATCTAATTTTATTATATCTTATTTTATTCGATGGAAATTGTTATATAGGTTGGAGTCCAATAATAAATTACTGACAAGAAATCGGTACATTTTATATGACTTATTTTCATTGATCTTAGATTGCCTGCCGGCCATTAGTATATATTTCCAATTAAACTATCTCTTTTTTACGTTCATTCTTTATCATTCGCTTCGCTCTTACACATCTCAAAAAAAAACCTATAAAAAATATTTTAAAAAGTTTTAACTGCCGCGAGTGATCGCAAAATAAGTCCTTCTATCATTTATTTTAAAAGTAACTTCCCATCTCCGGTCTCTCCGTTTAATAATCTTACGTAAATTATTAACTCAAGAAACCACACAGAAACCATTATTGTTCCGTAATAAAATTTTCAGTTAAAAAATCTACGAGATAGAAAGTGAACGTTTTGTCCATCGTGGAATTATCGTAAAAATCAAGAATAATCCATAAATCACTCGTCATGCTTAGTAAAACAAACAAACCCAAAAATGACCCGCATAGATGCTCTTTCAGCATCGTCGCAATAAAGTGTATACACATGTTGATTACATACCCTCGCGCTATCCGCGGCCTCGCCGGAAACGGGGGCGGCCACCAGTAGCACCGCTGCCACCGCCAGGATCACCACCGCCATTCCCATCGGCATATCGTCCTCCTCGTCTTCCTGTTCCTCAGCGGCAGACGACACCAACAGCAGCCCCACTGGGCTTCACTTCCGCTCCCTCAGTTACCCTCTTTTTCAGCCCCCCTCCCTCCCGCCCTCCCGCCCTTTTTCGAGCCGCGATTAACCCCGACGTTGAATCTACGGCTCCGCGACCCCGCGAGCTCCCATTTAATCCACGCGTTCGGCGTCCCTCCGAATTGGAGTTTTATATCTATACGTATATATTAAAATATGCGATAAAACGAGCGTTTCGAAGCGCCGCTCCCCAAAGACTGAGGGGAGGGGGCGGAGGCTCGCCCTCCCCGCGCCTACGGGTGCAGCGGAAGAAGGGGTTAAGGGCACGGATCGCTCGGTTCCACCGATTTACAAGCGTCCCCCGCTCTCTATCTCTTTCTCTCCCCCCGAGTTGCTCCTCCGATGTCCTCGGTGTTGGCACGAATTTTTTTTCGCGCCCGTTAGACCCGGTGGTACGGAGAGTCTCCGTGAAAAAAACGCACACGCACGTGTATTTATATATACATATATGTATGTATATAGATATATATATAATATGTGTATGTAAATGTATATGTGAATAATATAATATATCTGGTTTGTCCAGTCGCGCCGAGTTCTGGCGAGCGACTGATGCGAGAGGAGCGCGCGGCCGCGAGGAAACTACGGCACTTGCCACAGTTGTTGCGTGCGCGCGCGCGGAGTCGAGCGACGTTGCTGCTGCTGCTGCTGCTGCTGCTGTTGCTGCTGCTTGCACGCCTCTGCGTATATGTATAAAGCGGGCACAGGGGGGGCTTTCCTCCCGTCTCTCTTTCTCTCGCGCCGCGCGAGCAAAACGCGCGCGCGGCTCTGAGAGAGACAGGAGCAAACGAGGGAGAAGATATATATATATATATATATATATATATATATATATATATATATATGTATGTATGTATGTATGTATCTAAAGCACGAGACCGATCTTTCTCGCTCTCTTTTCCTTTCTTTCGACCTTTTTCTTTTACTTCCCCTTACTCGTCGTCTACCTCGTCTTTTTTAATTTTATTCGTCTTTTTTCAAGATATAGAAATTCAATGGATTTTTAGTTGGCCGCTTTTGGGATTTCTGGCAGACTTGAAAGGACTTTTGCTGCATTCTGATTTTTTTTTCTCCAAATTTCCAAAAACCTTATTCTACTGATTTTTACTGATTCCCACGTTGGAATATATCAAGCTGGTTTCTATTTTTTGTTTTATTGACCGATAATAAAGTCTACTGATAAGTTAACAAAATTTCGAAATTTTCCAACCAATGTTTAGAGAAAAAATAGTAGATAGATTATACATCACAAGTGCGTGAAATGAAATTCCACTCAGAAGAGCATCAAAAGATTTATTAACCTTATTTTTACTCTGAGTCGATGTTCTTAGTTTTAATTTAAAAAATTAAAAAAAATTTTTAAAATCATTTTTGGATAATATCCAGTAAATTAAATTAATTAAAATTTTTTGGATAATATCCAGAAAATTATATATTAATATTTTTAATTGGAAAAATAAATCACATAATAACTGCTACTGTCTAATATTTATATTTGCTCGGAGACTAATTCGACGAAAATATTATATATGTATTCATTATCGAAGTTTTAAATTTCATTGTTTCGCATTTTTGTCGACTATATCATCAAAAAAACTTTTTTTTTGATAAAAAATTTGAAAAGTTTTGCTAACGAATATACGGAAACTAGCAGCTCAATCTGATTAAGCCGTTCTCTGAATCAGTCTGTTGAATCTGTATAATTAGTTTGTAGCAATTCGAATATTGACTTTATTCGTGTTGTTCAATTATCAAAATGTTTGCAGTCCTAATATCCTATCTCTGTTCAAAAACTACTATTAGAGATATGTACTGGTTGATTACTTCGATTAACTCTGGCAATTACATGTTCGAACCACTTCCAGCAGCTGAAATGTTCGAACTCTCAACTATCAACATTTTGAAATCCATAACCGCTCGAACGACGCAAACTGTTTGACCAATTTCAATGGCTAAGGTATTCGAATTGTTTGAATGGTTTGAACGATGCGATCAATTCGGATAGCTTGAAAGTTCCAACATATCGAACATCAAAAAGTTTTTAAACCTAGTTTTTCTCCTTATAAGTTCGTTCAAACGGATATTTCGAAAAGTAACACAAAGTTATAGATTTATTTGTTACATTATTCTTAATCAAATTTGTAATAGAAATTTCTGTATTTTCACATACGTTCTAATCAGCATCGTCTCATTTATACTACGGACTTAACGAAATCTTTTTTTTTCAAAATAAGTCTATATTTATTACAAATTTGTTCAAATAGATCTTTTTGGAATATTATATATATATACAGCCCAATAACAATTTTTCTAACTAAGCAGTAATAATAAATAACCTGGGAACTTTTTAACGTTTTAATAACTCTTCTTGAAGCCGTTCAAACCTTCGAGCTACTCAAATTGCTATAAAGTTGACCAAATCTTCAAACAGTTCAACTGATTGAACAGTTCAATATATTCAAATATTTCAGCTGTTTGAATTGCTCGAACAATTCAAACAGTATGAATCAACAACATGTACATAGAATAACGATGCATATGACGTAAACACTATTAGGTATGGGTACTTTTTGATGATGGAACAATACGAACTGCTGAAATGTTCTAACGGCTCGAAAAGTTCCAGGTTTAACAATTAGAATAGCTAAAATTTTTGGAAAGCACCAACCCTTCAAACCTAGTTGAACAGTTTAAGGTTAGATTTAGAACCTTACAATGGATCAATCAGATCAGAGGACTAGGAATTCGTTGATCTGATTTCAAGTATCGCAGCTCTCAGCTGATTGCCACAAGCACCCCTTTATAAATTTACATGTGCTTTGTTTACAAACACATCGTAGATCTCCGCAAACGATAAGCACCACTTTCTTGAAGTATAAACAAATAATTATTGGAAAACTATTATTGGCAGAATGTGAACGTTATACTGAAAACTTCTGAATGTATCGTTATATAATGCGCCTCCAGTCAGAAATGAGTAGAAACAATACATTATATATCAATAGGGCGCGGCTACGAATGAGAGAGTTGAATGGGGGGGAGGAGAGCGGCGATGCCAAGCTGTCTCATCTTTTCCTCGTTCTTCTTCCGCTTTCGCGTCTCGCCTCCCCGGGAACACTCGCCCTTTTGGTATTGGGACCTCTTCCCCTAGCCTCATCTCTGTCTTTTCTCCCCTCCCCCTCTCGTACTCTCTCACGTTCCCTCTCTGTACCTCTTTTTGAAAGACCGGTTATAAAGTCGGCAATTTCGCAAGAATGCTCCAAAATCCCGCGTACTCGTGCCAATGGTATATATGAAAAAGGTATATATATATATATATATATATATATATATATATATATATATAATAATCGAACGGCTTCTTCGTTCGTTGATTGCATAATAAAAGGACGGCGCGTTGTATAGGGGGGGGGGGGGAGTTGATGACAAAGAAAAAAGTAGTAGGATCTGCGATTGGGTCTATACACGTGCGCGAAGTGTGCGTGTGCGTCTGCCATTCGATCTTTGTCGAGATGGAGAATATTTTTTTCACACGAATTACGAGGATTATCGTAATGTTAACGCAATATTTTTACCGATTTTGACGCTGTCGATATTTTATTTTTTATTTAGTATTATTATCTTCTAAAATGAGGAAAGTATATAAAAAAAATTAATTGGATCTGCAATTTAAAGATTCGTCTTTGTTACTAACTTAATGTCTATCCTTTGTGCCATTATTTTTTAACAATAACGGCTTTCATATTTCCAAGGTCGTCAAGCCATTTCCAAAAGTTTAAAATCACTTAAATTCATCCAAAATTCATTTCATTGACAAAAAACATCAAAAATTAACTTTGGATTTCGGGATTTCTTTTTCAGCATTACAAAATAGAAGTCGTTTTTGTAGCGAATTGTTACTGAATACGAAAAGTGAATCTATTACGATAGTCAAAACTGTAAGAAATTGTGGATAATCGCAACCCAAGCGAGAAAATCAGTCAGAATTGGAGATCAAACACGAGACATGGATTATTCATCATGACAGTACTCGACTATACGTTCATTATTCTGTCAAAAATTATTTGGAAAACGATCAATGGGAAATACTTACCTTACCATTCAAACGTTACCCTTTACATTATCATTGATTCGGCCGATGCAGACTGGTCTTACTGGAATGCGTTTTACTTAACTGAAATGTATCCCAAATTGGTTTCTTTCGTTCCTGACCTTAAAAGATAAGAAATTCTTTTGTGAAGACATCCACTAAAATTCCTGAACTGCGAGCAAAGACCATAGTTAGCGCTGAGTGATATTTTGTATCGTGTATTTGGTTGTTTGTTATTGAAATAAAGCACTAATTTGGGTCGAAAATAACAACTTTTTAAGTCGTTCTGGTTTATAATCAATCCTGTAGACTGCTTTCATAATTATTATAATCAGATTATTTTAATTTATTAAAAGGACTCTAAGACCGATAAATTAATATTTTTTAGTGTGGATTTATATTAGTTGACGGAAGTAAAATTATTAAGTTCATTGCTTCAAATCTTTATCTCGTTGTGGGAATGAAAAAATAATATAGAAAAAGTAAGCGATATCAAAATTTACCTATAAGAAAGGAAATGTTCGTTTCAGCATTAATAGATTAAAAAATGATTTTCTTGTCTTTTTTATCAATTTCCTGAATATATTTATATAGCCAGCTAAAACTCTTTAAAGGTCAACTAAAAGAGCCTTAACTGAAGAACTTCAGAGTACTGTAAATCATGTTTGCATATATATATATATATATATATATATATATATATATATATATATAATATTAATAATAAAACTATGAATAATTATTAAAATTTTCTCTGCTCTTATCTATGTGCACCTAGTAGCCAAAAGTCTCATTTTGAGCACTGGAAAATGACTCAAACCAGGTGATCTGTGCAGAAATCGGCCGAAACTGTCATCATTAAATACAACACCGTGAAAAATTAGGAATAGCTTGTGATATGATATTTCTCTCTCTCTCTCTCTCTCTCTCTCTCTCTCTCTCTCTCTCTCTCTTCTCTCTCTCTCTGTCTCTCTCTCTGTCTCTCTGTCTCTCTGTCTCTCTCTCTCTGTTCTCTGTCTTCTGTCTCTCTCTCTCTCTCTCTCTCTCTCTATATATATATATAGTATATAATATATATATATATATATATATATATATATATATATATATATATAGAATGTACATATGGCCGGATAAAGGACAAATGTCGAATCCAGTGTAAGAAAAAAAATTGACAGTACTATACATTGATTATTATTCCTTCTGTGGCCATGTAATTGAAATCACGAGTTTTATGTAATGCGTACATATGCGAATTCGTTCACATCGCGCAAAAGACATACCTTATCGTGGCATATAAGGGGAGAGGGATTCGAAGTGAGATACTGTCTTTTACTAAGTATATATCCGCACGCATGCCGGCACGCGCACGTACACACACCACACACGGTAATTTCGAATCATTTTAATAATTTTTCGCACACTAACATAAATTACATGCTCATCGTTAATATTCCATTATTATATATATATATATATATAATATATATATACTATATATATACATATATATATATATATATATATATATATATATCTATATATATATATATATATAATTATGAGAATTATGGAAGTGAATCTCTGTTGGTTTTCTCTGATCGTGAAATTATCGAAATTGTCTACATCTTTATAATTTTACTATAAGTCTTGAGTGTGCACATATAATAATAAGCACTACAGATTCACTCTTAACGATTTTACCGCCCATCATTTCCTTGACACTACGATTATATTTTTACACATACACACACGCGCTCGTACTGTATATATATATATATATATATATATATATATATATATATATATATATATATATATAAGAGATAAGATCTTTTCGATTATTATATTCAACGTAATCATGAACGAAAAGATTTCGAGGGCAAATCAAGTGCAATTTCAACTGAGATCAATGCAGTTGAAGTTACTTATATATATATATATATATATATATATATATATATATATATATATATATATATATATATATAAACGACGTCGACGTATGTGTGTCAGGATAAACGAATATAAAATAATACATATAGTGACTGACTCTCAAATCGTAATTATATATACATACATTCAAAGTATATCATTAAAAGAACAAAATACCTATAAAATTGATTAGTGAAAGGGAATCGTCGTTAAATTTGTCTGATAGTTGATTAATATAGATAGTATTATTTGAAAATATAAATGATTAATAACATATTCAAAACTATGTAGAATACACTTAATATATGCAAGCACTTCATATATATACAGGTATACCATTTCAAATAGCATACTATGACATCTGAGCATTAATCAGTTTTTCAAGAAATCAAAGAGCCTATCAGAAAAACTGATTTAATTTTGTACTTGAGGGCCTTACTAAAGCTACACAAAGTTGAGGCTTTTTTTTTATCAAGCTGTTACTTCCGATTCATTTGGATTGTCCAATTATTCAAATAGCATTTTCAATTCTAGAATTTTTCTCTAGATATTTTCCTTTTACTACGTAATTATTGAGTCACAATCGCTCTCAAAATGAATCATCGGTTTGAATAATTATTGAAATATTTATATAAAGATTAGCCTTACTAAAATTGGTTATAATTACAAATCTTTTATATGATTAAAACAAACCTTCTCCTATCTTCTATATGATTAAATCAAATTATTTTTTACTTATATCATTTCAAAATGTTTTTCTGTTACAGGGTAAATACAACGTAGAATGGGTCAGAAAGAGACGATCATATAAGCTGATATAAGATCGAATATCTTTGCAAACCTTGATCGCGGTTATCGTGGCTATAATATAAATCCATAATATATTCTGAAACTTACTATCGTACTTTTCAGTGTATCCCAGTAAAAATCCATGCTCATCTTATCGATATTGAATTATATTTGCTTTGCTTGGCTAAATAACACATGTCCTGGCTCAACCCATATAGTTAGGGTGTCGAGTTTTTTTTGGAAACACAGTATATATATAACAGAATTCACTTACATTATTATTTCAGAAATGCTAGATGCCCGCAAATAAAGTCGGAATCACGTTCAGATCGGTTCGATTAGCGCAATGTAGAGCAATACATCCATCAGTGATACTCGCTACACTAGTAGAACGCACCCTTGACATCTAATAATAATACAAGCCACGTACACCATGCGAATATGCAATTCTTTTTCTTGTTACGGCCAATGATGGCTGAATACCGTATAGCTGACTTTATTACGGTATATCGACGCTTATTAAGAGAATATTTATATATGTGTTGGAATATATTACGGTACATACAGTGTGTAGACTTAAAGACCGATTTTGCCGCAATGTTGCCAATTATAAAAATAATGTTTTTTCGATATTGGCATTAATTATTTGGAATTGAAGGAATTAATTATACTTATTCTTTTCTTTAAGCCATTTTTATAAGTAGATATTAATATTTTTGCATTTATTTATTATAAGTTTGTACTTATCTATCAATTTTGCTTTTCTTAAATGACAAATTTTGGTAATTTAGTTATAAAAAGAAATTACATATTGGGTTCAGATGAAAAGACACTGATTGTGCAGTGTTTCTAATTTTTCTTCAAATCTCTTTAAGTATATAAAATATCCAGCAGGTTTTGAAATCTGTCCTTAATGTTTGTTTTCAACCTGGCCGAATTCATATAAACCTTACAATTTTACAGATATTATATATATAATACAATTTTGAAAATGATTTCAAATTATTATACTAATATCTTCGCAAGTATATATACGATTTTCGTCTTAAATTAACGGTATTTTTCGATACGGTTGAAAAGAATAACATCGACTTGTAAGTCGATTATTATTTTTATTAAAAAAAAATAGATAATGGGGTGGTGTTTATAGGGAGCTTCCGATATCTATGACAAAATAACCGTGACGATGGATTCAACGAATTTAAACACGGACGCACTTCTGTTTTCGCAGAGAATTGCCCAGTCTGTCTGGCAGATAATGTTCATAGGGAAATGGTGCAAAACACTCTTGACATTATTTTTACTGATCGATTAACGAAAATGTGCGATATATTGGAAATTCTACGGATTTCAAATTGCGATGCAAGGAAACCATCATTTTAAATAATAATTTAGGATTAGGAAAGCTATTGGCCTTATGAATACGACAATTGCTTTTGATGGTCAATAAATGGATGACTATATAAAATAAACTGTGTATGACAAATTAGCAACAACGCACCTTTCCATATTACCTTTAGAGGAATGAATGTACTGATTGTCCAAACGAATCTTTCAAAAACAGTACGAATCCGTAATTTAGAACCTCTGTCATTCGGTTATCATAACTGATACACTACTGTGTACAAATATGAATAAGACTTTTCAATTCAAACTTTCCGGGTTTATCAATTCGATCAAATGTTTTTATTTTTAAGTTGATAGTAATGTCAGAGTTATCTATGCCAAATTTCACGCAATTATCTTCATTTGTTATATAGTTACGCTTGTGTTTTGTGAATAAAGAAAAGTTGTCTCTTCGGTTTTTATAATGTCTGAAATTATTCAACAAAGAAGTAGCATTAAATTTTGTGCGCGAAATGAAATATCGGCCACCGTAACGTTCAGAAGTTACAGAAGGCCTTTGGTGAGAAGTCAATGTCAAGAGCAAGTGTTTTTGATTGGCACAAATTGTTTACAGAAGGTCGAGAACACGTTGAAGACGAACCACATCAAAGACGACCAAGAACATCTACTGACGGGTTACACGTTGACAAAATCCAAGAATCGATTCTGCAAAATCGTCGATTGTCTACTAGAGCGCTTGCTAATATTGTTGGCATTTCAAACGGGTCAGTCAACACCATTTTGAAAGATATTTTGCTTTCGGACTATCACGCGAAATAACTGTAGATGAGACTTGGGTCTACGTTTACGATCCAGAAACAACCGATCAATCGAGCGAATATTGTGCCAAAAGAGAGCGGAGACCGAAAAAAATCACGACAAAGTTGCTCAAAAATCAAGGTTATGCACACAGTTTTCTTCGATTATCGTCGTGTGGTGTATTATGAATTCCTTCCAGCTGGCTAAACGGTTAACAAAGAATATTATTTGAGTATTATGCGTCTTTTGCGTAAAGCTATTCGTTTCAAAAGGCCAGATTTATGGAAAGATAACTCTTGGTTTTTGCATTACGATAATGCAGCAGTTCACATTGAATTGATTTTACGTGAACATTTAGCCAAAAATTCAACCAATATCGTTCCACAACTAACGTACTTGCACCTTGTGATTTAGCACCTTGTGACTTCTGACTGTTCAGAAAACTCAAAAGAACTCTTTGGGGACACGGTTTTGATTCGATTGAAGAAATAAAAGCCGAATCGAAAAAGGGACTGATGGCCATCTCGGAATACGAGTATAAAAAATGTTTTGAAAATTAGAAAAATCGTTGGTATAGTGGTATTGCATCCGGGGGGGGGGTTATTTTGAGGGAAAGAATTAGATTTAGAAGAATAAATAAAGATTTCAAAAGTTATAAATAAAGTGTTACTCATATTTGTACACAGTAGTAGTCTGTGCACTTGCCTCGATTTCAAGGATCAGTTATTTGTTATTGTGACAACAACCATTACTTTTACAGATTACTTTTACTTTGTAATGAAGAAACAAATTCCTCTTTTTAAAAGACCATTGCCATTTAATTTATATTGGAGAAAAAACTTTCATTACCCATTACGTTTATTTAGTCATGGAAATGGTAATACCTATTACTTTTTAATATGTACTAGAAAGAATTGTTATAACCCATTCCTTTTTAATACCAATACTTAATAATTTTAATACGTTCGGATCCATCTAAACCCGAAACTCCCCGTGAAAAAAATTAATTAACAGTTAATGAAAAATCTTCCAGCATAAAAAAGAGAATAACAATTATTTCCAGTACAAATTAAAAAGTAATAGATATTAAAAATTAAATATAATGAAAAGTTTTTCCAGTAACGAGCAAAAATTAATGTTGTAATATGAATTAAATTTAGTTTTTACTTACTAGTTTCGAACCATATTTTTTCCATCAAGCACGTCCTTCTCTTGGCGTATTCAAGTAACATGTGCAAAAACTGATTCAGAAACCACATGAAAAGAGTTTGGACGAGTCTCCAGTCGCTGTCATCCCTTTTTTATACGTCTGACCCCTCAGTATAAGAACCATTACCACTATTTCGAGCAGACACTGATTTCAGGATACAAGACCACAAACATTGGACATGACCCTGCTAAGTTGAAGTACCACATGTGCTGTCCTATTAGTTACTTTGTATGGTCTCAAAGTCTTAGCTGGGAATTAAGTCACTTTTAGATGTATATCAACTGCTTTGGTATTGACCGTGCTATTTCAAGTCTACATTGAATGTCCCGTGCAGAAATATACTCGATATATCCCTATTTCGGGCTAGATCCTAGTCAGTATTACTGATGATTTCCTCATGTAGGTAATAATAGCTAGACCCTAGTTAGATTTCCCTACGATCATCTAATAATCGTCTTATATTAATTATTACTTTCTTAACTTTATTCAGATTTGCTAATCTTTTATTGATGTTAGAAAGACATAAGTGTTTTATATAGTCAAAATTTTACAAGTAGAAAACTTAAGGAAGTTATTCAGGCTTTCTATCTTGAATCTAGTCAGATTTCCTTAACTTCTCCCTATTTTGGAAAGAATGGCGTTTTTCTACGTGGAATCTGCCATGTAGGAGAATTCAGGAAATGGTTAGACTTTCTATTTTGATTCTAGTTAGATTTCCTCAACTTTTGTTGAGTATGTATTTCCACTATTGTCTATAGCAACATTTCGAGACTTCAGTTGAGTTCTAAAGCCTTCTTGTTTCGAATTTTTTCTACAGACCTAATTAGTTCTTTCTTACTAAAGACAGAGACGTTTAGTTACTCCTCCAGCAGCAGACGGGTGATTTTGCTATCTGCTTTGATATATTTTTATTTCAAAATTGAAAAATGTCAGTTTAGAAGCAATTAAAGTTACCTCGCTTAACCTGAACCCCAAATTTATAACTCATATGTAATGATCTTTCCTTGCTAGATTTTACGCTGCCGTGAAGCAGTAAAAAAACGCTCTATGGGGAAATTTCAAGTATTAAGAGATATTTTCCTTATAATGAACTGTAACGTATTACAGATGCCTATATTCTTACATATCATACACAAATCGCCTTCTCAACAGGTATTTAAATTTTCATAATCTTTCGAATGAGTCGTGAAATTTTCTGTACGAATTCCTAAAAAATATTTAGAAGTAACCATTTAAGATTTCCAAAAGTCTTAAATAAGAAATTAAATTACGTAGCCGCAAAGTTAAAAGTTTGAACTGTGTTTATAAGGGCATACGAACTAATAGTTTGTTCAATATGATATTAATTTAAGTGGTCGTTCAATTTAGAGTTAGCGAGTGTATTTTGATCAGTTTAGATTCAACGAGCGAAATCCTGTTGATTAAGCTATTTACTCTTGATTAATAAATCACGCATGTATAGGACACGTGCTGTATTATTTTCAAATTAAATACTATATTGTAGAAGATTATTATTATTATTGTTGTTGTTGTTGTTGTTGTTATTATTATTACTATTATTATTATAAAAATACTAGCATCATTTTTTCTTCCTAATTTAATTTTTTTTAATGCAACAACATCGTTTTCATAACAAATCAAATAGTTTTTTTTTCATTCGGTAAATATAGTATAAGAAAAAAAATATTATGAAACGAGTATATGTACAGGACTATTCAGAATAATAAATTTTAGAAACAATTAATTTTATTTCCAAAGGTAAAAATATGCCTGGTTAATTTTACTCGCTTAATTTCCACGAATGCGATACAAAAAAAACATGAGATAAAATACTAGCTGAACCAGAAATTTTGCGATCTAGCACAAAACAAGATCCGACTTCTCTTTGAATCGCAAATTGCATTTGACCAAATTACTCTTCAGCGTTTGTATATGTAATATATACATATAGCCTATAGAGGCCTACGATGGCTCGATCTCTAGAGGGTAGGACTAGTAACTTGGTGATCTGAGTTCATATCCCGGTCTCAGCTGATTGACCAGCATCGCTAAATTAATTTACATGTCCTTTATTTACAAATACATTATAGACCTCCGACGCTAAATAGCACCGGTATTTGGAAGTACAAATAAAGCAACGTTAAATAACATAAAACTCACACACACACACACACACACACACACACACATCATGGACGCATCCACCAATACATTCCTTTAAAAAGTTGTCGCGCGAAGCTACATTTATCCTAAAAAAAATTTCGTCTTCGGAATCACGCTTCACTCGCGCGGAAAGCTCGTTTTCGCACCTTGCGGAGAGAGGGAAAGAGGAAGGGGTAGAATTTTCGAAAGCCCGTACAGAAGCACGCAAGCGAAAGACCGCATGCCGATCTGGTCCGCAAAAAAACCGTCTGCGTTCCCCACACCGTGTCCACACAAGTCAATGTGTGTGTGTGTGTGTGTGTGTGTGTGTGTGTGTGTGTGTGTGTGTGTGTGTGTGTGTGTGTGTGTGTGTGTGTGTGTGTGTGTGTGTGTGTGTGTGCGCGCGCGCAATATAAACGACACCTCTGTTTTTGTACCGCCCTCTTTCCAGCACATGTGTACGCAATCTACTTTTGACTTTTACTCTCCTCTCGCGGCCGCTTTCGTTGCCAGTGTTTATACCCGCGAGCCGTAATAACGCACCTGTGCACCGTGCGAGCGCGTCGACTCGTTAAATTTCAATCGGATCCCCTTGATTTATGCACTTGTAGATCGCTTTAACGGAAAACGACCGCCGCCACACTGACCGTGCGGTAGAACGAGAGTTGTATTCGTATGCATATATATGTCCAGATCTCTGTGGACGCGTGCGTCAGTCTTATAGGCATATGTGTGTGTGTGTGTGTGTGTGTGTGTGTGTGTGTGTGTGTGTGTGTGTGTGTGTGTGTGTGTGTGTGTGTACACATGCATATATATAGTTTATACGCATGCGATGTGGTATGTAAAAGAAGGCGCGCGCGCGCGCAGGACGAACGAAAAACGAGTTTCTGTGCGCGCGTCGAGCGGCACGGCCCCTGGAGCTCTTATGCGCCCCGATGTAGGTACTATGAGCTCCTTTCGCTATATATATTGGCTTTAGATATATACGCAACTTCGCTTTAGTCTGAAGAAACTCTACGGGATTCCATAATAGAAATTTATACTCGGTGTGTGTATGTTGTGTTTGTAAGATATAAAGGCGGAGGAAGGGTGAGAAAGAGGAAGAAAGAAAAAAGATAGAAAGATAGAAAGTAAGAGAGAGATGTTATTAAATCTAAGGACTCGTGCTAAAATATAGAAAAAATGATAATAGAATAACAATATATTATATGAAAACGGTATAAAATACTACAATAAATGAATTGGAAATAATAAATATAAAACTAAAAAAGAGAAGTAAAAAATAATAACCAAATGTGTAGGTATAGAATCAGATCATATAGAATTATATATATCTCCAAATAAAGTAGTTTCTGAGAACACATTATACTTTTAGTAATGCTGTTAAGCATTTGATTATATAAAAGCGACTTAAATGAAGGTGAATGCTGAAAAGTATTATGAATGTTCTAAGGAATATCGGTCCAGAAATGTAGAATAGCAATAATAAAAGCACGTGAGATCGTGGCAGTATATGTCCGGAAATTTCACAATTCAATACCTTTTTGAGCATCAAATCTGTTATTATTTGGAAAATTACAATTCTGGAACATATACTTCGGATCAATAGCCAAGCATACTTATAGCAGCGGTTTTACATCTTAGAAGTTTTGAACGGATCTCTGCTAAAAAACTGAGAAACAGACCAGCACAATAATCCAGATACGGAAAATGAATGTTTTAATTAGCTTGGGCTTGAGAGTTCATGGCAGAGAGTCATTATATAATTCCTTGATCTAGCCAATGCAACAAAACGTTGATACCATGTAACGAAACAGTGAGTATCTCATGATAGTTATCAAGATTGAGTTAAGTATCTTAACTAAATTAATTTGTTCTATCGATAAATTTTTGCTGCCTAATAACGATAATTGATTAACTGCTAAGTGTTTTAGACATTTCTGATACAAAACTAAATAGCTTGCGTTTTTAATGTATTAATCATAAATCAATTGTCCTTCGATTATATTGATAATTTACATAAATGGCAACTCACTTTAACCGTAATCATATGTTTCTCTTTAAAAAATTTCCTATAATAAGAACTAGGATTATCTGTATGCAGATTGTATGACCAACGATTAAGGTTAAAAAGGCATCATTTATAAATAGTGAAATAACAATGTCAACATTACGACAAATTCTAAGTGTAAATGTGTAGACTACGACGAAGATATTGATCATGTGGTATGGCAGTGCATCCTATACAATGACGAAAGATGTAAGCTCATACAACGCCTATCTAAAATAGAAGTGTTCCTCCCAATGAAAATATCAATTCTTCTTACAGAACCAAATGTAACTGCGTGCCGTCATGTAATTAATTTTCTAAAAAAATGTAATTTAAATGTGTAAAAAAATTTTTATGTAAAGCGAATTAATCTCTTTTGAGATTAGAAAGCTCAATAAAAAAAAAAAAAAAAAAAAACAATGGCGCGCAAAAATTTCTCTGTTGAACTTCAGATTCTCCAATTAAATTGAATAGGTTTCGCCTGCTGTAGCTATTGTATATTGTAATAGACAACAAAGGAACCAGAAAATTTAATTAGCCAATTGACCTGAAAAACCCTAATTGTATCTCAATATTGCACGGGAAAAGGGTAAGTTAACTATATTCACGTTCATCAGCTAGACGAACATGATCAAGCATGTTATTTATATCGCTTAGATATTATGGTGCTTATAGAATCCAGATTAGTATTCAACTAAAATTTATTACCTAATATTTATACATATACAGACAATTACATATATACCAGTGATTCTAAAATCTCAAAAAGAATGCTAATTAAATGAAAAGTTTTATAATGGAATGTGTATAACTCTTTTCAATTTCCATACTGATGGATAAGTGCATCATGGAAGCTATAAATGAAAGATATGATTAATTATTGGAAATATGATGGGTAAATAGTATTCTTTTCAAAATTTCATGGGTATTTTATTGGGACCTTTTGTTTTAGAGCGTAGCAAGGAAATAACCTTAATGACTTCGAATGGATATCGATGTCGAAAGGAGAAATGTGTATCCAACGGGTTTGGGATTTTCTTACACGTTTATATAAGCTCTTAAGTAGAGAATAAAACACTGGATAAAACATAAATTCATTAAGTTCATCAACGTCAACAGGAAAAGAGAGAGCCTCTTTTTTTAGATGAAATTCTCATACCTTTAACATATTTCCACAGTTCGATTATGCTAGTGGAGATTTGTCCTTTGGTACAAATTAACAAAAACGTTACAATAAGCTTTGTTACCTCCATTACTAATAGTTTTGTATGTAATATGTTCCTAAAAACAATTAAATTTTCTGCATTTGTGCCAGTTTTTGTTTCTAACTAGTATAAGTGTCCTTTATTCCAGAATTCAACTAAGGAGGACGTTTATGCTAATTACCCTAGTGCATTTTTTGAACAATCGGCTTTTTCGAAAACATATAAATGTTAAATTTCGATTAATATTACCTAAATAATGAATATGGTTCTAATTTACACCGTTCATATCTTTTTCAATATGATTTCTATCGAAATTGTAAAAATTACCACGCAAGATAGTATTCAAAATCAATATAGATACCTAAAAAGACCACTTGGCTAATAAACTTCATATTCAGACATACTGGCGTTAGATAACTGACGAGATAAAGCGAGAGAGGGAGAGCAAAACTAGCAAATTTTGAAAAACAATATAATACTAACTGCGTTAAGATAAATAAGCGAATATGCACTAGTAACAACCACTAAGAATCTGTGAATAATTTAATTACGAATGGAATTAATGGCTTGAAAAGCTTATTCATTCGTTCATAATTTCTATTCCTCGAATTGATTCTTAAATGGACTGTATGAGCTTTTGAAAACTAAATTAGTGAAATTGTTACCGATGCTTTATGACTATAATTTTCAGTGTGAAATATTTAGTTTTCACTGACAATCAGTAACTACTGAATATCATTGCTAAATCAATTCGTAGCAAGACTTTAATGTTTCCGGTCCTCTGTAAGTAGCAAAAATTGATCTTGGTCTGTTAGAATTTTCATGCAATGTACACCTACACATATACATGTTTGCATGACTTTCATTTTCACTGTGAAAGAGTTATTTTTCATTAACAAAGTCAGTAACCGCGAGTTCTCAATACTGATTCAGTACATAGGACAAGTTCAATGATCCGAGTATCTCGCAAATGATAGAAATGAACGTTGGTTAGTATGCAAGGCCGATAAAATCTTTATACTATCAATCACGTATGTGAATAATCTGCGATAAGTTCAAGTTACGTCTCGAGTTGCATGAAATAATACAATTACGAAGATTCTGCAAAAATAACAAATTATACAGAATGTCATGTATATCTATATATGAAATTAACGTGAGAGAATGGTAAAATTTAACTGTTTAATCGCCATAGAGTTTCCATAGCTAGACTAATTGAATTAATAATTATTCACTGAATCGGTGATTGACATTGCATTGCATTTCAATCGGTTTTTATTTAGTCACCACAATAGTGCATATTCACCGAATTAAGTATAACATATTCATATGAATTTGTATAATAAAGAATTTTTGCATTACTGTTCACAATACGAAGGATCTTTACACTTATAAATTGTTCGATGTCAACTACGTAATACTGATTAAATACCAGAAATGATTTAGTGGACAACACATAACACCGATTAAACTAGCACAATGGCAATCAATAGAAATTAATGAATAAGAACTATCATTAAATTAGTTTTTTGAAAGTTTTTCATTCGTTAAGAAAATTTTATATTAGATAGTATCTGTTTTAGATTATTTAGTTGCCTTTTTTATATATTAAAATGAAACTATTATTTTTCATTTGTAATTTTTTATATTTTTTGAAATATTCTGTAATATTTTCAATGTATATTTAAATTAAAAATCATTATTATTAGTTATCGAAAATCATTCGAATATACAATTTTTGTAACCGACATCAATTTTATTTGCCAATCATTTGTTATAAACTAATTTAAAAATAATATCTAAGAATTATAGATGATCAATCGAAAATACATGTTTCACAATAGAAGTCGAAATTACTGAGCAAATTCTTAATAACAAATTCACTGATTTAGTTTTAAAGATCTAATACAAAACTTTTATATATAATTTAAAAATGCGAAAATAAATTATTGTAGCTTCAACAATTGATAAAATTCAATTGGCCGCTTCGATAGCCTGTCATCAATTGAGTAAAATAAAAATTGTTATATAGTAATGCAATACAAGTTACGGATTTTAAATGAACAATTATAAATAGTCTTCAATTAAAGGATTTCATAATCGAACACTTGCGTATATAATTTCAGATTTATTTTTCATCTGAATATGTTTTACTCTTTTTTCGACCCGTACGAACGAGACCTTACCAAATATCCAGTTTGATTTATTTACAACAAGTATCGAACAAATAATTGTGTTGAAACTTCTGAATTGACTTAAATCGAATTCTTGTCGCCTCATCGATCAAATGATCAATTTTAATAGAACGAACGCCTATATCTAAACGAGCAAATAGATAAAATTTTACACTTAAGAGGCGTTTAAAGGATTATCTAGACTTCAAGCAGGATTAGATATACAAATATGCAAAACCTGTCTAAGCTGTTACACCTTTCACTTAATTTTACTTTATTTTGACGTCGTCGTGTGATTGAGGAACATTTTGATGAGATGTACAACGGAATTTAAAAAATATGCATATTTTCGTTTTAAAGTATGCAAAAGATATTTAAACATTAGAAATACACATACTGTAGCGATATTTTTTTCAAATTAGTTATATAAATACACAGGTATTAAAAAACAAATAAAATTTTATTATTTGATGGTTTACATACAATATGGTAACTGTATTTTTTAATAATTACCTTCCTTACAAACTCCTAATACTGATGCTACGCTTATTCCACTAAGCTACCGAATCAAGATCCGAGGTCGATCCGGCTTGCCATATGAAACCTACAATTTCAATTTTTTTTGTAATTTATTTATTTAGGATCGCATCCCCTGGAATATTGGCGACAAATAATAAAGTTCTATTTTACATATTTGAAATACAACAACTTTAGAATATTGTCATTCGATATATAAGGGAATAAGTACGGTCAAAAATGCTTTTATTATCTCATCGCACAAATCCTGTTTTAATTTAAAGCAGCGACATTCTCTTGTTACAAATAAAAGAAATTTTATATGAATTATAGAAAGAAAATTTTTCAATATAATTACATGTATATATTACTTTATGGTCGCAAATTTTGCATTCCTAATCCATCATTAACCTATATTTGTAGAAAAATTGATTCCTATATTTAAATTTAATCAAATTTGTCCGGTTCTAAAGACATTTATTTGCCAAGCATATAGAATTACATTTAAAATTGCATATCATGAATTCTAAAACTAAATATATTTTCTTTTCGATGACAAAATATTAAAATATGTATATTCAATGATATTATACTGAATACATTTAATTAACAACAAAGATTGCACGAGGGAATAATCGACATTTTTTAATTCCTTTGTTAGAAGGTGGGGACCTACTGAACTCGTTTGTCTACAATATTACTTTAATACATATTGTAATTCGTTATCTCGGTTGTACTATTCGTGAAGTGAAAGTGCTTAATAAAACCAGGAGAATAATTTTTATACGATTTTTGTTTAAAGGCGATAGAGTACGATTTGAAAACTTCAAATTAGATCATACATAAAATAGCAATAATATTTAGAACATCTCATAACTTACATCATTGCAAAAACATCTAATTGATGTCTTATTAAATGAAATATATTTTGAAATATATTTTTCTTAATATTCTTTTTATACTATTGATGATTTTGTATTTTTTATTGAATTTTATAAAGCGCTAATGAGGCTTCTTCTACTAATAGTTCGACTAATATAATAACATTAAAGCAAAGATTTATATTTTCCTAAAAATTTAGACAAAATATACAAAACATTCAAGAAAAAATTTTCTACAAAAAAGATTTCTAATATTCTTGTAGTCTTGTACATAAGCCTGGTTTGGTCGAATGTGAAGGTTTTTCTTATACTTTTTTTCGATTGCAAAGACACGATGTATCATTACTTCTTCATTTGAAGAACAAAAATGACAATAATACACAATGATAACTGTAATAAAAAAATAACACGATAATGATGTCGCTGTCAACCTATTCCCCAAACTGGGCTCTTTTTGACTTTTTCTTGTTTACGAACCTGAAAAGGATTGTGAGAGGACCACGCTACGGCCAACATTCAGGAGATAAAGACAGAATCGAAGGTGCAGTAGAACATAAGATCACAACAACATTTTTTTAAGTGCTTCGACGATTGGAAAAAAATACTGGCGCAAGTCAAGAATTCGTAAATAAATAAATAATTTTTGAAAAAAGAAGAGGTCTCTTAATATTTGGCAATATTTTGCTAATGCAAGATTGAAAGCATGGTCTTGAATTTCACGGTCATGCGAATTAGGAGTAAAACTAATCGACACCTCGCAATATACAGTGACGAAATATAGAGTCCTTAACATTTACTTAAAAGAAAAAGTGCAATTCGCCGACACCGCCATATTGATAGAGCCGAACAAGGACTTGAGATGGTGGCGTACAATTACGATACGTTTATTAGCTTGTGTATCGTGTCTATAAATGTCAGGATGGATTATTCGATACGGATTTCGCGCGATCCATACAACGGTCCACAAAAGAAATTTTATTCTTCTTAGCTAATCACCCACTCGCATTTTTCGCTCATCCTTCTATATTGCATATTATTACAGATGCATATATATATATATATATATATATATATATATATATATATATATATATATATAATGTTATAATATTTTGACGATATTATGCGCGCAGACATAAATGCCTACTCGAAGCATATATAGGTGCGCTACATGCGCGTGGTATAGAGAAAAGAATCCGTTTTTAATACTCTTCCCCCTATCCACCCCCCCCCCGGTGCATATACCGCCTTACGCGGACCGTGGTAGTTACAGAGTGATAGATAGATAGATAGAAAGAGCGGGAGGGGAGGCAAGCATGTACGTATGCACGCTATTCTTGCGCATGTATATAATATGTGCACGTGCAATATACACGGTTCTCGACCCGCGCGGGACGCGCGGGTATGCACACACAGCCACACATATTTTTCTCGAGGACAAGCACGCGCCCGGTTCTGTACTGTAGCTCAACGCGCTGCTGCAGCACGTGTATGTGACTATGGCTTGAGAGGGAGAGAGAGAGAGAGAGAGAGAGAAATAACTGACGAACAGGTGTGTGAGCCTATGCCGGCACACGCCGAGCGCGGAGACCAGCAGTCTCGTTCGAGCGGTTGCCCCTTACCCCTCTGGGACACCGTCGCGGTTTACGCTTGTGGGTGTGAGTACACGCGCGGAAGCGTGTGCCAAGGGAGAACACGATAGAGGGGAAGAGAGATAGAGTCAGAGAGCGAGAGAGAGAGAGAGAGAGAGAGAGAGAGAGAGAGAGAGAGAGAGGGGCAGGAGGAAGGGAGTTGGGGATCCCCGAGGTAACAAAACTGGCGTGCGACGATGATGCCTTTTCGGCTTCCTTGGCTTGATGGGGGAACAAACCGATTTTTTCACATACGTATCCTATATATATATATATATATATATATATATATATATATATATATATATATATATATATAATGTTTTCTCTGTGTCGTTTCCCTTTTTCTATTCTTTACATAATAGAGCTTCGCTATTTCATATACGGTGATGGTTTCTGAAAAAGATCCGCTGATATTGACGACGCGATAGGTCTTTATTCACAGGCCATGACTAAACGAGACAGTTTTTGATATAGAAATAATATTCGACATAGCTCTACGCGAAAATGGTTTCCTAGTCCTACATTTGAATTGCAACAGACGAATGGTTTTATATTTTCCTGTTTTATGTATGTAATGGATTACAAACCCCACTGAAATATTCGACCTCTGAAATATATTTATTTGAAAAACATACTGTCATTGCAAGTTTCAGCAATTCCTCTATACGCTAGCCTACCAATTAAACGTACCGAAGTAAAAATCAGTGCTAAAAAATGCCCAAATTTAAAGATCGATTATCTGCAGGTTGAGAACATTATATACACGGAGTTTAAATTTTTTAAAAATATTTCATTGTGTTATTTCGGTTCGACAGAGTCTTAAATTTGATCTGGTAGTTGAAGGTCATAGTTTAAACATTAATATAAACAAAAAATTGAGTCGTTTCCAGGGCTCAGACGATTTATTTTTCAGCAAATCTGAACAGTAGTTCCGAAAGTAAAACTTTGATGTCTAAAAATAAAACAGTCCCAGCAACGTTTTTCTGCTATTTGTAAAAATCATAATTCTTCAAATCATTAAAAAAAATTCCCACTTTAAGATATCTCGTTTTTACAGTGTTTTGAAAAAGCTTCAAAAGAGGATCGTGTGATTTATAAAAAGTTCCAACTGTTGAAATTAAAAGTACGATTATGTTTTGTGGTCCGTGTACCTTCGGATACATTTTGTAACATTAAGATCTAAACTATGACCTTGAACATCAGGGTGACTTCATTAAAGATTGTGGAAAATCTAATTACGGAGTTAAGAGGATGTGATCAACGAATATAGACACTTCAACGAGCTCCATTATTCATTAAAAAAAAAACACCACTCAGCTTTCAACCTGAATCACCGACCTTTAATATTGAGCCAAGAAGAAATATTATTTACAGGTAAAATAATCGATAATGTTTTATAGATACTTCTTAGTAAAATTTTTAAATTGTTTAGCGATATACTCAATAGAGTCTTATAAGTTTTTGTTATAAGTCCAGTACATTTACATACTCGTTTACACGCACAAGTTACTCTTTACATGCTTTAAAGCCGTAGCGAGAAACAACATAATCTTGACACGCGGGGAATATTAAAAAAAAAAATGTTTTCATCTTCAGGTATTTTCAATAACGAGCAGGAGCATGACTTAATCTCATTATAAAATTTGAGCCCAAGAAGTAAGTACTGGAATTCAAATATTATTCTCGATCTATTATTTAATCGAACGTAATCCTTCATCTTTCCAAGAATACATTAACCTATAAGCTACTGGCCCAGCTTTTAGACTAAGACGAGTAAAAGACCTTGCAATAAAAAATATTATCTAAATGTTCGATAAAACCTCAAAACCAGCATATAGCCATACGATCTATGATCGGCTATAATCGTTTGAAACCGTATTAGAAAAAGATTATATTATAATTCATAAAAAAGGACGTAAAAACGGCGAGCGATTATAGTTAAATATAAGCCGATTTCGAACCGATCTTTTAAATACCGACCAACCTCGAAATTACATAGTAATTGAAAATAGCTTTTGGATACAGGACGTATATATATATATATATATATATATATATATATATATATATATATATATATAGATAGATATATGTATATATTCTAGTAAATATAAAGTTTTTGTCCAATATATATATAAACTATTTCTCGACCATTTCTCCTTTAAATATCGTGTAAGAAAGGGGGAGTTACGGATCCACTGAGTATAACCGATCTTCTTGGACTTGTCAGGGACCAAAGAAATCCTACGCCACTTTGTGTTGTCTATTCGTATGATTTTTATTTTTATACAAAACGCCACCAAAGTATAGAATAGTGCAGGAGGTAGAAAGAGAGAGAGAGAGAGAGAGAGAGAGAGAGAGAGAGAGAGAGAGAGAGAGAGAGAGAGAGAGAGAGAGGAGAGAGAGGTCTTGGGTAGTCTTGGTACTGGTGTACCTTATATATTCGCTCCTGCGAGTGAAAGAGAAGAGGAGATAAAAGGGAGAGAAAAAGAGAGAAAAAGAACACTAAGAGCAAAATAAGAGAAAAAGGAGACGATGAGGGAGAGGTAGAGGCCAAGCAGTCTGGCTCGATTCGCTCTTTCTGTCTCTCTCTCTCTCTCTCTCTCTCTCTCTCTCTCTCTCTCTCTCTCTCTCTGAGACTGTTACTGCTGAGGGTCATAAGGATGTTCTTGCGGTGGAATGACCTGGTTAGTTCACCAAGCCGGACGGAGTTTCTTGCCATCCCTGTCTTTCTTGGTCTCTCTCTTCCTCGTGCTCCAAAAGAACGACGGGGGCTCCTCTGTCCTTCTCTCGCCCGATGCACACGGAGCCGACGCGAGCAGTCCCAGACAATGGGACGCCAAGAGTCTTGACTCTTCCTCTCCCTCTTTCTCATTCCATTGCTCTATCCACCTCTCTCTTTCTAATCTGGCCCTCTGCAGCATACGCGCGCGCGCGAAGAAGAAGAAGAGGAGAGAAGTCGACCAACCGCCCGCACGCGCACGCACACGTGTGCACATCTCCCTCTTTTTCTCTCTCTCGCCGACACCTTACCGGTTCCCAGATGAGGAGGGATCGATGAGGAGGAGGAGGAGGAAAAAGAGGAGGAGGTGCGGCGGCCCTTATTCTCTCGACTGCGCAACGCATCGGGGCAAAAAAGGAGGATAAAGAAAACGGGCATGTATATAGAAGGGAACGCGGAGATCGCGGCAAAATAGAGAGAGAGAAAGAGAGAGAGAGATGGGGAGAGAGAGAGTGGGAGAGAGTGGTAGGCAGACAGAGAGTTAGAGAGGGAAGTATATATATATAGCCAGAGACTGGATGGTGCACAGGGATACCGTATACAGCATATATACATATACCTGTTGAATAACAGATTTTCAATCTTGAGATTATATATATATACATATATATATATATATATATATATATATATATATATATATATATATTCTGGTAAATATAAAGTTTATGTCCAAATCCATTATGCCAATTACTGGGGTCAACTATATATATACAGATATATAATATATAAGACAGCCTCCCTTCCTCCAATGCCCGTGTACATAAAACACAATGTGGATTATACCAATGTTATTTCGTAAGAATATACAGCTGATACATGTATACTATTGTGATTTCTCACTCCTGCCTTTTTTTATATATTTAGGTTTATACAGCAAATTGGATTTCTGCATTACCATCCATTATAGGGATGCTAGAATTTTGACATGTCAGTATGTGATTATATTTGTATTATACAGCGATTATGTTTATGAAATTGATTTTGGACATTTCGTGTCCATATCAAATAAGATTTTCCACTTCCCAATACCCAGAACAGAATTAATTTTCTATCAAAATTCAGTAAGTGTCGTTACGACTTTAAGAGCCGATTAATTATTTATGCAAAATTTGATTGGCAATCTTCTATGCTCGTCACAGTCCGCGTAATTCATTAGTCGGAAGGCAAGCTCAATTTACTCGGTCATAGGTCACCGAATAGAGTCGTGGTGGAAGTAGGCTCGAAAATATGGTCTTCGTAAATTCAGGTATTGCCGCTAACGCTAATTCTGTCGATTTCGCACGGAAGGCTCTTTGATGATATATAGAAACGGGGACCAACGAGGCTCTTCTCGAGATTTTATTGAAAATTTCGATGATTTCCAAACATTGTGGCTACGTGAAATGAAAGAACCTTCGGATCTTCAATGAATATCGCGAAATATGGAAAATTGGTTCGCGAAGATACCCTATATTCGAGACTTGGTTTTTCGTACAAAAAGTAACTGATATTTTGGGATTCTAAACGTTAAAAAAAGGTCTTACACACTTATATCTAAGAATCTATATAATGTTTTCATAATTGTTATTAATATTATCAATCGAGTTTTATTTATAAGTCTTATTTTGGCCCGCTACTTACAAATATTAACGGCGAAATAATCAAATTTTTTAATCCTTCCTTTTAATCTTCAAGCACAAAAGAACGACATGAATATTGGGAAGGACGCCATTTGTAGGCAATTATAATGCTATTTCGAAATTTTCTTAGTTCTTTGTCGTTACGTACAGGTAACTGTACAATACTTTCGATATTATATTATATCAGAAATAATATCGAAGAAATCTTCTTCCTAAATAGCCGGTCCTAAATATTACTATTGCAAAATTGAAAAAATAAATTAATGACAATGACGAAGCTTTACGGACTTTCAACATATTAAAAACTTTATTTCGTTTCACTTAAAATTCACCATTGTGACATTTCCCATCTTTATGGTAGAAATAGGCACGGAATGCTCAAAATAGGCATTAAATGCTTTAGACTAGGAGCTAAAGGAGTTTTGCTATCATTTCAAAAAGCATGGACCTATCCAATTTTTTTATACGTACTTTGCCTTCCTAAAAATGAATTTTGAGAGTGAAATGCCGAGAAAAGGATAGATAAATTATTAAACTTTTAATTGCACTATAATTTACATTTATTACCCATTGTTCAAAAACTTCGTGGATTCATATCAACATATTTGTTGAAAAGATATACCGAAAGCCTGCCCGGCCTATATGCTGAGGTTTATCACATCACGCGGCTTTATTTATTAATCAATCATTGATTTTTATTACATGTATAAAATAGTTCGTTATAAATCAAGCAAACATTCTGCGTAACTTATTATATATTAAAAAGAAGAAATTATCTATCAAAATCACCTTTTATGCGACTAAGGAATATTTGTTGATCTTTGATAACTTAAAATGCTACAACTATTGTTAAAACGATATTTTATGCAAATATTATTATTGTTATGCATATTAATAAAGAAATTCTCGTGCTTTAAAACGAGACTTTTTTGCTTTTTTAATTTTCATAAAATATCGCGTTCGAATATATACTTTTTTAATTTTTCCAAATCAAGCTGATCAAACGGATTATCTAATATCGGAAGCGTTTTAAACGATTCAATCGTCAATAATATTTTAACTACCAATTTCTCAACGTTTCACTCGCAAAATTCTTGTCCAGAAAGTCAGAATATGTTTAAAAAAACCTTTTTGAATCTGTATATATATATATATATATGCGCCTTTCTAAAAGGCATCGCAACCCCTTCTGGTTTATGAACTGTTCGTTTCACGGGCCACTATTATGTATATTGTTGAGAGTTTTGCATGAAAAATGCAGAGCTCGCCAATATCGCTAATTATCAACAACGGATCCTTAATTAATCACTCGGCCACTCTGTTGCATACCTGCTCCTTTTCCTCAAACTCTTTCGTTATTATAACTTTTTCAGCTCTACGCACCGCACCAGAGTGTATAAGCTTTTGATCATCTCTCATGGTGTTTTTAAAAGTCCCTCGTCCCTTCCGGTCCTCGCTCCGCTCCTTGAAACCTCCCCATTCTTATTTTCACACACACACGCGCACACGCACACGCACACGCGCGCACGCGCACGCACACACATACACTTCGCACCTTCGCACATATAAACGCACAGCTTTGACCGCAAGTTGCCAAAGATGCGCGGGAACTCTCCCCCCTCTCCTCCCTCGCGCGCGCGTTATAATAGGAGACTCGGCGGCAAGTGCGGAACGAATCGGTCGGCTGTAAATTTTTCGACAGCTCGCCTCGCTGCCGCTGCCGTTGCTCCGGCGCGGGAATTCTATATAATATAGTGTTTCTTTAATGGACCACTCTTCAGAGTTGTCTCCTCTTTTTCTACCAATCGCGTTCGAAAGTAGATTTATTTTTTCTTTTTTCCTTTTTTTATATTAAGAAATGATCTGGTATAGATATTCTTTCATACTTCTTTTCACCTCTCTTTCGAATAATTATGTTTCTTATTTTTTTTAAGGAATTCCTTTGAGAGAATTCGATTAGCTTCTATTTAATACACGCGTCGAGAGGATTTAAGAGGATTATATTTATGAGAGAGGTGCAGGGAAAATATTATCCGCTTTATATACGGGTTGAACATGGGGAGAGTTTTGTATATATTGTTATTGTTTACAAGTTAAAAGATCTTTTATATATACTCTTTACCTATAAATTAATGTAACGCGATTAATTTCATCATTTTTATGTGCCAGGTACATATTCAGATAAAAAAGCGATATTTCATTATCTAATCAAATCAGCTATATATTAAGTATTATAAACCTGGGGTTACAATTTCATATATAAAATCGCGAAATTTTTTTAAAAACGTTCGAATTATTATTTTCATTTCTAAAGAAAATGTCTCATGATATTGCTTAACCGCCGAATCATATGTTACCGACGCATAACGTTATTCTCATGAAGCAAGTCAAGTGTTTAATATATTATCTTATATTATTATATGAATATGTTTAATCGCGTAGATCTAACGTAATCATTTTCGTTGTTTATTAAAAAATTGGTATTGTATTTAATTGTTGTAAGTGTTTGCTTTTTAATTTTATAAAAATTTTACAACCGATTTCGAAAAATTAGATATTTCGATGTGAGTTGAAATTATAGTGTTAAAGAGCGATGCATCTATATAAGCCAAAAGTAACACGAACTTCAACGATTGTTTGAGTAAAAAAATTATTACGTTTTCTTAATTACAAAATTTTTCCAGGATTTTTTTGTCTTGCATTTCATTACTTGTTTGAAAGAATGTCTACAAACTGTTTTGCTAAATTTTTGACTTATAATCACAAAACAATAAGAATTTCTAAAACATTTATTTTATCTATCATATTAAACTATTTCATTTTATATGAAATAATTATTTACCCATTATTTAATGGTAACAATAACTAACCTTTTTTTACATATTTTTGTAAAGCCTACCACTTAAAAAATATTTTCCATATTGCTATAAAATTATCTGCATCATTCTTTCTGAATTTTTTGTGCTTCAAGAGGATACCGCAGGAGTAAAAAAACAAGAAAAAATGTTGAAATAAATATTTATATATTTTATTTAATAACTAATTGAAAAATTATGTAAAGAAATATCTTACGTTTTATAAGTGCGCCAACAAGATCATGTGAAAGTTTTAAACAATTCTATTAACTAGTTTCTTTTACAAGCAATTAGCGACGCTTATGTTAATTTTTCTCTATCTTAATATTTACCTTAATATTACCCTTTAAAAGAAACAAAAATTTCCAAACAATTTTCAATCAAATCAAGATTTTTTTTAGTTAAGATTAAAGGGTACATATAATCAAGAAATTTATAATTTATTCGTTTAAATATAAGTTAAGATATTATAAATATATTTTTTTGTGTTAATAATATTTTTATATTTTAGAAAAAACGATTTTATTAGAAAATATGTTAAGGTTAAAAACAACAGGTAACTGTTGAAGAAAAAATAATTAAATACTGAAGATTTCACAATGATATGGAATAATTTCATAATATTATTTGTAGTAATATAGGTATATTAAAACATATACGAATACTCCGATTTGAGAGTTTTAATATTCAGTAAACAAAAGTTGTGAATTAATTGAGAATACATTTAAGTATTCAATAATAATTCTAAAATGAGACATGGCTGTAGGATAAAAAATATATACGTCTCTAGCTGAAAATTTATTAAATTGAACCATATAAATATATATTAATTATTAACATTATAAATTCTTTATTTTAAATTAATGAAAAATATATATATATATATATATATATATATATATATATATAAATTTAAGATTCTGAAATGAACCTTAATTAAATGTATCTAAATATTTTAAATTGCACATTACAAGATTTTATGAAAAAAACGAAGTGAAAAACTACTAGAAACTATATCATATATTATGGAATAAGGTTTTTCTAAATATTTCGAATAATATTATTATAAGATGCGTTAGTTATATTGCATTATGGCCATGCGTGCAATATACTTCAAAGGAACGCCTAAGTTAACAAAATATGATTTTCTTTAATGAGACATTTTGTTAAATAATAACAAATAGCTACAGTTACTAAAATTATCAAAATGAATCTGCAGATCCAGCTACAATGTTTCGGGATTTTTTTTCAAAATCATAAATATATATATATATATATATATATATATATATATATATGTATGTATGTATGTATGTATGTATGTATGTATGTATATATATTATCACATGCAAACGAAGAGTACGGATTGTCGATCCTCCCGAACGGTTAGCTTATATTAAAAATCATATATATATATATATATATATATATATATATATATATATATGTTTCAGATGTGCTTCCTCTCGAAAATACGCCCAAGGGCGATTACGGCGTCGCTGAGCCTGAAGAACTCAATCGCCGCGTCGTTGTGCCTCTGCTTTAGCAGTATCCGCTGTTTCTCGTCTGGCGAGCTGTCCTCCGGCTTAATCTGCACCGTCCAGAAGTTCTCGAAGTAGCGGAGGTAGACTTCGCGCAGCTCGCTGCTCGGCCGACGCGCCTCCTCGCTGGAGCACACCAGGCGCACGATTCGCTCGGGCTGCCTCGAGGCGCAGAGCATCGCCGACCTGAGCAGCATGCTGCAGAGGGAAGCCGCGTGCCGATACTGGGAGGGGGCGTCCGGGTGCCGGCCGAAGTGATCGAGGTCATCGACGAGAAGGATCGTGGGCGTCCTCGTGTAGATGTGGAGCAGCAGCAGCTGGGAGATCAGTTCGTCGTAGTTCGCCGGATAGCTGAACAAGAAAAGCGTGTATGTATAGATAAGCAAAAAGAGATTTCTTTATTTATTTGGTATAAATAGATTTTTTGTGTACGTTTACGTCATTATTTGTGAAATCGGTTTCCTTTTTTTTATTTTTGATCATTGATGATTAATTAGAAATTGATAAAATGTTCGAAACATTGCCATAGGACTTTTTTTTTTTTAAACTAAGTTTTTCAAACTTTTTCAATCAATTTTCAAGTTTCAAAAAGGTGGGTGAAATTAGAATTTTTTGGCTATTTTCATTCATTTAAAGCTTTGCAGAAATATTTCCGCGACAAAATAATAAATTGGTGCAAACTTTTGTTGACATTAGGAAGAGTAGTAAATGTGCATTTAGATGATTTCTGCTTTGTATTGTTATTCGATACTTTTTTATATTTATAAATCAATGAAGAACTTTTCGACTCAATTTTTAACCTTTTTATTCCTATAGTTTCTTTACTTCTCGAAATTCACAGTTTTGTTTCTTATAGATTTTAAAATCTATATATATATATATATATATATATATATATATATATATATATATATATATATTAATATAAAAAAATGAAAAAAACGAAAAACAATATACTGTCATAATTAAACGGAGCAGTGTATGATATTACCTTTCTGCATTTTTTACAATGACATATTTGTATATATACAATACACATATTTATGCCTTATGGCAATGTGCGATAAATCAATGGGAAATTCTAGATTTATATTTTGACAAGCGTATATACACACAGTTTTAAACGTAGAATTGATCTTAAATTGATTTTGCATCGATCATTTTTCTACATAGATTTATATCGAGATAATTTATATTCGTGGCTAATATATTCATCTCGGCTTTCTCTATGTTGCTATAGATTTCAGATTAGTATCGTAAAATATTTCATAGTCCTTTACAGAATTATTTATTAGCATCGCACGCATGCAAATTTATGCATGTTATAATATTATTCGTCTAATAGTCTTTTTTACAATAAGGGCTTTAAGGTCATTCCATCGAGTATGACCTGGTATGACCGGTGCGGGCATTGACTGACATATTACATAATTTAGTATATTTTAAGACATAACATTTTTTTATAATTTTGGTTAATGTAGAATTAATTACTCGTTACACAATAACAAATAAACTAATTTGAATTGCTGAAATCCTAACTTTAAAAAGATTTAACGTTATTTTCTAAACACTTGTTATGTTGAACCATTATTTTGTGATATTAAAATGATCACAGATAAATAATCATTCATTTCCAATTATTATAATAAAAATGTTAAGACTTTAATATTATGTATAGATCCTTTTTCATCCACGTTTTGTAAGTTACAATGTAAAATTACAATTTGAAAATTATTTTTCTTCTTCATATTTTTCGTTTAATAATTCGACATTGAATACTCAATTATATTTATATTATAAAATTTTTTTATGTCTATTCTAAGATTATTTAAAAATCGAAAGAATCACCTTAATTATTGGAATAGGGAGTCAATATTTAAAAGAATTAAAAATTTAATATCTACATTTAAAAATAAAAATTAATAATTACCAAAATTTTATGTTCTGCAGTGCATCTGCGGAAGGCTCAGATCGACCGTGAAGTTGTGACGGTAAAGATTCTAGCTTTTCGGGCGAAAAAAAGAATATGGGCAGACCTTGATTTGCGTAGTAAATGGCAATCTGTAGAATTTGTAACGAAATATTAACACATACCACGTTAGTGTTGAATAACTTTTTTTATAATTATAAATATTTATATAAATGTTTAAAAGAGAAGTAAAATAATTTTATCCAGAAGTTCGCATTCATCATTCTTAACCTTTGCACCGTGTTAATTGCCTTTTGAAAAAAAAAATGATTTTATAATTGTATATGTATAATTTCTACACGCTTGCTTAAAATAGAATAGATTTGTTCAATTAATTTTTATCATTCTTTGATTAACAAGCTTAATAAAGTTTGTTCAAGTTAGATTTTAAAAAACTGAGTATTGCGCTGTGATCGAATAACTTAAATAGGATGTATTTCTGAAAAGCACCTAGTTCGATTCGGATGAAACTTTATGCATTGTTTTTTGGAGTATTCGTTACGAATATCGTAGTGAATTTTGATGGACAATGAAATTTCATGGAAAACCCATATGTATAAATATTAGCTTATAATAATTAACAGTGTATGTAGATAATATATCAGCATACATTTTATGAATTAATTACAAACAGTGGCCAATGTTTTTCAGTCTTATAGGAATATCGTAAACTGGAATAAATAATCTTTGACACTCCATATTTTTTTTAAATATGATGAAGAATATAATATATTTAATTCAATATTACAAGACTTCCACTCGATGAACAGGAGTAGGCTCTTGCCCGCAGTCGCATATTCAAGATAACGGAAAACCCCGAGGACTTGAGGATTCTTACAATGTGGTACGCAGATATACTATATTAAAAAACAAAAATGTGCCTTGGTTCCGAATATAAGTTATAAAGGGACTCGGTTACTCGAGCGCTTGTGGCACGGGTGTCGAAGATTCGATTTCGAGCAGAGTCATAAAACAATTGCATTAATCTTTAAGCCGTAAGCAACTCTCAATCACTGCTTCAAGCAATTCGTGTAATTTCCTTTTCCAACAATTCGTGAAATTAATTTGTAATTTTAGTGAAAAAAAAAACAGACGTGTGTATACAGAGTTTCTGAGCCTTCTGTTAATTGTTGAACCTTTTTATCAGAAATATCACCAGTACCGAAATAATGAATACGTCAAAAAGATGTGTTTTGATGAAATTTAAAATTTTGGTTTAAAATATTTATTTAAATTTTTCGTATTTTCTAAGATAAATTTGAAAAACCATGACTTCTTTATATATGTTTCATATAGAAAGGATACCCTAAATAGGATTGTTCACAATATGGAAACAGTCATAAGCAAAGAACATCATTCACAAAGGTTTTATCTTTTGCGAAACATGACTGGGCTTTAATTGGCAATAATAAAGATGTACAGATTTGCGGATATAGGTTTATAATAACTTTTTTGCTTGAATTGCTATTCTGTCAATTAATTTCAGCACTAAAAATAGAGATTTTCATGAAACAATTCTTTCGACAACAAAGTACGCCCAATTTCAATACAAAGAGTATTGTATTAATTTGTAAATAAGAAAGTATCATATCATGAGAATAAGAGAGCGTGCGCTTCTAAAACTTTGCCGTGTTCATTTTGGATGATTACAGCCTTAATTAGAGATACCTCGTTGAAACTAGACCAACTCTATCATCCAAATGTCGTAATCTTTCCTAGTGACAAAACGATCACTCATCCTAAGTTACTCGCCACGTGTAAAAGCTCTTAAAAACTCCTATAAATCTCTTTTCTATATAAGATTGACGGTTGATCCACGCGTGAATCCATAACGAACTGTATGCTAGTTGTATATTGTATGTGCACCATACGGTAGCCTCTAGCTGTATGTACTATAGGTAGGAATGTAAGAAGCATGTCTAATATATAATTTAATATTATAGAGATATAAAGGATAGAGTGATGTAGCCATATATTACAAGTGAGCGTGTCTCTCCGTTTAAAGATTTAAAGATAAAGAAAGCATCGTAGGTATCACATTTCTGTTCTTTTCTACTGACATATATGGGCAAGTAAACTTTCTACGTGCTTTAAATCACAATCATAAATAGAATTTAATTAACGAATACATGTCACCAGAAAAGGACAGCCAAATGTGTACTTAGGATACGTTCTCTCTCTAAACCTAGAGACTGAAGAGCGTTCTCCAGTTTATTCTATCAGCTCTTAAATAGATACCATGCGTAGTGAAGCAAGTTTCGTTCCCATTGAAGATGCGTAAATCATATATATATATATATATATATATATATATATATATATATATATATATATATATATACGTAAGTGTGTGTGAGCGAGCGCGTGTGTGTATATAGGTGACTTGTAACGTTATTGGAACGAAAATTTACAGATTTCCCCATGTAGACGGCGCTCTAGTCCACTGTCTGTAGAAAATCGTAGTAGAAACCATAGGCTTATATGTAAGTCTACGGTAGAAACATGGTAAGAACAGATAGAAAATATGTAGGAAAGGTAGGAATGCGACATAAATGCAAAAACGTTATAGACTCGAAGAAATTCGAAGTAGATTTGATTCGAAATTTCTAACTATACCTTTAAAACGGTGCTCACACTCTTCTCCCAGTCTCTCATTATAATGTATAATGTTATGTCAGGTTATATGGTATTTGGTAACATTAGTAACTATATATACCAGATAGCTTTCAAATACATTAATAAATGTACATTAAATACGTTATAGTTTCTTCGAACCCAAATATTAAATTGTTCAGTCTGATTCTGATATAAATACATGATCATAATAAAAACACATTGTTTTGATACGAAAATATATTTTCCCACATATTTATAAACGAAGTAACGGTATATTTTTAAAATAATTGAATTTAAATTCTTTCATTTCTAATACTTAAAGTCCATATAATTGTTGTAGTTATATTAAAAAATCTATTATAAGTTAAATAAATTTAAATATTGAAAAAGTAATAGTTGTCTATAGCTGCGGCAATAGTTTTTTACCTCAAAAAGAAGACTTCTCGAAAAATTCTTCTCACCAAGTAATATGGTAGATGACATAGTCTCCGGTCCGTGTACGGTTAACATTTTTTTATTTTTTTGTTCTTTGCTATATAATTTAGTGCACTCTGTATAGATCCAAAATCCAAATAGATCTCACAGCTCACACGCAAGACGCAACTGATAATCATTAAACTTTAAATTCTAAAGATTTAAATATAAGCTAGTTCCAGCTAGTTCGAATTATCGGAGATGAATTATCGCCATCTGTTGATTGCTGCAGATAGTGCAGACTCCAATTTTCATTACTATATTAAAATTAGCCAAAATCGTGGCTAAAATCATAGAAACAAAAGTTTTTATTTAGCATAGAGCGGGAAAAGGAAATTTTTTATCGGGAAGCAAATTCAATTGTTCGATTGTACTATTGTATTAAACAATTGAAGAAAAACTACTTATAATATAGTGTACTACAATGATATTCGCCAAATATTTTCTTCTAATAGATGATTATTCATGTCAGTGGCTTCCCGGTTTTACTACGCGAATCTCCAATTTTCAACCTAACCTATACATGACTCGATCAGTTACTACTGTTGCAAACACTATATTGCAACCATTGTTTTTCGGAGTATGTGTGTGAGAAAAAATTGCTTATGTGCATATTCTATCGACGAAAATGATCATAACATCGTAAAAAACAAAGTGAATTTGGAAGTCCTAACGATTAGTTTATTATTTTTTTATAATTGTAAATTATTTTAAGGATGTCAAAGTTCAAAAAAATTAAAAACTTTAAGTAAATTTGCAATACTTAAAAAACGATATTATACAAAGCCAAAAAATTTTAAAAAATGGGAAATGAAGCTCGAATTAGTAGTATCCTTAATGAAATTTTAGTTAGTATTGAAGATTCCTGTATTTTTAATAATTTTAAAAAATTATATATAAATATCAATATTAATAATTGATTTCTTTATTTTTTACTTTTAGAAAGTTGAAGCTATAGAGGAAGCTTTTAGTTGTATTATAGTGCATAACCCAAGTAATGAAAAAGAAAAAATTACAGGATGGCAGACAGAGTTAGCTAATGCAATTGCAGGATTAACTTTGGAACAACAAGAAAATGCTATTCGTAAATTTTTATATGTAACTGCAGAACTTACAAATTATAGGCGAATGCATCTTATTTTTTCATTGCTTGAAAATTTAGTATCTACAAATGTATTACCAGCTAGGTAAAAGAATTAATATTTTTAATTATATATCATTACATTTTAGCATTCAGTTATTTACTTTTATAAATACTTTTGTTGGTAGATTGGTATGTGAATGTATTTTTAGTTGTGAAAAATTACTATATCAAAGTAAAGAATTTTGGATACAATGTTTTACATTGATACGACATATAATTGGTGGTGTAGATTATAAAGGAGTTCGAGAAATTATGAAGGTTGGGTGACTAAGATTTTTATAAGTTTAGTTTAAGTCATATAATTATTCAGTAATCTTATGTTTTTAGGCATGTAAAGATAAAGCTCATACATTACCTATGACGATAGATGCTTCTGTACAACCACAAGTGAAAGCTTTAGAAAGTTTAATTGAATATATTTTTGATCGAAATGCATGTTTATTACCAAGCTATTTAATTATAAATGAGCTTCAAAAATTTTCAGAAAATAAAAATTGGCCACACTGGGTAATTTATTATAATTATGAAAATTAGTAGTTCAAAACAACATACTAACACTATTTGTTCCAGAAGCTCTCGAAGTTAATATCAAATTTTATAGATAGTTTTCGTAATGTAGTTCAAATGATTTCAATTATTGGTCATTCAAAAATGTTGCCGGTTGTAGAACATACTGGATATGGTGATCATTTAATTACTCCATGGTTACTCGATCTTAATACTTTACAATTTTCTTTGAAAGGAAGTCTTCCATATGATCCAGAATTATTAAAACCCCAAACTAATCTTTTAAGATATGTTTTAGAGCAACCTTATAGTAGAGATATGGTTTGTTCTATGTTAAGATTACAAAAACAGGTAAATTTATATTTCTTATGTTATTCAAAACTATTATAAGTCATTATTATACTATACAATAAAACAATTTTTATGCTAAATAATAAAATTATTTTTATGTTTTTAGCAAAATAGTAGATGCATAGCTTTAGAAGAGCAATTAGTAGATCTTATGATTCGAAATATGGAAAAATCAGAAAGTGAACCAATACCTGCGGAAGGATCAGACAGTGTAATAACAAACTATTGGCCATGGTTACACCTTTCATCACAATTAATACATTATGTTTTATTTCAATTTGTGAGCTTTCCTAGTTTTGTGATGGCTATTCATGATAGGGTATGATTTTAATACTATTTCACAATATTTATTGAAAAATCTCGATACATTTATTTGATATTTTTTATAAGCTAGTTTGATAATATTTTTTTGTCTAGCTTGCCGGTCGAGAATGGAAAAGGGCAAGAGATCATTTAATGTGGGTTTTGTTACAATTTATATCTGGAACTATACAAAGGAATCCAGTGTGTACTTTTTTATTAGCTTACATTTATTTTTTTGATTCATTTTTTATTGAGTAATGCAATTTTAATTCTTTTACAGTTGTCTACTTTCTTACCAATCTTTAAACTGTATGATCTTTTATATCCAGAAAAAGATCCATTACCTATTCCAGATCTTACACATTCAAAATGTACTCATGAAATGGCTTTGATATGTATTTGGCTACATCTTTTAAGAAAAGCCCAATCTGAACATTCTAATTGTCACAGACCCATTCCCCATAATTTAAAAATTCATCATGAGTAAACATAATATTTAATTGTTTTTTCTTATCTTATTCATAACTTTATTTTTACTGATATTTTTATTTTATAACAGTTTTCTTCAACATGCAGTTTCGCAAACTAATCTTACTATGGGATCAGATTATCGAATTGTTTTGCTTTGTAATGCATATTCTACAAATACAGTAAATGACTACTTCAATCGAGCAATGACTGTTCTTTTTGATTCAATTCAAAAGGTAAATCACTCTTACATAATAATTTTTTAAAAGTTAATTCATTAAATTTTCAATAATTAATAGAGCCATCAGCAGCAGCCACTGCAGAATTTGCAAAGTAATGCAGCAATGATTAATAATCCAACAACTCCTTTGTCAATGTCAATCCTTGATTCATTAACTGTACATGCAAAAATGAACTTAATACACAGTATTGTTCAGCATATGATGAAATCTGCTCATTCAAAAAGTAATATGCCACTTCCTCCAGCACTTGTTGAAACATACAGTAGATTATTAGTTTATACAGAAATTGAAATTCTTGGCATTAAAAGTTTTATAAGTAAGAAAATTTATTTATTATACATAAGCTTCATTAATCGAAATATGTGAATGAAAATTCAAATTTTTTTTATTAATATGTATTATTATGGTTTGTGGAAAAATAATTCTGATTTTTTGATATTTTTCAATGTTAAGTGATTCATATAAATTTTATATAATAATCAGTGCTAAACAATAATTCCATCACTTTACTCTGTAAAAAGTTAGAGATATCTCGGCGGGAAAAGTTCTAACGCAGAGATTAAAAAAAAAGATAGTCAGACGAGGCAAAGTTAGAAACTAGATAGTGGATGCATCAAAATTTTCTAGTCAAGTTCTGATCTCAATTATTATATTAAGTCACTGAAAAACGTATGTAGTCCAGCATTGTGCTATGGAAAAATTTTCTATTATTTATTAGTTCAGACTACCTTTATAGCTGTTTGCTTCCATTGCATTAATTGTTCACAGTAGAGAGCTTCATTAATATTTTGATCTGGTTGAAGCAGCCCATGATAATAATTCTTTTTTAATATTCCACCTGTATTCAAGTACTCAATCTTCTTTGGCAATGTTGAACAAATTTTACTGTAGATATATGCTATCTTTAGTCATATATTGAAAAAAACTGAAATTACTTTTTCCCCCAACATAATATTTATTAAAATCAAGTATTTTGAAATCGCGAAATTGTGATCACTACGAACTACTGAATGTTGAAGAATTAATTTATTTATTAATCATTTAAACTAACAAAACTGAGTTTTTTCAATTTTTGGTCTGACAAGGTGAACATCAGCATCTAGCTTTGACTTTAATTAAAATTTCAACTAATACTTTAAAATTATTTCACTCACTTCAAGGATTTAATTATTTTTGTAATTATTTTGTCTAATATTTATGTCTTGAAGGGCTATCTTATGGAAGCTGAAAAGTTGACAAATAAATTTATATGAATATATGTATTTATTCATAGAATAATCATAAAATAATTTTTAATATTGTATTAATATTTATTAATATGAATTTTCATATTATTTTCAGATCAACTATTACCGACAATTTTTAAGGCACATGCATGGGGTACACTGTACACTCTTTTAGATATGTTCAGTTACAGAATGCATCATATTCAACCACATTATAGAGTACAAATTTTGAGTCATCTGCACAATCTAGCAACTGTTCCACAGACCAATCAAACTCAACTGCATCTTTGGTAGATATTAAAAAAAAAAAATTAGTATCTAAATTTAAATTATTAATAAATGATATGAATAATAATAATTTTTAGCGTTGAAAGCACTGCTTTACGACTAATAACTGGACTTGGTTCTGCAGAAGTTCAACCACATCTTTCAAGGTTCTTGTCAGAACCAAAAACACTTATATCTGCCGATTCTGAAGAACTTAATAGAGCTCTAGTTCTTACTATTGCAAGGTCTATGCATATTACAGGTATTATTAAATATCTTAGAAAAAAAACTAATGAAATTGATGTACACTGTTAAAAATAAAAAACACTGACATAGTATTTTTTTATATTAAATTCTCAAGAGAGACCTATGATGTCTCGATTACTAGAGCAAAAGATTATCTCAGTAGCTTGAGTTCCAAGTTCCAGTCTGGTCAGATTGACATCAGCACCTCAATAAAATTTATATATATTTTGTTTACAATCACATCGTAGGCCTTGATTACTAATTAGCAACATACATTATTGAAAGCTCAAAAAGCAATGTTAAATGAATTTTAAAAAATTATCAGTATTTTGGAGTTTTTTTTTTATTTTAATTCCTTATTTAAGGTGCTAAAAATATAATCAATAGAAGTAATTACAAAATAACATATAATAAATAAAATTTGAATGTAATAAAGATATTCAGCTACTATATAACTCATTCAGACCATATTACTTATTAAGTTTTCTAACGAAATTTTAGTTTATGATTAAATAATTCTTTAAATACTAATTATAATATTTTTTGCAAGGTACTGGAACAGATGCTGGAAGTGGTACTTGGTGTAAAGATTTACTGAATACAATCATGCAAAATACACCTCATTCATGGGCAGATCATACACTTCAATGCTTTCCACCAATTTTAAGTGACTTTTTTAAACAAAATAGTGTTCCTAAAGAAGAAAAACAACAAATAAAGGCATGAGTTTTTTATCTTTAACAAGACTGAAAGTTTTAAGAGTTTAAAGACCTATTATTTTATTATATAATTATACATTTGTAGAAAGCTGTTGAAGAAGAATACAGAAATTGGGCTTCAATGAGCAATGAAAATGATATAATTGCCCATTTCTCAGTTTCTGGCACTCCTCCACTATTTCTTTGTCTGCTATGGAAAATGATTTTGGAAACTGATCGTATTAGCCCTATAGCATATAAGTAAATATAAAAATGCATACTTAAATTATATATACTTAAAATTAATTTTATACTTTTTATTGAATAGAATTTTAGAGAGAATAGGAGCCAGAGCACTTTCGGCACATCTCAGAAAATTCTGTGATTATATTGTCTTTGAAGTATCAAGTATTGCCTGTGATGGAACTTATGTTAATAAAAGCGTAGATGCTATCAATGATATGATATGGAAATATAATATCGTTACTTTTGATAGATTAATTTTGTGCTTAGTAAGTTTAAGATTATTAAAATTATATTTTCAATACACAGTGAGCTATTCTAATATCAAAATCTAAGCCAAATAGATAAAAATGAACCAGACAAAAGTTGAAAGCAACAGAAAGGCTAATAGTACCTACAATTTTAACCTTGAAATCAATTTTCAAAGTTATTTTTGACATCGCATTTCAAGAATATAAAGTTTTCAGCAAAACAGTTCAAATATATCTATGTCTGAAACTATATATAAGTTTTTTAATTATTGTAAATTCTTTTATCGTTTAATGTGACAGTTTTTGTCCGTTAAATTAAATTGTTTTTTATTTCAACTTTACATTTGGTTGACTTAATTAATTTTAATTCTAAATAAAATAAAAATTCATTTTTACTTTCAGTGTTTTTATTTATTTAAATGCATGATATAGTTTAAAAAATTAGAAAATTAGTTAATTATGAAAAAGTAAACGTATATTATTATCTTTTATGATATATGCATTAAAATTACTTTTAAAATATTTACATTATAGGCTTTAAGGACTTTAGAGGGTAATGAAGCACAGGTTTGCTTTTTTATTATACAATTATTACTATTGAAAGCGGCAGAATTTCGTAATAGAGTACAAGAGTTCGTTAAAGAGAATTCTCCAGATCACTGGAAACAATCCAATTGGCATGAAAAACATCTGGCTTTTCATAGAAAATTTCCAGAAAAATTTGCTCCTGAAGGAATTATGGAACAATCATCAGGAAGTCCAAATCAGTATCAAAGTTTTCCAGCTTACTTTGGAAATGTGTGTTTAAGGTTTCTGCCCGTTTTTGATATAGTCATGCATCGATATCTTGAAATTCCACAAGTCACAAAAAGCCTTGAAGTTCTATTGGAACATTTAGGATGCCTTTATAGGTTTCATGGTAATAACAATAATTAAAATAACACTAATTGTGCCATATGCGTTTTTAAGAGCTAACAAAGTTAAAGTACTGCCAGTCTCATATCATATATCTGTTTAATAAATTAATTTGATATATATATTTTAATCAAACTATCAAATTTATATTTTATAGATCGACCTGTTACTTACTTGTATAATACTCTGCACTATTATGAGCGAGAGTTGCGGGATAAACCTAAATTAAAACGTCGTCTTGTTACTGCAATATTAGGATCATTAAGAGAAACTAAAACTCCAGGATGGGCTTTGTCAGAAGCTTACCAAAGATATATAGATCGACCACCTGATGATTTACAGTGGCAACCTGAGTTGGACTATTATATTCGATTAGTTCAGAGATTAGTGGAAAGTAAGTACTAATTTTAATTGTAATTTAATAAACTGATGTTACAATAATTAGTTAATATAAATCCAAATTTTTAAGCAATATCTGGAACAGCACAATTTCCACCCACTGATTGGAGATTTAATGAATTTCCAAATCCAGCAGCTCATACATTATATGTTACATGTGTGGAGCTTATGGCACTTCCAGTAGTTCCCAATATTGTTGCCAATAATTTACTAGACGTTGTAGCAAAAGGGTATCAAAATATCATATAATTATCAATAGAAATAATATTTTTATCTTCAACCCATAATATAAATTTTAGATATACGGTAATACCATCGGACGAAATACATTCATGGATAAATTGTATAGGAATAATAATGGCAGCATTGCCAGAATGTTATCGGTCGACTTTAAACGAACGTTTAGTTCAAACGGCTACAAGTACTGGCTTAACACATTGGCAATATGATAATTTAACTCCATTCCAATTGTTCAACTTTAATTTAACGCATAATAGTTTTTTCGAAAATAAATACAGCTACATGTTAGCTTTAGCTCATTCAATTTGGCATCATGCTGGAGTGGGACAAATAATTACTATGATTCAGTGAGTTATTTATAGAATTTAAATAAATAGTATATAAAATATTTTTATATTGCACAAATAAGCATTTTTTTTTAAATAGATTTATTAAGGAAAAATTGCAACCAGTCATAAATAGTGAAGAACAGCTGATATTTGCTTGTCATTTAATTGGGCCTACTTTAAATCGTTTTAATACTGAAAGACCAAGATGTGTTTCTGAATTGACGGTCATTTTATATGAAATGCTGGAACAAGTTAATCACGCACAAAGTCATTTAAAACAGATGGATCCAGTTTGTGATTTATTGTATCCTTTACGTATATCAATCTTTTAGAATAATTATAATTTTTGAATGACTTAAAACAGGTATATTTATAAATAGAAGAAAATGTAATATGATAGAAAAATAAGAATTCTATTGCTATAATATGATTCTACGGATTTTTATGATTGTTTTTATCAAATTCATTAAAAATTAATTACAGGAATGCACAAAAAAGTGATCTATACTTTTAAGCAGCGTATCTTCGTGTATTTTATTGTACTAATTCAAAACATCGAATTTTCCAGAAAATTCCAAAATATAACTAAAAATTATGAAGAATTGTAAAGTTCCAAAATTCGTGTAAAATGTTTTTGCATAAAATTCTGAAGTATTTTAAATCCTATTATCAATGTTGTCGAAACTGAAAAATAAATTAAAAAGCTAAAAAAATAGTTTTTTCAAAAATATATTTTTGTTTAAGTAAACATTTACATCAAACGTATACGCAAATTGATTGTTGATCATCTTCTGACATATGTCTACAATAATAACATAAAATTTCTTGCAGTTCACTACAATCCTTTTTTTAATTTTAGAAGAGCTAATTTTAATATTTATATTTTTTTGAAATTTAAAAGATCCTTAATTAATTATTAGATATCATATAAAATATATGTTTGTTGGGAATTCAATGAAAAACGAAGTTGATTGTATTATTAGAAGATTAAGACCAGCTCTACAGATGAGACTTCGCTTCATTGCTCATTTAAACATTGAAGAGATACAGTCTTCCTGAAAAACAGTCACCACCAACCTTGATGCGAGTACTTCAAGAATTGCAACTAAAGTACAAACTTAAGCTAGTACTTTGTTTTTAAATAATTGACTATTTATAGAAACGATAGAAAGTTTGGTGAAAGGAAACTGAAAAAAAATACTAAATTAATTTAAGAGATAAGTGATTTTTATTACTATTTATATATTATTAAACATTTTAAATGTATTTGTAAATTTTTTAAGCATTATTATGCTCTTGAATATGTAATTGTAAATATGTAATTGTAATGAAAAAAATTATGTGAATAACAAATTTTTTTAAAAACTTACAAGTATTGAGTTATCTATTAGTCCTAATATTTATACATAGTTATACACTTCAAGCTGCTAATATAGCATTAAATATTTTTATTGTCTTACAGACTGAAGCCTAAGAAGCTGCACATAATGTTAAGCTCTTACGTTTAGTGATGTATATAATTTACTATTATTGTCATTGTAGTATATTATAACTATTTGTATTTTGAGATATTTAATTGATTTTTGCTAATTCTATCTTACATTGTGAATACTAATATTTATTAGAAAAATAAAAAAATGTCAATTATAAATTAATTAATAAATAGTCAATTAAGCTAATTTATATAACTTATATAACATGTTACAAATCTATTTTCATATTTAAAAGAAAGAAGGATTATGAAAAATAGATTACGAAAAACTTTATAATATAAAAGTTATTAAAATTAAAGTTGAAACTTAAGCCTAAGCAAACAAGCACATGTTGTGTGTAAAACTAGAAAAAATTTAAATATCTTTTATAGCAATGTATTAATATCACATCTATATGAATGAGGATTAATTACTATTTAAACTTCATCGTAATTAATAGTGCCATCACACAAAGCCTGAACTACTTTTGCAAATTTTTCAAATGATCCAGCATTTTCAATTACAAAATCTTGCTTTTTCATTTCAGATATCCATTTCATCTAAAAAATAAAGTAATAGAAATTTAATGTATATACATGAAATGATAACTAAAATTATTTTTATTATAAACGACCTACAATTTCTGGGAATTTCTCTTTATCAAATTCTAATGGTTCATTGTAAATTAATGGAAGTGCTTTTGCTCTTTCAACAAAAGGCCACATAAGAATATCAAGCATTCCAGGTGTACTCCCTATAGATATGTTTTATATAATAAATGAATTTAAAATAATTAATTGTGTAATCTACAATTATACATACCGGTAAAAAATACTGTATTTCGCTTCTTTAACTCTTCTTCAAATTCAGTCAAATAACCACAAATCTCATCAACAGCCACTTGTAATGGTCTACTATCCTTTTTATGAATGCAGTTAGAAAATACTTTTACAATCTGAAATAAATTAAAATAATATGGATAAACATAATAATACATTGGTGTTAAATTGTTTCATAACTTAGAATTTCTATTAAGTTTAGAAGAATTTATTTTTACTAATACAAAATTAAATGGCTTCACTTAATACAGTTTTCAGAACATAAAAATTTATTTTAATTACCTTCTCATATTTATTAATTAGTTCCAAATCTCTTTCTAATATATCTTTATTATATAATGCTGGTTCTGGAAACTTTTCTTCTAAATAGTTGACAATAACAGTTGAGTCTGTTATAACTTTATCATTCAAATCTACTATTGCGGGAACTTTACCTTCTGAATGAATCTAAAGTAAAATATGCAACATAATAAGAAATAATTTTAGATGCAATTATGTAAAATTTTTAATTAAAATTATAGTCTAAAACTTCTTGAAATTTTGATAATTGCAAAAAAGAAAAAAATAATTTTTGATTATTAGTAAAACTAATAATTTAGAAACAAATCTTAAAAGTAACTTGAAGAAACTATTAATTCAATTCTGTATACAAAATAAATAATTGCATAATCTAACCTCGAAATACCATTCTGGTTTATTTTTTAAATTGATATTTACAATATCATGAGGGATTTTTTTAAATGACAATGCAAGTCGAACCCTGTGAGCAAAGGGGCAATATTTCATGCTATATAATCGAACTTTTCCCTTCTCTCTCGGTGGTTGATGAGAACCTAAAAGTATATTAAGTATTGTAAATAAAATAACAAGTTTAGTTACAAAAAATCAATAAATATAACATTATAATACATTATGAAGATTGGAAGGAAAATGTATCAAAACAATTGCCAATATAAAATCTTAAATATTTGTTTACAAAAAAATTACTCCTTATAGGTTTGCAAATTAAAAACGATTCTTTGATCTGAATAAAATAAAACTTTTTTTAATTTTATGTAAAAATAAGATACTTACCTGGACCAAGGTGTTTGTCACTCATATTTGTTTATTTCAGTTAGAATATTCAATAAAATATACTTTATAAAAGTTAAACACCAGATAATTATTTATTTACACTAAATTAATACTTCCTTTTCGTTTATCGTTGATTTTGTTTTATCCTTGTTTCTATGTCGGATTGTATTTATAATATAATAATTATACTATCTGATCTGCTGTGTTACGTTATCTATAATCACATATAATTTACCGGCTAGTTTTTACACACAGTCTTCGATTTTCGATTATTTGGTGCAGATTTCGGGAAATACATGTCGCATATACGATATCATATGACAAATAATTATATATATATATAACAGGATTAATGGATAGGAATATGAAAATTTATGAGCTGTATTGTACAATTGTAATCTTTCTGTATTTAAAAAATTCAGGAGCAGGTGCTGACGACGACAAACAAACTTGGTTTAAATTATAAATCAAAACATCAGATGGATGATTAGGTAAAGGGCAATGGAAGAGTAATAAGATAGTTACAACTTGCTACAACCTGCTACACTAAGCTACACCTGCTACAATCCATTGCTCATAGCATGACAACATTGGCAGCTGACCAAGATACGACAGTATAACTCAGTGAAGAAATCCGATCATCCAACATATAATTACATTTATATCGTTATATTAACATAATTGAAAGATATGCGTGTCAATATAATGTGAAAAAAGTTTATTTATTTTTTAGATCCAAATATTAATTCTATCATTGATCTTTAAGAGTTTAATATAATATTTATTAAATTAATACTATTAAATCTATATAAAATATTTTGTATATTTTGGTAATTATATATATTTTTATATTTACGTTTATTGCTGCCAATTTATTTTATATGTTTTTGAAAAATAAGTAAAAACCAGGTTAATAAATTTCTTTATTAAATTTTATTTTTATATTATAAAAACATCCTGCTGTTCTACTGAATTTTCAATTTAAGATCCCCGAAAAACAATAATTTCGTTATTATTAGATCAACATCGTGATAGAGATCTGTCAATAATTGAAAGAAGAAGAGCAGTCAAAGCTGGTCAATGTCAGCTGTTTGATGCCAGTTTAGTTTAAAAAAAAGAATTATTTATTAAAAACTTGCGGGACTCATAATCAGTATGTCTTGCTGACTTGCGGGGCGGGCAAGAGAAAGAGAGAGAGAGAGAGAGAGAGAGAGAGAGAGAGAGAGAGAGAGAGAGCGACGATGGGTGTTGATGGAAGGGGGGGGGCATCATCAGGAGATAGAGATATAACATAACTGCAATGAGAGGGCTAAAGCCTGAGGCTGAGGGGGTTGCATTGTATATGTATGCACGTTGCAGACTGCAGCTGCAGCAAGTGCATATGGTTATAATTCGTAAATAAAAACTTAGTAGTGCATACAAAAACTGAATATCCTAATTATATTTATATTATTCATTTAATTTTTAAGATTTTTAACATATGGAAAATTATCAATATTATGATGTAAAATGAAATTCGCCGGCTGTTTACAGATTAGCATTTGGTGCTTTAATTTTGGTGCGTTGGCTTCCCGGTAATAAAACAAACTACATAACCTTTGATGTATATATAATATATACATAATTCTTAATTATTGAATGATATATTTATTTCCTTTTTTAGGAAATGTATCAATATTCTAAATGTAATCGTTAGATTATTTTAAAAATGTTGCAAATAAGAAAAACTATAAGGCTTTGCTAGTTTGATAAAAAAACCTTGCAAAAACACGAAAAACTTGCAAAATGGGTAACGAATCGCAAATCGTCAATGTTCTTAATGATATTCTTGTAAGTTTTACTCTTTTTTTTTTCTATGTATAATGTATTTTCGAATTATTTTTCTTCTGCAATATAAATTTCAGAGGGTTGAAGCTATAGAGGAAGCATTTAGTTGTATTATTGTACACAATACAAACAATGAGAAAGAAAAAATTACAGGGTGGCAATCAGAATTATCCACTGCAATGTTAGGTTTAACAACAGAACAACAAGAAAATGCAATTCGCAAATTTTTATACACTTCTGCTGAAATTACAAATTACAGGCGAATGCATCTTATTCTTTCCTTGCTTGAAAATTTGGTTTCTACAAATATTTTACCTGCTAGGTAAGTAAATTTAATAAAATTATTTATAATGTATTACATATTAAAAACTTCTAATCACATTAACAGATTGGTTTGTGAGTGTATACTTACCTGTGAAAAATTGCAATACCAAAATGAAGAATTTTGGATAAGATGTTTTACACTTATTCGTCATATTATTGGTGGAGTAGATTATAAAGGAGTACGAGAAATTATGAAGGTACAAATTAAAATTTTATTAATTACATCTAAATTTATTATAGAAAACAATGAACACTTTTTTGTTCATAGGCTTGTAAAGAAAAAGCTCATTCTTTACCTACAAGATTGGATGCATCAGTTCAACCCCAAATGAAAGCCTTAGAAAGTCTTATTGAATATATTTTTGACAGAAATGCATGTTTATTACCAAGCTATTTAATTATAAATGAGCTTCAAAAATTTTCAGAGAGTAAAATTTGGCCACATTGGGTAATTTACAAAATTTATAAAAATTCATATATAAATATAAAATACTAATACTATTTGTTCCAGAAGCTCTCGAAGTTAATATCAAATTTTATAGATAGTTTTCGTAATGTAGTTCAGATGATTTCAATCATTGGACATTCTAAAATGTTACCAGTAGTTGAACATACTGGATATGGTGATCATTTAGTTATTCCATGGCTGTTAGATCGTAACACATTACAATTTACATTAAAAGGCAATCTTCCATATGATCCAGATCTTTTAAAACCACAAACTGATCTTTTAAGATATGTTTTAGAGCAACCTTATAGTAGAGACATGGTTTGTTCTATGCTGGGTTTACAGAACAAGGTAATTTTATAAAATTTAAATTTGTGAGAATGTTTAGATGGAGAATAAAATAAAAATAGTTTTTTAATAATGCCTATCTAATTTATTTAAATATGATAATTTTGACTTTATTAACCCTAGCTAATCAGAATATCTAATATCTTATGTAAAATTTAGAGTCAACACATCTAAATCCTTCTATTTTATACTTTTGAACTAAATTTTAAACAAAATTATTAAACTATGTATTATACCAATTCTTTCAAGATCCTTAAATATGTATCTAGCAATATTGAAAACTATATAATGATTTAAATTTATATTAGCAAAATACGAGATGTATTGCTTTAGAGGAACAGTTAGTAGATCTTGTGATACGCACAATGGAAAAATCAGAAAATGAACCTACACCCATGGAAAATTCAGATGGAGTAACAACAAATCATTGGCCATGGTTACATCTTTCATCACAACTAATTTGCTACGTTCTTTCACAATTTGCTAATTTTCCTAGTTTTGTTATGGCCATTCATGACAAGGTAATTTATAGTTACAAGAAATTTTTATTTTCTATTTTTAATTTATTTAAATATTTCTTTTACATATAGCTATCTGGAAGAGAATGGAAAAAATCACGAGACCATTTAATGTGGGTACTTTTGCAATTCATTTCTGGTAGTATACAACGAAAACCTGTAATTATCTATTTAAAATTTTATTCTTCTATATTGTCACAAATAATATATATAAAATTAAACATTCTTAATGTTTTTTACAGATAGGAACCTTTTTTCCAATCTTTAAGTTGTATGACCTTCTCTATCCAGAAAAAGATCCACTGCCTGTTCCTGATCTTATGCATCCAATATGTACACACCAAATGGCTTTGGTTTCTATTTGGCTGCATCTTTTAAAAAAAATTCATTCTGATCATTCAAATTTTCATAGATTAATACCTCACAATTTAAAAACACATCATGAGTAAGTATATATAAACATTTTTTTAAAAATTTTTTATTATATTGTATCACTGTCTTATATCTTATAACATCCATAGATTTCTTCAACATATGGCTATGCAAAATACATCTCTTTGTATGGGATCTGATTATAGAATTGCATTGCTTTGCAATGCATATTCTACTAGCACTGAATTATTTACTAGACCTATGGCTGTCCTTGTTGATTCAATATTGGGAAACCAAAAGGTAATATAGTCTATTATTTAGTAATATTTAAAATTATTTTAAAGAATGACAAACACATATTGTTTTTAAAAATATATTGTTTTACAAAACCAAAAACCTTATCTTAATTTATAAAACTCGTGTCGTACCTGCTTTCTAGAGTAAACAAAATGTTCAATAAATATGAAATGTTTTTATGTTTTTTAATGTTGCAGAATCAGCAACAACAACCCTTACAAGGTCTACAAAATAATACTACTCAATCTAACAGTCCAACAGCTCCACTGCCTATGTCTATCCTCGATTCATTAACTGTTCATGTAAAAATGAGCTTAATACATAATATTGTTACACATGTAGGAAAGTCTGCATCAACAAAAAGTAATTTACCCCTGCCTCCAGCTCTTGTAGAGACTTACAGTAGATTGTTAGTCTATACAGAAATCGAAAGTCTTGGAATTAAGAAATTTATTAGTAAGTACTTACTTTTATTTGACAAACCTATTTATATTAATTTTTAATATAATTTCATAAATTTTATTATTTAAGGTCATTTACTACCAACAGTTTTTAAAGCCCATGCATGGGGTATACTGTATACACTATTAGATATGTTTAGTTATAGAATGCACCATATTCAACCAACTTATAGAGTACAAATCTTGAGTCATCTTCACAGTCTTGCTGCTGTACCACAAACTAATCAAACGCAGTTGCATCTTTGGTCAGTGTCAAAAATATTTGATAAGTACTGTATAAGTATATAATATATGTTAAAACAGACATTTTAAATTGATTTATTTAATTTTTCTTAGCCAGTGCAGAAGTTTAAATTAAACAAATAGTTCGTAAAAGATACATTTTAATACATTTTAATAAATATTAATGTGAACCTCTTACTTTTTTTAATCATTTGAAAAATAAAAGTAATTAAATTTAATTTAAAATTGAATTTATAGAAAAGTATTAAATAAAAACTGCAATATCTTAAAATTAATTTTAGTGTGGAAAGTACTGCCTTACGTCTAATCACAGGCCTAGGTTCCGCAGAAGTTCAACCCCATCTTTCAAGATTTTTGTCAGAGCCAAAGACACTTGTTTCTGCTGATTCAGAAGAACTTAATAGGGCTTTAGTTTTAACTCTTGCAAGGTCAATGCACATTACAGGTACTATATAATTATTTGTACATTTTTTATTTACTTTTTTATAAAGGAAACTAAGAATATTTATTTTTAGGAACTGGAGGAGATGCTGGAAGTGGTACATGGTGTAAAGACTTACTTAATACAATTATGCAAAATACGCCACATTCATGGGCAGATCATACACTTCAATGCTTTCCACCAATATTAAGTGAATTTTTTCAACAGAATAGTATTGCAAAAGAAGAAAAACAGCAAATAAAGGTGATGTTTGTATATTACAAAGAAATCATTTATAAAGTAGTAAATGTTTGATAAATGTTAATAAAAACTATAAAATTTCTCAATAAATTAATTATTTGATATATGTAAATACTTATACATAGAATATTATTTTTTAAATATTCAGTGTGTCATGTAGAATAACTTTATGATTTTAGAAAGCCGTTGAAGAAGAATATAGAAATTGGGCTTCCATGAGTAATGAAAATGATATAATTGCTCATTTTTCCGTCCCTAACACCCCTCCATTATTTCTTTGCCTTTTATGGAAGATGATTCTCGAAACTGATCGTATTAATCCAATAGTATATAAGTGAGCTTAAGATAAATAACTTTTAAGAAAATGATATAAAAAAACAAATATTTCATAATTTTATATTACAGAATTTTAGAGAGGATTGGTGCTCGAGCTTTGTCTGCTCATCTTAGAAAATTCTGTGATTATATTGTTTTTGAAGTTTCTAGTATTGCTTGTGATGGCACATATGTGAACAAAAGTGTTGATGCTATCAATGACATGATTTGGAAATATAATATTGTTACATTTGATAGATTGGTCTTATGTCTAGTAAGTATAGTTACAAAAATAAAATTTTCTTACTGTTTAAAATAAAATCTGTTTTTTTTTTTTTTTTAATGCAATAATTTGATATTTTATTTGTTTTGTCTAGATTATAAAATATTATGTTGTATAAGCTATCTAATGCTATAAAGTTAAGTTACTTAAAAAATCTTTATATTTTAGGCTTTAAGGACTTTAGAGGGTAATGAGGCTCAAGTTTGTTTTTTTATTATTCAATTGTTATTGCTGAAAGCAGCAGAATTTCGTAACAGAGTACTAGAGTTTGTTAAAGAGAATTCTCCAGATCACTGGAAACAGTCCAATTGGCACGAAAAGCATCTGGCTTTTCATAGAAAATTTCCAGAAAAATTTGCTCCTGAAGGAATGATGGAGCAATCATCAGGCAGTCCGAATCAATATCAAAGTTTTCCAGCTTATTTTGGGAATGTATGCTTGCGTTTTTTGCCAGTATTTGATATAGTATTACATCGTTATCTAGAAATACCACAAGTTACAAAAAGTCTAGAAGTTCTTCTAGAGCATCTAGGTTGCCTATATCGATTTCACGGTAAACATTTATTATTTGAAAAAAAATTTAATAATTAATCTTTTATTCGTTTTATTTAGGCTCATAACAACATTTGAATATTATATGCAGTAGATTAGTATTTTTTATAAGTAACTGTTAGTCATTGAAAAAATTTAACAATGAAGAATAATATCGTAAATTTATTTTAGATCGACCAGTTACGTATTTGTATAATACTTTACATTATTATGAAAGAAAATTAAGAGATAAACAACCGTTAAAACGACGTCTTGTCACAGCAATATTAGGCTCGTTAAGAGAAATTCGGGCTCCTGGTTGGGCTTTATCTGATGCTTACCAAAGATATATGACTCGTCCTAATGAAGATATATATTGGCAACCGGAATTGGATTATTACGTTCGTTTAGTTCAAAGACTAGTTGAAAGTAAATATACAGTTATTTAAGTTATTAAGAAGATAATTTAATTTTGCCTTCATTTATGTAATCAAGTAACAAATTAATTTTTATTAACAAAATTAAATACAACAAAACAAATAAAACAAATTAAAATTAATTACTTAAAATTATACATAAATTTTTTAAATTTTTGACTCATTTTGTCATCAATTGTTTATGTTTAATTATTCCTTTTTAAGCAATATCAGGAAGGGCACAATTTACATCTACAGACTGGAGGTTTAATGAATTTCCTAATCCTACTGCTCATACACTTTATGTTACGTGTGTTGAACTCATGGCTCTTCCAGTATCTCCAAATATAGTTGCAAATAATTTGCTTGACGTAGTCGCTAAAGGGTACATTAATTTGTTGACTCATATCGTGTTTCTGAAAAGACTCAACAGCCTAACTCAATGGGCTATATAACCCTACTCTAATTAAATTAGGGAATATGTTCATCAGCCAATCATATTACACATAATTCAATATTTATAAGATGGGTATGAATTTTTAATTGGAGCTATAATAATTAATGTGATAATAAGTTTCAGAATAATTTACCAGTTTAAATTATAGCCACGATAACTGAAATCAATCATCACAACGACATTCAATTCCATGTGGTCGTCTTATTTGAACGTATAGTATTCATTGAAGGAGAAAATTATTTTTATTTATATAATTTAAAAATATTTTTCTGATGTATGGAAAATGGAACTTTTAATGAGTCAGAAAGAGACGATTATTTAAAATCGAATATCATCACCTAGTTTGGTAGTGGTTATAGTGGCTATAGTGTAGGTTCGTAAATCATTAAGAAACTTATTATCGCACTTTTAATTGCATATCCGAATAGAAATTTACGCCCATCTTATTCATATTGAATTGTGAACGTTATGATTGACTGATGGACCCTGACTCATCTCATTTACTTAAGCAAGTCTTTTCAGAAACACTGTGTGTGTGTGTGTGTGTGTATGTGTATATATATATTTATAAAATTATCATGTTTTTTATTTTAGATATACTATTATTCCATCAGATGAAATTCACATATGGATTAATTGTATTGGAATTATAATGACAGCTCTGCCAGAATGTTATTGGTCAACTTTACACGATCGATTAGTTGAAACAATAACAAGTACTGGTTTAACTAATTGGCAGTATGATAATTTATCTCCATTTCAGTTATTTAATTTTAATTTATCTCACAATAGTTTTCTTGAAAATAAATACAGTTACATGTTAGCATTAGCGCATTCTATCTGGCATCACGCTGGAGTAGGTCAAATTGTTACAATGGCACAGTAAGATTAACAAAAACAAAATATATTGTCTTTTATGTGTTAATTATAATATATATTTATATTTTCATTTTAGTTTTATCAAAGAAAAATTGCAGCCTGTTGTTAATAATGAAGAACAGTTAATATTCGCCTGTCATTTAATTGGACCAACTCTTACACGTTTTAATATTGAAAGACCTCGTTGTGTTTCTGATCTAACAGTTATTTTATACGAAATGTTGGAACAAGTTAATCGTTTGCAAACTCATTTAAAACAGATGGACCCTGTTTGCGATTTATTGTATCCTTTTTATGACAAAGAATATTTAGTTTAAATAAGTTTTTATTTAAATTCGAAAATTGACTTTAATTATGAAAATTGATTTTAACAACTAATTATATTTCTTAACAATTTCATAGCTATCATATAAAGTATATGTTTGTTGGAGATACTATGAAAAATGAAGTTGACTGCATAATTCGAAGACTGCGTCCCGCCCTTCAGATGAGACTCCGTTTTATCGCTCATCTAAGTATTGAGGAAATACAGTCTTCTTGAGATATAACCCTCGCCGCTACTATCACAGTAATTATGGTCGTGAGTGTAATGAAGGTACAAATAGAAGCTGCGGGCATCTCAATTTAATTATATTTTAATTATTAAGCATGTCGCTATCAGAAAATGTGTTGCATTTATATCGATTTTATAAGCTGCAATAAATTCATTAATTATAGCATTATTTAATCAAATTAGCATAAAGCTCTATATTAAACAAAACATAAGTTTTCGTAAACTCTCTGTTTTGTGAGATTAAACTTCTTTTTGAGAGATTAAAACTTTCAGTCTTACAATAATCCAAGACATTTTACACAGAAAAATTTTCTATAAAAGATCATATTTGTTTATAGTAATCATAGTTTTTTTTAAATACACGTAATTTTTTATCTATACTACAACCAAAGATATTGTTCTTCATGCAAACGTGGATTTTATATAGAACTAAAAATTTAGCTTTTCTGTCCAATAAATTAAAAAATACTTGTATTTAAAAAATAATAGCCAATAGCTACTTTTTATAAATATTTTCAGATATTCAATTGACCTTAACCTTATTATTCACTTGTGTAATTTCATTTATCTATTAGTGAATATAGAATTTTAATGTAACATTTGTTTAAAAATCATAAAATAATAAGTAAATTAACTTTTCTTTGTATAATTTTCATTTTGAACTTAACAGCAACTTTTATATAAAATTATGCTCTGTGTATAATTAATATTGAAATAATAAGTATTAATATCTCTATTGTGATATTTATTAATAAAATATATTTTTAATAAACAGATAATAGATGAGCTTCTGTTATTTTGAATACTAATTTCATATAATTTAACATCAAGTTTTTATAAACAAAAATTTGTTTAAAATGACTGAAATAGACGAATCTTCAAATAAATATATTTCTTTTTTTTCTATTTTATTTATTTATTTATTTATTTTTTTGGAATAATTTATTAAAATTCAAATGTAGTAGTTTTCTTTTTATATAAGAAACCAAGCTTTTTACTAACAAGAGATTATTTTAGATCAAACATTATAGTTCAGTATAAAATATTTTTATTATTAGTTAAATACTTTATTATATGATTCGATTTTTTTTGCAGTCAAAATATACTGCTTTAATTATTTATCAATATTTTGATCTTGTTAGCAACAATTTAATTGTATAATGACATTTATTAAGTCATATACAGACAACTTAATCTTATATAATGTTGATTTTATATTTTTATTTTTATTACTATTTTTATGCTGATATAAAATTCTCAGAAAGCAATTGTTTTCATTATTTTACATCAACTTAAGTAATCAAACAACTATATAGTACTAATATTTTTATCAGTTTTAAATGTCACTTTATTTTCATCCCAGGAAGTGATTGATTTCAATAATAATTGTTTTTCTGATATAATTTATTGAATTGACTAGTGTAACATTAAAAAACAAAGAAAATGAGTAAACATGTGTGCTGATTAACAGCACTCAAGATTATAAATGTTGCAGTTTTAATATTTATCATTTATTTTGTCAATTTATTATCTATATAAAATACATAGAACTTCATGTTTGTTTGTTTTTTTATTCCATAACATTTATTAATATTAATATCAGATGACAGTTCATATCATCATGCATACTAATATAAAGTATCTATAAGACGCAAATACTCTTTAATTTTCTAAGTATATTTATTAAAAAACATGAATGATTTAAATGTTGCCAATTTTCTGATAGCAGCTAAAGAATAGGTTTTTAGCACGTATATGTGTTGTATTTTTTAAATGATTGGTGCAAATAATTTAAGACAAAATAATTAAGATAAATCGTAAGAGACAAATATAAATTATAGATATATTATACTATATTTACACGTGACTTGAAACATACATATAGGAAAAATTTATAAACGTTACTTATGGCAATTTAGGATTTTTTCAAGGAATTTGTATGCGTGAATTTTTGAATTATGTAAATATGTAATTGTATTAAGAAGATGGTGTGAATAATAAGTTTTCTTAACAAAGTTGAATATTGACAAATTTTATTTAATTTATCTCAAAATCATCAGCCTATGGTTTTTTAAAATATATTTTATTTCTTTTTCGTAGAATATTAATATGCAAACAAATTATTTTTTTTGTTACAAGCATTTATATATTGAAAAGTGATTTGTATGAAATGTTTTATAAAAATTAATACATACTATTTTTAACACAATTTGTAAATTATATATTAAAATATTAATTGTGAATATATAAATGTATGAATATTTTACTATTGATTGAACACAAATATATCTTTACATAACTTTATTTATAATAACTGTTTACTGTCATCTATTGATTTAAAGTAAGTAAATTACAAATATCCAATTATTTTCAATAAATATTTTTAAGACATAATCAAATTTAAACATATTTTTTAGTATTCATACTGTATATATGAAATGTAAATGTTGGTATAGAAAACATCGTAGTATAAACCTTTAAATAATAGTAAAACAGATTAGAAAGATGTTAATAATGAAGATTAATATTAATAGTTGCAAATTTTTCATTCTTATTATCATTCCAGTTGAGAATTCCTTCATAAATTATGTAATATACTCGTAATAAGTTATATACAATATAAAATATATTGTATATTTAACATGTAAATATGTTTTTCATTATTAATGATATTTAATTTCTTATCCTCTGAACATGAGTTTAAACAGATACAATTACATTTTGATAAATTATATTAAAACGATTTTAAACAATTTTTTTACAATCAATATACTATACAATATTATCTTTCGTATAGATTATATTATTATTGTTGTTATTGTTTTTGTTGTTGTTGTTGTTATTATTATTATTAGTATTATTAAGAAATAAATTTGTAAGGCTAGTTTAAAGTAAAACTTTATTCAAAGTAACTGTTTCTTGTTATAATTAACTAATATCTCACTTAAGAAAAACATTACTTCATTTTATATGTTTAATATTTTTCTATTTACACTTTTTAATTAATGTAGTTTATTCGAGATGATTTTTTGTGACACGTCTGACTATACTGGATTTTACTACTTAAAAATATTTTAAAATGATATATTTTTTTTAAAAATGTTGTTGAGCATTATTCCCAATTATGCTTTTTCACCTTCAGTATTTCTCCTCTAAAAATTTATTATTTTATGTAGACCATTGGATAAATTTAAAGAAAATGAAATTTTAATTGCAACAGTAAGAAAGACTAAAAACTTAGTACATTACTCTTAATAAAATACTTTAATTCCTACTTTCATCAATTTAAAATCTATAACGATTTTGATATAAAGAAGACAATATACTATTCATTTTGTAAAATATGTATTTATCTTTATATTTATTTATATAAAATGATAATGTTTAATTAAATACGTTTTTAAATACGAATTACGAGAAATTTATTTAAAAAAAAATAAAATAAAATGAGTCCTTTATAATGAGCCACATGTTTTACTTTCTATATTTAAAAAGATTCTATTTCTATGTTAATAATATTAATTTTTATAAAAATCTAAGATCTTTCTTTATGATATCTAAATGCTGTAACGTTGCAGATACAACGCCTCCTCAAGCACTGGCTTTTAAAAATGTACACCGGTGTAATGCGCGTAAAAATCTGTTTGCCAAGAATGATTTTTTTAAACAATTCGTATATAAAACAGCGAGTACAGTTTGTCATAAGAAAAAGGAGCGAATATCTCGGTTGTTTAAAAACGATCATTAAATAAAATTGAGCAATGTTCACGGCGACTGTTGCTCCGACGCCGACGCCGACGCCGCCGCCGGATCCTGTGGTCTGACGTCCAAGCGATCGAAACGATCCGCTCCGATGGAGCTGTACCGCTCGATTTCCAGCGGGCCCTCGTAGTCCTCGTCGTCTCGGGGCTCCTCGACGCTAATCTGTATCCTTGGGATCGGAGCCACGGCGGCGGCGCACTCGCTCGACTCCGCCGAGTCGGGCGTGCTCTCCTTCGTCCTCGAGCTCCGCCACGCGTTCCTCCGATCGGGATTGGAAGGCGGGGCTTCGGCATCGTCCGCCGCCCGCTTGCGATGCTTGGCCGGTGGGGGCGGCTGGTCGTTCGGGAGGGATTCCTGCTCACCCTCCGTCCACTCGCCGTTGTCGGAGCCACCCGAGGGCTTCGTATCCCGGTAGTCTGGACATTATATGTAATAAAAGAATCGACGGGCCGCGATTAAAATTTTATAATTGCGCTTGGGTCGATCGGGAACTTTGTGACTCTTCGAGAATCATTTGCAACAAATGCCATTGATTTCATCTATTTTGAGATAATTTTTAAAATTGCATTTTTTTATTGGAGATAAGGCGATAAAAATTTTTTAAACTAAATTATATAACTAAAAATTCTTGTTAGTTTTCGTTTTATATCTTAGATTTAAATAATACAATATTTACTTAGTTATTATAACAAGGAAAGCTAGGACATCAGATATGAGATACAGAGCCCTGTAAAGTTTTACGGTCTAACACACGCTTATTTTGCAATAGTTATACTGGAAACCCTTACTTTTGGTAAGACAAAATAGCATTTCAATTAAACTATTTGTCAATAAAATTGTATCCAATTAAACGTCAATGAAAGTATTTTCAATTGCTGTCAGTTTAGTCAATTAAATGAAATAAGTTAAAACGGGTAGAAACTTATCAGGTAAACCATGTAAATTCACCCGAATTTCAATTAACAATAACTAAATAAACATATTTAGAAACATACAGATTTATTAGATTTTTTGCGTTATTATTTCTTCAAATTTGATATTGTTAAAGTGGGAGTATTCGTAGACAAAAATGCTTACATTATACGAAATTAAATACAGAGAACTACTTTATTATATATATATATATATATATATATATATATATATATATATATATATATATATATCATTAATACTGTGAATACGAGAGTGTTAGATCTTAAAATTTTACAGGGATTATTTTGGAGGTAACCACTGTCACCGCTCAATCTGGACCAAACTTTCATCACATACGATATCCTTGTTAGTAAAAATATAATAACTGTATGTTTAAATAATTTTTTTAATATCTTACTCATAAGAATTCTTAGTTCCAACTTTGAATCACATTATTATAATAAAATTTCTTCATATTGTTAATGTGAATAGATGATTCCTATAAAATAGCTAATCCTAAACACTTAAAATTTTTTAAATTATGCTATTATGCATTTTATATTATTTTCTATTTTTTTATCTTTAAATGATTTATACTTACTAAAGGTCAATACAGCTACAGTTACTAAGTTACTCCGTAATTAACATTACAATCTGTACCATTTTATTGAATACATAAATACTATTCCTAGTCTAAGCTATTGTGTAAAAGTGCTTCCTCAAGCAACTTTAAGATATAAGTATGTGATCTGTTCTATAATAATTTAACAATGCACAACATATTGTATGACTACGCTTTGTCGGCCCGTTAACGGCACTTATTGTCTCGAAATATTGTAATAATAAAATATTAAAACAGTGCTCCTTTGTTTATTGAGAATAAATAACCTTGTAATATTATTTCATTTTTGGTCAATAAACGTATTAAAAAAAAAAACAAATACTATTCCTACATTAAAGATTGCTTCAAAATAATGGTACGTTCATTATAGATTTAAAAGCTAGTTTTTATATTATTATTCGTGTTATTTACAAATTATTTCATTTGCTGAGTATATCTGAATTGGTCTAATGAAAGTAGAAGTCATACAGAGACATACCGATGAAGTATAATGTATAGTTACGCGCTATGGTAAAAATATACACAAATATATATACATAATATAAAATTAATTAAATATATTCTAAGAATATTTTATTTAGACGTCAACAATTCATGTGAATAAATTTCGTTAAAGTTTGTGATCTAAAGTTGGAAGGACTCTCCTTATCAGATGTTTATTATAGACGTATAAGAATAAAAGATCATATAATTTTTTATAATTATTTGCAATACAATGTTAATGTTCACAATCAAAACCTTATAGTAATGCAATTACCTTTTCCTGAGTTATCAAGTGACTTGTTGGTCGATGGTAACATTTTTTTCCATCTCGAGAACGGATTATCATTTTCCAATCTTTTCTCTGCTATTTTAAACATCTTACGTCTTTCTTCGGTGCGTTCTTGTCTCAATTGTATCTAAATAGTATGATTATTTTTTAATAAATCATTTCAATTTAATGATAATTATGTTAATTATTTCAAATCACCTTTAAATCGTTGTTGGATTCTCTAAGTGAATTTGTTAATGAGACCATGTAATAAATGATTAATGTCATGAGGACTAATAAAGGTATAATGATACCAGGCGAAGCAATGTAATCTAAAACCCTAATGACAAAATAGAATTAATGTATGAGGCATATCGTTGAGGATGGCTTTATACATTTAAAATTTTGGTTCTCTATTACTTAATTTATTTTTAAAAAAGTTTCAAGTACTTTATTTATTTATTTGTTAAATTTAATATGTCTTTTAATTATACACATATTGAACCTATTATTTGAGCAAACATACAGCGAATTTTCAAGATTAATTTCAATTAATTAGCAACCTGTATTCGTGTATGTAATCTGGCAGAGCTTTTCTGAGGCTGGACGTTGCTAAGTAGTAAATTCTTTTGTAACCGGAAAACGGTCCGCAGTGCCAAGACGGTTCTACCCAGACTATCGCATAGCCAACTGGTAGCACGCACAGAAATAACATTGTTAACAATAGCGCTAAGTAGAAGTTGTTGGATCTGTACATATAATAAGATTTAAGTAAGTGAAAAATAATTTAACTATTATTAACATTAATGTTTAAAAAGAGTGAATGAGTTGATAAATTTTAGTGTTGTTTTACAGTGGTCCATTCTAATAGTATTTAATATAATATGGCACACGTAGTATAGCAAAACATGGTTAAACATTTGCTTGTGTTATTTTGGATAAAATAAACTACAATATGATTAACTATTTTCAGAAATTGTTTTAACCTAGACGCCTTAAAAACAATTTCATGGGGTACGTTGCAAGTAAGTACAGTCCAAGAGCGTAGATACATCAGTATGACAAGTTTGACGACGTTGAGGACAATCAAGCCTGGACTGAAGAATATCCCCATCCATACCATACCTGGCGAAATTCATAGTACAATTAAATATTTCTTAAGTATGATTACAAATATAATGAATTTTTATTAAAATTATTCAATTTAGTATAGGATATAACGAAGGTATTCCTGAAACTTTAACTAATATATAGTGATAATACTAGTTAATTTAACTACGATTATAAACTTCTATGGAAATGATCGTTTTTCCTATCCTTTTCCATTCCAAATCTAAATATCGTACAATTTTATCCCGTCTCTAGTTGATTAGATTAATATAATAGTAAAAAACTGAACCCTTTTGAAGACATCAACATGTTTATCAACAATCGATAATTTACCTTGATTGTTAACAAGATGCAGTATATTCTCGGCGATTTTAAAGTCGCCGTACTGAGGAAATTGCTTCTCAAGATCCCAGCACCAACAGTTGTTCATATAGCGCACAAAAAGTGCGCGGAAAAAGTCCACGCTCATCGTTGCCAATATCGTGAGCACGAGATCCATCAAAGTAAGCTTCGCTAGTTCCTGGCCAAACATCGTTTCCCAGCAGAGGCCGCGTAGTAGACGGCGAGTTTTTATATCCAGCAATGTAGTCGACACTGTGCAAAAATGGTTTTAATTTAAAGTATATAAAATTAGGTATCGTTATAATATATTTTAAATATTTAATAATTCGTAGCTTTGGAGAAATAAGGATATTTTAATGAGTTTTATTTCTTTAGCATATTAGCGTAACATCTGAAGATATATGGCAAAATACCTTGTTTTCGAGAATATATAATAATTGAATTCGGTACATTATTTTTCTGAAATGTATTAAAATATTTCAATCAAGATAATGTCTATTGTAATATAAAAGTGTAAAAATTCAATTTAGACATAGAATACACGAGGATACTCAATGCTAATTTTAACTGTTGAAAAATCTTGAATTTTATTCTAAGACATTTTGCATATTAGCTAAAATTTTTTAAAATGATAATGCTGTTTTTATCAAAAACTATTCGTAATGAATAGGAAATTTTATGTTTAGCTATAAGGTAGGAATTACTAATTATAATAACTTCAAAGATTTTTTTGAAACCCATACGTTAAATTGATCTACAAGTTATTAAAAAAAATATTAATACAACATTTTTACAGCTTAATAGATATCTATGATATGATTTTGAACATTAGTAACGTTACTTCCACTTTTACAGTGCAGTTGTTAAAAGAGAGATTTTTTTAATATTTTACTGCACTATTGTTTATTATTCGCATAATTGTGACAGCTTAGTAAAATAGAAAAATTAATTGATGTATGTGGTTAATAAAAATGTATTATTTATTTATCAATTAAATAATTATATTTCATTTTTTATTTAGAACCTGCAGATGGAAATCTTTTTGTTTTCGATTTAAAAAATTAGTCTGCAATCACCAGAAAAGTTTTCCGAAGTAAAAGTTTTGTTCTCGCAGATACGCTCATAACATCTCACAATCTTTCCAAATTGATCGCAGGAGCTCCACCTATCAAATGTAGTGTTATCTTCCGCAATAGAAGTTACTTTCTTAGTACTACTTTCAGTTGTAGCATTATCCCAAACGAGAGTTTGTTCCGTGAATCCCGTTGTATTGCCGCTACTTGAATTGAAGAAGTGTATTGTATTATTATCCAAACCCAGAAAACCGTAGTCGTTGTAACTGATGTGTGGATAATCATCGTTGATGCTTAATACGTTGTCGTTTTCATATATTACATTTTCGTCCATATTGATTGCATTTTCATCGAAGTTTATCGTGTTCTCATCCGAAATCACAGAATTTTCCACTTTTAGGCTATCGTTTAAAGTACTTTCGGTCAGTTCGATGGGCTCTGTGGTATTATCCGGGCGAGTAAGTAAATAAGTACTGTTTTCCGAGTCGAAGAATAGAGGCAAGTTTGTTTTGATCTCTTGGTCCTCGTTATTCCAGTCACTGAAGATACTATTTGGATCGACATTTTCAAACAATGATAAATTTCCATCCGAGGTATTGTACAGTTCTTTGATGAGTGGGAATGTGTAATTTTCATCTTCCAAACTATAAGCCGATCGTCTGGAATGGATAATTGTAATAAATTAAGTATTATTATTGTTTTTATTATTATTCATTATGTAAATATAAAACATCTCAAACTGTTTACTTATATTACTTCATATTGATCTTCTTTTTACTATGAGAATATAAGTGTGCATAAAATTATCACAAACAACTTTAATTACGAAGCATGAATCGAATGATAGCATAAATATGATATTCACAAAATAGTTTTTTATTGCTTTATAACATATTATATTAGAAATAAATCTATTTAGGACTATTTTGCAAAACTAGCAAGAATTTTTCATTCGCGAATAATTGCTTTTATATAAAATTCAATTACCTAGAAAATGATTCTTTTGATATATCCGGTGCTCTTTGTAAATTAAACGGGGGTGAAATATTTGGACCCAACACAAGACTCATGCTCGCCAGAGTGGATGCAGCATAGAGGACGTTTGTTTTGCATGGTACCAGTCTATCGAAGCAAGTCATTGTATTTTCGGAATCGTTAGGCTTCAGGCTTTGTAACTTTTCGTCCTAAAAAATTTGGATATACTTCTGTAAAAATAGGATATTGATAGGTACATGTAAAAACGTTTTCTTTACATGTTTTTTTATAAAAAAAGTTACTTGGAACGTATAGCTATAATGTGATTTATAATCTTACTATCCATAGTGTAGTTTGACGTAGTTGTAAATTATATTGACAAAAAGTAACACTTTATATCCATTATATCCATACAATACTTAAGATAATAATGAAAATATAGATAATTTTCTATCAGGTAATTAAATTATTTGTTACTATACATAATTAGGTTTCAATTACTTACTGATGAATTGATTTTCTTGAAGAGAGCGTATATCAAGGAATACATATTGAGCAGATTTAGAACCATGATACTGAAAGAAAAAAATGAATGTATATGGTTTTACTCATGGACATCATAGTTTGTTCACTGTATAAATTAACTAAATAATTTAAAGGACAAATGATTAAATTTTAAATTTTATAGAAAAATGATACAATGTAAATTAAAGTAACATTAAATTTTAAAAGTCTGTAGCTTGTATGAATTTCTGCAGATCTTCTACTACGTCATATTTAATATAATTACTAGCAAGTAAGTGTAAAATAAGTAATTGTTATTTTTCAAGAGCTGATTAATCATTTTTCTCATATAATGAATAATACTGACCGCCCCAGTTGCAGTCGTAGTTGCTTACGAGGATGGTTGCTTTCTATCATGCCAAGGATTTCGAAGAATATTGGAAAACTGTAGGTGATGAGGGTCATGACCACTGTAATCTCGTTCTGACGCCACCAGCTATTACTGACCTCCCGGATGTCTTCGCTACGATCAACTACTTCGACGACCGCGTATGCCGACACAGCTAACATTCCGATTACCAATAAATTTACGAATATACGTATGCTCGTGATTTTCCAGCTATAATTTTAAAGATTCTTGTTCAATGTGCTATTTTTTAACAGTACTTCTGGATTCTAATATTTTATACATTCGGTCATTAATTCGATTTTAAATAATGCGTCTGTCATTCTAATCATAAAGAAATATAGGAGATATCTTTTATGAAAGTAATAGATGATGAATGTAAATGTATATATAATCTATATATATATATATATATATATATATATATATATATATATATATATATAATGCGAGAAAAATTAAATTTCAGTAATATTAGCCTTACTTTCGTTCAACACGATGTCTTTCCGATTCCTCTAGTAATGCTTCCTTAAGTCCAAGAACGATGCTACCAATGCGATTATGAGCAGTTTCTGCATTGCCAATCATGAAATCCCAGCCGGTAAATAGTTTCCAAGAGAAAACACATTCGTCCTCCTTTTCTGACAGTTTGCTCATACGCGAATTTTTGGCCATTCTGTGACATTTGCATAAAAATCGTAATGTTATAATTATCAATCAGTTAGTAAAAATATTAATTTATCATGAATTTGTAATGAATTTGAAAAAGGATGATAATATATTATACGATGAAACGGCGTTGTTTATAACGTATAAATCAATATAAGTATAATATTTTTGCTGAAAAAATAGCTAAATTTTATCTTTCTGCATTTGAGTTAGAGAAGGGGAGTGGAACGACCACAGTAAAGAGGCTAGTATGTGTTGACCCTGTTAAAAAAGAACTTCACTGTGGATGTCGACTTGACCATTGAAAATGTTTGTACGTGCATAAGTACAAAAATGTAAAAATTTTTCTACTGTAGCAACAAAAAAAGAAGGGGAAATTTCCTAGTCGAAAATCCTGATTTTAGCCTTTGATATTCTAATTTAACTAATCAATTTTTCAACACAAACGTATTGTAAAAGTTTTGTAATTCAGTCCTCCTAAGCGCTGTAATTTTTTTTTATAGCCGGTCAACATGAACCATATCAATTTTATAGGTTTAGAAATGCAAAGTATAGATGAATAAAAAACTTTTTAACCTAATATAATCTTATCTAAAAACAATACCAGAATTAAGTTTGTAATTATTTTAGGATGTTTCTAGTCAGTGTAAATTAGTTGTCTGTTTTCAGACAAAATGAGGATGGATTTTGAAGATATAGAAGATGAAGAAGTATATATTTCAACTTAGCCTAGCCGATTCATAGATTACCAGATTTATTCTTATTGCTATTTGTAATATAATATTTAGAGTATTAGATGTATAACTACATTCTCACTGTTTTTATCTGTCACTAATAATTAGAACTGGTCAATTAAGACATATTTAAAAGGTCATACACAAAGCTTAGATAAGTAATAACAAACTGCTTTAACAAATTAGCGATTTTGTTTGTACGTTAGATACTTATGGTTGTATGAAAGTGTAAGATTTTTTGATAAAAAATATTAAAAAACACGGTAGTTTATCAATTTAAAAATAAAAGTTACAAGCTTGAATAGTTTATACGAAACGTTATAATAATTAATGAATACAAGCTCCGACCAATAAAATAATTGCGAAAGGATCATACTAACTCTACAAATTTTAGTACTTATGAACTCAAGGAATGTCCAATTGTTCTCACTATGCCCAAACATGTTTAATCTATGTAAATTCAAGTAAATCATGAAAACAACGATTCGCTATATTTTAAGACTTCGAGCGAGTTTGGCCATCGTGACATCAGACAAGGCGAAATTTTCTCAATTATCAGTTCTTAATACTATCTGTATAGAAATTTAAATATTGATATTACAAAAAATTATTATTCTGTCATATACGTTATGTATGCAAATTTTTGTACAGTATCACAATAGAGCGTCCAAACTTAAGAGAATTTGAAGACAAAAGAAATCTAAGTCATGGGAATTGATTCAAGACACTTTGAGATAATTTTGACTAAATTATGTTTAGGTAAGACTGTGTACTAATCCGTCTTTTTATTTATCCAAATAATATTATGCAAATAAGAAATTATAAAATTGTATTTAAAAGTATTAATTGATGATAAATCATATAATAGTACTATGCTATTATATAATTTATTACTTGATTAAGTATTATCAATCTATCATCAATTAACCCATATCAAATTCATATATTGTTTTATGTGATGTATCACATGATGTTTTAAACAGGAATGAACTTAAACCAGTACAGGTAAATTCGTACAATCAACAAAAATCACGGTTTACAGATTTATCTTTAAAAAGTAGGCCATTATTAACACCTACTTGCGTAAAATTGCCACGAAGCTGTATGTGTAAACTACGAGATTTACGAGGAAGTATGCCAGAGGAAGCTTGTAGGCCTTGTACGTGTGCTGATTCGCGTACCAACCATAGAAGAATGGCGAGTACTTAAGATTGCCTTCGAATTCCCAAAGCGTAAGCAAATGATTCGATTTCACTTGCTCCTCCGGTAACATAATTTTGCGCTCGCCCGCTATCGTTGCATTTTGCAAGGTAGCCAATAGCTGAAAGTATAATTTGGATTAAATTAATTGGTGACATTTTTATCTGAGCTAAGAAAATCAACGATACATATATGTCAATGCAATTTTACCTGCTTATAAATATGTATAATTATTTTCCAAATGTTTTTTATGTTCTTAATCCGACCTTCAAATTTATTTACAGCGGTAGATTTTCGAGTATTTGAGGTGAAATTGGTAGATAAACGTCATTTTCGCGCATATTTAAGAATTTTTTTTTAAACGAAATGTTTTACCTAATTTTTCCTAATCAGGCAAAATTGGATTTCGAAATCTTTTCATCAATTTTTGAATGCAAAAAAATTATCATTTTTTTTCTCAGTTTTTATTAAAAACGCGTTCTTACCTTTTTTAGAATTTAATTAAGATAATAAGACTGGAAAGAGTTGTATTATTGTTAATTTTATAATCATATCATTTTTGCAGGTATGCAAATAATTGAAATTTTTGTTAATTATATTCCTTATTTCTATGAAAGGCAGAGAGTATTGGATGCCAGGGTTGAATGGTATACAAAATCTTCATGCCACCTTATATATTTTATGCTTACCTCTGGAATGGCGACAAACGTTACCATTGCGGCGGAAATGACGAGGTTGATCCAAAAGAGCCATCGAAGAAATATAAAATAAGAGGCTACAGCCGATCCAAATTGAGACTCGATTTGTTTTATACGGCGCTCCCAGGGTACGAAAATAGTTTTTAAATTGATAAGCTCTCGTTTGCAGTACTGCCAATTCTGAAAATTTCATTTACACAATTTACATACACGCATATATATATATATATATATATATATATATATATATATATATATATATATATATAGATATAACAAAAATTTGAAAAATTCAAATAATACAAATAATATTTATAAAAATACCAAATATTTTTATGAATTTGGTTATTAATTTTAATAGGAACAAGTACATTGTTAAATTAAGTTGTTAAATTTAGTATAAAAGCATAATCATATGAATATTATATTATATATATAGAAATGTTGAATCACGCACCTTGTTCAGAATAATAGAGGCGCGCGCCAAGGCATCGCGGGTGCTTCGACTTTGCGCCAGCCGCTCCTGAAGGGCGCCCTCGTGCTTGCGCACGTAAGCCTTCGCCTGGCGCACGAGCTTCAATTTCTTACGCAGCGGCCAGGGCTGCTGCTTGACGCCATTAAGCACCTCTTTGTGAAGCTTTAGATTCTCGAAAATCTGCTCCTCGCCCGTGTCGTCTATCGATATTGCTGTGCTATGGAGAAAAACGAGGGCAGCGTATAATATATACCTGGAAATTTTCTAGAAAGGACAAAATTTCAAAAATGCTGAGGAATAAATTTGAAAAATTTCAAGAGGAGAATCGAATGATGACCTAGACTTTGAGCTTGAAGCTCTTCTTAAGACCAAGTCTTATATTTTTATTGACACTTCTTATTTTTGTCCTTGAACATATTTTGCTTTGTTCCACTAATTAGTTAAATTAATAACCCGATTATTATGGTACGGAAGAAAATTAAAAAAATGTATCACGTGAATTATGATCCCAGATTGCGAAAACATAGGTTAACTGGCTATTGAAAATGACCAAAAAGTAATTAAAATAATATATAATATGAACACGCTATATATGTAATTGTCTATTAAAATATACTAGTACACATTTATTTATAATAATACACATAAATAAAATTACGCTAATATAAGAATTTAAATTACTTTAGAGATTATCATAAATATAAACATACTAACAAATTTTTTTATTAATGCTTTTTAATTTAAACTTATCGATATATTAAAGTAATATATACAGTTTTTGGCAGAAAATTATTCAGATATTAAAAAGGATCTTCTTTATTTTCATGAATTTACAGTACAACAAATATACAACATAATTATTCTTTACAAGAGGATTCTCAGAACAAGTAATATACATCGCACACTAATAGGACAATGAAGGTAATAAATAATTTATACTCACTCCCCAGAGCTGGTGGTGAAGACGGATGAACGCCTTCGGAGCGAGCTTTCGGCATCGGGGCTGAACGGTGACGAGGGTCGACGTTTCCGTCGACTCCGACGTGACGATGTGCGTCTCTGGAGGATCGCACAGGCGGAGGCTGAGTAGTCGTCGTCGTCCGCGGGATCCTCGCCGTCTGTTTCGAGCAATTAAACGAGTTCGATAATGTTTTTTTTTTTTTTTTTCAAATAATCTACGGACTGATATTGTTCCCAGAAGATGCAAGACTTTATCATAATCCCTGTTCTAGTTATGGGTTAGATCAGAGGTGGGTGGAAGAGCTTATTCTGAAAATTTCCATATTAAAGACTTGGAATCCGCTAGGAATACCGGCGAACCTTTCTGATCAAATCGACTATACTCAGGCACGTAAAAGGCATAAAGGATTGCTCCACATCCCACGTGGAGTTGGAAATACACCGAAGCGTCAAATGAGTGCTGGCAACGTGGAGAGGCCATCTGATCATTGCATGAAGCTGGGGACTTAGGCCCGCGACAATGATGTAAATATACCAAGCCATTCTTAGGCCCCAACTTACGTAAGCATTAGCGTTGGTATGGCGATGTCATAAAAAATACAGAATAATCACAGGCTCTGTAATAGACAAAAAATCATATCCATCTTCCGAGGAATCGAAAACTCTGGTTTACAGACGACTAACCGAATTCACAGTAGGAGCAAGGGGACTATTCTTTAGATCGGAACCCTTGATCAACATCTCTAACTGTCACATCGATACGACGTTCGATGAATGGTGGTTTTCAGAACACCAAATGTTGTGGAAGTACATAATGGTTGCCGTCAAGCCAAGGCGCTTATGGGTGCATATGTAAACACCAAAAGAGAAGAAAATCTGATCAAATTAAACAGGAATGGGCTGTGGCTAATTATGTAGATCTTAATTAATCACGGTTGCATGGTTGTACGGCTGCAGCACAACCCGAATCAAATCAGCGTTGGGAACAATCACAGCTGCCCTGTCTGTGCAGAAACTTCGGAAATTCCATCCCATGTTCTCTGCAATAATGCCCAGGCTTCTCTTCCAAAGATTCTCCAACAGTCGACTAAGATATTGTGACAATGAGCTATCCAGATATTCTAACCATATAAACTAGACTTTGAGAGAATACTCAGCTCTTACACATTGTGGAGATGCAATGGGACTACCCAAGCGTCGGGGCTCTAACTCTTTCATATATTAACAGTAAAATGAAAAACAACACGACAAGGAATTGGCCCGTCAGCTCAACGTATAGTAGTTTACAAAATAAAACAGCAGAAACTTCTTTATCGAAAATGCTGATGTTTTCGGAGGCTACATTTAATTCTAAATACTTTTTCAAGACTTAAAATGAATGACCTAAAATTTTTTTTTAATAAGTAATTTAATATAACAATACCATTGAAAATATCGATTTAAATTCTTTTTTCTATAATAAAAAATTGGAATGACTATAGTGAGATTTCGCAAACTAGACGATATACATATATAAAGTGTTATTTATTTAGGTAATGTTTATTAAATAATAAGAAATATAATACATGCTTGCCGCGTGTATATAAAAAAATTTAAATAATATAATGAAGTTGTGGTTCGATTGTCCTCCTTCCATGTTTTACACATCCTGCAGGATGTCAGTTTGTACGCCTGTATTTCCTAAAATAGTTAATATATATATATATAATAAAATTCTCCAAATGATAATGTGCTCATCTATACATGCGCACATTTCAATTTAATATTATTGTGAAGAGGGACAGATACATCTTCCTTTAACATTTTTTGTAATTGAATATATTATTAGTTTGTACTTATAAAATATTTCAGGTTTGTTCTAATCAGATACTGTGTTACGTGGTTTTCCCATATTAATTACAGCCTTGAACAGTGGAGGGGGTGATTCTAAAATGAGAAATGTGAGATAAAATGATAAAAGGTTTATCAAGTTAGAAAATGATTTGTTTCAAATTTTATAGATTAAAATTTAGGAAATTTTTGTAAAAAGGGAAGTACGTTTGTAGAAAATATGTTTATTGCGGTTATTTAGCTCTTTGATCACTATTATATTTTTTATCATAACATGTAATTAAATTTTCGAGAAATATACCGTATAATGTACCGTGAAATGTACCTATCATTACTACAAAAATTTTCTTGATTTTAAATGTAAAATTTCAGAAATGATTTTATCACTGTAATAAGCAATTATACACACATTTCTCATATTGGAATCACACCCCATGATTTCTACACACGCGATATGGACATACATAAAAGCTTTTCATTTCGCTTCATGATGTTTACGACCTCCCGGATTGAATAATCAAATAAAGATCCTTCATTTACTTCAAAATTATCAGGAAATAATATTAGATTTTTCACAAAATTATCAAATATAATTATCAACAATATAATTTAACAAATGACAGCATCTGACGATTGGTCATTTGATCAATTTTGAAACATTTTCGTTCTTTAGAAATTTTCATTTATTTAAATAATAAAGTTGTCATAAATTATAAAAATATTTAAAAATGTAAAGTATGTTTACAAATATTTGAATTATTAAAAAACAATTTGTCTAATAAAAATAAATTCTTTTATTTAATAATTATTTATATAAAATACAAAAATTATACATCTGTAAATTTATGATACAAATTAATTTTTAAAATGCAATAGGGTGTGTGTGTGTGTGTGTGTGTCTAACTATTTATTAGGTCCCACTAAGGAAGTAGACTCATTTATTTATATTAAATATAACAAACGCTTCTTGACAAATATAATGATAAATAAATACATGAGCATTACCATCCAAAATTTCTTTGTTATTCTAATGTCTTTAAGAATGTTGGATTCCTGATGCATATTATGTATTAAATTTTACTTGAAGCTTAAAGATTTTTCCAAATTCTTTAAATCAGTGTTTGACAACATTTCACAAATTATAGTAGCTATTTCTTCAGGCAAACGAAAAGAAATAATGATGATTAATGCATTTGTACTTTGATTTATTAATTTTAATCTCTCTTGACCCTTTAAAAAATTTTTATATATATAATCGCAGTATTTGGGGTATAACTGCTTATGAAGTCCCAATTTTATAGCTGCTATAACTTTTTCATTTTGTGCATATTTAACTAAACAATTATGGTTTCTCAAAAGCAAGTCTGTGTAATTTATATTCTTATCGATATCATTATTTATGTTTGATATCTCTTCTAAACAATGATAAAAATATGTTATATAATGTTGTTTTGATGAAATTACTGTAAGATTTTTTTCATCGATATCACCATATTTACAAATTACGAAAGCCATATGTTTTATTAAAATAAAAGAAGCTAAATAAGAAAAACTCAAGGAAATTTTTCCATTGTCAGCTTCCATCAAGGGTGTTCGACCATCATTATTTTGTAAGGTTACATCAGCTCCTAAATTTAAAAGATGCTCAATAATGCATTTATTTTTATGACCATGTGTATGAAATTTTACAGCTAGATGTAACGGAGTATTACCAATGCTATCTTGCAAATTAACATCAGCTCCTTTCTCCAAAAGAAGGCTTGTAATGTTATTAAAGCCATAGATAATAGAAGTATTTAGTGGACTTATTTTATCCATGGTCGAATTTATTTGAACATTGTATTCTATCAACATTTCTACTAAATTTTTATTACCAGTAGTTACAGCACAACTAAGTAGAGATTCAACTTGTTTTGGCACTGTGCTAACAATATCATTAACACTGGCACCTTTCGAAAGTAATAATTTTACTGAATCTTCAAGTCTATACAATATGGCAAAATATAATGGAGGAAAATCTTTGAAATCTTTTAAATTTACAAAACAGCTGTATTGAATAAGTAATCGAACAGTTTCCTCATCTGAATCTTTTAAAGCAAGATGAAGAGCAGTTGATTTTTTGCAGTCTTGATCATTTAAAGAAATTCCATTTTTCAACAATAATTTTATTAGATTCAGTCTTTTCCTTCCTATAAAAATAATATATAATAGTAATTAAAATCAAATAATATTTTAGAGAATACAACATAATAATATTTTAATAATACAACAGACATATATATATATATATATATATATATATATATATATATATATATACTTTTATAAAGTAAAAGATTACCTTTCGTTTTAATTTTTAAAGCTAAATGTAAAAGATTTTCTTGAAAATTATTTTTTACATTAATATTAGCTCCATTTTGTAACAGAAGTTTTGTAATTTGAAAATTACAATTTTTTATAGCAAAATATACAGGTGTAAATAAATTTTTTGTTTTACAATTACTATTAGCTCCTTTACTTAGAAGAAATCCAGTTAATGCAAAATTTGATTTTTTAACTGCAAGATGTAGAGGTGTTTCGCCTCTTTTATTTCTAAAATTAATTTCAGCACCAAAGTTTAAAAATGATTCTATTATCCAAATACTTTTATTACTATCAACACAATTGGTAATAACATAATGCAATACTGATGAACCAGTATTTGTAGTGTCATTAATATTTGCACTGTGATCAAGCAACAATTTTATTAAATTTTCATTATTGTTTTTTGTTGCAATATGTAATACGTTTTCTCCAGCCAAATTTTTTGCATTAATATCTAGATTTTGCTTTAATAAAAACTTTATTAAAGTGTTATTACATTTTGAATGCCCACAACTGTTTTCAGCTACAGCTATATGGAGGAGCGTTGACTTATCTCTTGTTACTTTATTTACATCAGCACCTTCAGTCAACAAAAATTTAACTGTATTTAAATCATTCTGCATAACAGCCAAATGTAAAACAGTCCTGCCATTATCATCTACTGTATTTATATCTGCATCTTTAATTAAATATTTTATCTTGTCTAGATTTCTTTCATGCATTGCATTGTGAAGTTCCTTTAAATACTGTCTTTTTCTCATGATATGCACTGTATAATTTATAATACTTGTCAATTTTAATATGATTATAGTTATAAGAAAAATTAAATAGATTAATGAATTAATTAGTTCAGTAAACATTTACAATTCTGTTTCTTAAATAATTTTTAAATTACAAAAATATTGTTTTAATAATCAAAACTTCTTTTTTGATAACCATTCTACCTGTAAGCTATCGTTTTTATTTTAAAATGTAATATTTATAAATAGAATAAAACAGCAAAAGGATGAATAAATAACTGTATGTATTTGATGCTGTATTATGAATTCTAATGTATTTTAAATTTTAAAATAAATTATTTATCACTCCCTGAAAAAATATACTTACACCTATATATTTATTTTATCAAAATTTATCCTTCATTCTAGATTTTTATATCATGTATTTTATTGCATTATTATACCAGTGTTGTTCAACGCGATATTAATCAACAAAACCAGAGAAGAAAACAAAGAAGATCACGTGATGACCTGATAACGTTTTGTAATTTGACTAAATTCTTGTGAAGTCTTGTTTCTCGTGCTCGTAGATATTTCCACAGCATATCACAACGTTTTCATATATTGTATATTTAATTTAGAAATCAAACCTTCAATTAAAATTAAGTAATATTGTAAAAATGCAAGAAGAAAATATAAAATTGTGTTTAATTAAGAAATAAAAATTATATGAAGCTGACATTTTTTTCATTTCTACTGTACTGCATTATATAAACTAATATAAACAGAATAATAATTGACAGATTGACAGTATTGACAGGTATTGACTATGTATTGTGAGTCACTCTCATATGCATTTTGCAGAAGTTGTACATTTGTATCTACACTTTAGTTTATAATACCATGATAATACCAATACTATGATAATACCATGAGAACACCAGATTATAGTAAAGTAGCATTAGTAGTGTATTGTAATTTAATTCAAATATGGTAATTGCACAATTTGTTTTAAATATTTATAAATAATATTTTTAAGAGTCATATATAAAATAAATAAATTCTTTACGAATCAAAGCCCGAAGAGCGTGTACTCTGATTTTTACGATATATAATTTTGCAACCTACAAAATCTATATGCTAATAAATAAAACATACTTGCAGCACTTTTTTTGTCTGTTTCATATGGATTAGTAAATAGGGAATACGTGTTTTGAACATTAGAATCGAATGATTAGTTTTTCATTTCTTATCTCTGTTCAATTTGTTCAATTAACGTAAAATAATAAATAGCTTTTTAATAATATTATAACTTGTTTTTTTATTATATGCATTCATAATTAATCGTGCTATTCATTAGCATTATTTTTAACAGTGGAAATTTTACTCCGTGATAGGTAAGTGTGAATATATGAATTTTTTCATATTATAAATGTCTGGCAGTTCGAAGCCTTTTTCGAAATTAACTAGAAAATTTCATGAAAATATATATTTTGAAGAAGATTATGTAATCTTATATATTCTTAAAATGAAATAGATTGCATATAATAACTTTTTTCATTCATATCATTATTGGTTTAACGTCTTTTATTACTATAATTATGTTAATGTCAAGAATAGTAAAATTTATAAACTAACCTTAAATGTATATTATTATATTTAAATAAAATAAATGAAAAAAATCTTTTATTATAACATAAAAATTAAATAATTAACCAGGAAAAGTACTTTTAGTTGTACAGTTCAAACTACATAAATTTCTGAAAATTCATTTTGACCTTCGCCTTTGATTCAATCTTAATTATAAAGTAATACGCGATCGATCAACAGCGAGTCTGAAATTTTGATGCTTACTGCTTATTTTTGGATTATATTATTATATAGATTTCTACCTTACTATGTGTATATATATATGACTTATCTTAAGAACCGCAATCAATCGGTACTTTAGTTTTTAAAATTCTCTGTTACAATACTGGCATAAAGAGACTATTGTTTTTCTTATGAAAAGGATCCAACGAAATAGTGCTCAACAGATCCTTACTAACCTAATATATATATAAAGGTAAAGACTCGAGTAGAAGAATATAAATTCTGGCCTAAAAATTTCTCCTAATTGGTATGTAATGAAAAGCTCTCTCTATCAAGATTAGTAAGGATCTGTTTAGCGCTATTTCGTTGGATCTTCTCCACAAGAAAAACAACATTCTCTTTATGTCAGTTGCTTATTCTACTTTTTCTTATTATAATCTTTATGAAATAATCCATTATTCACTTTGTTTTTTTTTTATTGGTTTCTATTACAAATAGTATGTTCTCAGTATGTGTACAAGATAACGATTTTTCGTAGATTTTGATCGTTAGCCTTTCATTTATGATATTCCAATATAAATATGTTTATTGAAATTATAGTCGCTTAAAAGTTCCGTCAGAAATTGTTAGAAAGTTTTAAAGAAATATAAAGGGAGAGACGATGGGCCCGCGAGACCTGAGCCGTTTAAAATGTGATATTAATATATAACTCAATGATGCACTAAAATTATTGTTCAACATTGGGTAAAACTCTTTAATGATTGATACATGCTTATTATTAATATATACACACATATATAGATACATACATATATACATATATATATATATATATATATATATATATATATATATATAATATTAATAACAAATATAATACCTTGCGCTGTGAAATTTTTCAATTCTATAATATATTAATGCAAGGTACGTGGGATCAAAGTTCACGGCATCTATATATAAATAATTTGAATACCAACCGAGAGTACTGGTTAGCCGCTGCATCTCCGGCGACCTCTCGAGCGTTTGGGTCCGTCGGCGGGGCTGATGATGATGATTGAAGTCGAAACTCGTGGTCGAGGGCAGGGGCTCCTCGCCGTCTCCGTTGCTGCGCTCGGCGATGGCGAAGGTGACGGAGAGTCGATCGACCGACGGCTGGGGCGACGAGGGTTCCACCTGCGGGCATTTCGATATTTCGCCGATGATGTTCTCGCCTCCAGCCATTTGTATATTTTCACAATAAAAGCGTGTAATATATAGTTTTTTGTTTAATTTTCGTTCTCGATACTTTAATCATATATATATATATATATTTCTTTAATAAAATTTGCTATTGTCGAAAAGATTGCCATAATTATACTACGCATTTATTCGTGTGTAAATGTTGATTTCCATATGGAAATTGTATTACGTATACAAATAAGATATTCCTTTTTTCATTACTAAGAAATCACTATGCTCTCCTAGACAATATATTATATCATCACTTTTAAATATAAAAAATCGGTTATTTTTTAAGTAAAAAAATATTCTTTCTTTTATTTATTTAATTATGTTTTAAATCCAAATGAATAAATTCATATATTAAGTTAAATTTTATTATTATCTATCAAAATAATTTTAGTGTTTATTTATATTAATTATCAATGCTGTATAAATTTATATAATTTACTTAGTAAGTTAAAGTTATAGAAACTTCATTATATATAACTTTCATTAGTATTTATTCTTATAAAGATTATATAAAGTAAAGTTGGCTTTGAAGAATGAAATTTAAGTTTAATAAAATAACTTTATAATCTAATTTCTATATTAACATTTTGGAAATTTTTTATGATTAAAAGAGGCCATGATATAGTTAATATATTAACATAAATTATATAATTCTGCAACGGTCTTAGTAAAAGAAATGTCCAGTCCCTTGTCCAGTTTGTTAAAAAATTAAAAATATTAGTTACTACTATCAATTTCAGTACGGAGTTTTATATAGTTGCAAAATTCCTTGACTGTTTAAAAATACGAAAAGAAAAGAATTAATTTCCTTTCAATAGCAAAATATTTCGTACTATATTTATGATTAATTTACAATTTATAATCAGTTACTCATTTTTGAAAAAAAAAAAATTTTAATTTTAGATTCAAATTGCTTCATATTTTTTGTTAAAAGAAGTTCGTTAATGATTAACCATGGTTCTCATTAAAATACGGGTTTAAATGATTTAAATGTATACTATAATTATATATTTAAAAGAATTTTTAAAATACTTTTAATGTACTTTAAGAGATAATAAGAGTTCATAAAATTTACTTTCTAATCGACGTAGGGAGAAAAAATGACGAGTGAGAAATAATATATACATTGAAAATAATTTCTATCATTAAATAAGCAAATTTGTGTTTACTTAATTCAAGAGAATATTCACTGGAGACTTAAGATGAATTTGTTTAATTTATATAAACTTTCCTAAAATTGAGGCATTATTGTTTTAATTTCAAATAGCGGTTTACTTGCTGCAAAACAGGCAAATATTTACTTGATAATATTGAAAAATTTATCTTCAGTGTAATTACACAAAAGAATAACATTTATGTGTATTTCTTTCTTTTTAAAAACAATGACATAATGCATCTTTCTCTTTCACTTTTAATATGTAAATTATCCTTTTTCTCTTAATCACTTTTTAGCTCGTGTATAATCACAATAAAATTAAAACAAACCGATGTAAGTTAAATTTATCAAAAAAAATTTTAATATTTCTTAATTTTTCATTGCTTTAAGAATGTTCCAAACGTTTGTTAAATATTGAAACATATTCAGTTACGAGAATATAAAAATAAATATGAACAAAAAAAGAACAAAAAATGTTCTTTACATTATATTAAATATTTTTCTAATTTTTGCAAAATTGAATCTTTTAGCATGAGACATCGATTAATATTTTTATACGCATCCCCCATACACTATTCTGTTTATGAAGTAACATTTCCAGGCAACTACATCCCCCAACCCTCCTCCGCATCAAAACCGGTATCTTCTTTATTAGATTGAAATATGCTGCACTAAATTGCACTTTCACTCAGCCCTACATAATACAGATGCATAAATGACGTATGCAATAATAATGCGCACAAAGGCAATTAATTCGCGCAGAGCAACGCACTTCCGACTGATGCGAGTCCCGTCTCCGATGCTGGAGGATCAGTAGGCGGGCGAGACTCTTAATGTTGTGCATGTCGGGCCGCCACCGCTGGCCTCGGCACCACGGCGGATTTGAACCCGCGCGACCCGTTCGCCAGTGACGCAGGACAGAAGGGAACCACCGCCGACAATGCCACTGCTACTGCTGCTGCTTCTTCTTCTTCTTCTTCTTCTTCTTCTTCTTCTTCTTCTTCTTCCGTTGGCGCAGTCGAGAGTTTTATTAATTTTACCGCACGGGTGCTCAGCATTATATATCGATAGATACTCGAAGCGAGGAATGGGACAGCGCGGTTCTTGTGCACGTGTAAATAAATAAATAAATAAATAAATAAATATATTAATAATAGTAATAATAATGTGGCAAGGATACCGGGAGTCGGTCGCGCGGCAACTGGCAGATACCGCGCACTTGCTCGTTTCCTATCGCGCGCCTCGTATATTACGGATGGGGATGCGCGCGCGCAAACACGCGGCTATTATATATATTTTCGCCACTCGCACCCTTTCTCCGCCTATACTTCATAGTAGAGGAAAAACGTCGGGGCGCGCGCCGCGCCTTATTTACGATAACGAGCTGTTGCGCGGCAGGCGGCTGGTCCCATCCGTGATTGCGATTAGTTTTTTGCTCTGCCCTCCCTCCTCCCCCCCCCTTCGCCACTATCCTCGCCAGGGTGGTTAGATCTGGATTTTCGGGGGCTTATCGAATCATTATGGCCTGTATTACTACTGACTTGCGTGCGCGTTTTGTTTGGCTCGTTGGTCGGGAGATTGATAGGCGGATATGAGGGAGGGAGCGGGAAATATAGATATGTATAAAGAGGGAGAGACAGAAAGAGAGAGAGAGAGAGAGAGAGAGAGAGAGAGAGAGAGAGAGAGAGAGAGACGGAGGGAGAGAGGGAGAGAGCTTCGTATGGTTCACGCGAGGTTGTAAATTTATTGAGATGTTTGACGGTCAAGTTTGAAGGATAAGTGGAACATTTTATGATGTGTCTATAGAGTTAATGGTGTATTGAATATAATCATATATTTTTCTGATAAAGAAAATATACAATCACAACTTTTATTGTATATTATTGTTCATTTGCTTTACTAGTTAATGGCTTCGTTTATAAACTAAAATTACAAGAATCATATCTGTATAAACAAAATCTGAACGTGATTATAGGCAAAAATACAATTAATAGAAAAAAAATGCTTTTCTAAATAAAATGGAAACAGTTGGACTGAGACGTAAAAAATAAAAAATGGTAATAAAATTTTATATACATTGAAGAAAAAAAATCAATTTCAAATATTATTAAACATATCACATTTTTGACAAATAAAATAAAAGGATGGGTGCACAATAGAACAAAGTTTTTAATGATGTTTTAACAAATTATAGATATTGAGAATACACCGACCATTGCGTGCAATTCTGTTGTTTTGTAAGGTAAGGGGATCGCGGAGTCAATTTCTATCGATCGATCGATCAAAAAAAACTCGGTTTTCAATAATATTATATATATATATATATATATATATATATATATATATATATATATATATATATATATATGTGCTTTAAATTATTATTAATTATACCCTTCATAAGCATCTACTCTATATTTCTGCACGAATTGACAAGCAGATATGTGAAACCATGTGGAATTGAGAACGATTATAAAATTTTATTTATGATTTTTAGTTATGAAATTGTAAAAATGTTTGCATTTCCATAAGGCTTGACTAATCTACTTCCAACTTTATACTAATAGAAAATTCTAGATATAAATAAAGGACATGATTAACTAAACATTTCAATATTTTAATATTTGTATATTGTAATCATTAAAATAGAGTATTTTTTTATAATCGGTTAAAATATTAGTTGGCATCCATTTAGTTTTATTTTTTCACTGATTTTTATTTTTTACATAAATTTATTTACCATTTTTCTTTTCTACTTTTTAATTGTATTTGTTATAAATTTGTTTTGAGCATCATGTGTCCAAAAAAAATTTTTTTTATTGAATTTTACTTTTAAACTTTAACGATATGCGTATCTCAGTAAACTTTTTAATTTATTTTAAAGATGTGAAATAGGAGTGTAATAAATTCCCGTAAATAACCACGTCTACGGAGACTTGCTTTCAGATGTCTGGATTTCCAAATTTAAATATTACATAAATATTCTATTTTCATCGAAAATCGAGTATGTATATAGACCATAATTTACGTACTTCTGCGACATAAGGACGAGCTTAAATTTAGCGACCAAAAATTAAAATTTCCAGCCAACAAATCTCATGTATGACAATGTCTAGCAATCTCAATACGAGAGACCATTGTACTTTCACTCGAGCTGACAGCTGGCATCGTTTTCGAAACCTCAACGGTATATGCCATGTAAGTATAAACATAGATCGCAGTAGGTTAAAATAAAGTATATTAATAAGTTATTGTTGTAATGGAATTTCCATGTGCAAGTATTTATTATTAAATGAACTTGATAGTATCATTTTCTTTCAGAAAGATAGAACGTAAAAATCATTCACGCAGAGATGCAGAATTCAGCTGACCAAAGAAATTCAAATTTTTAATGTTCTTTTACTTTAGAACTTTACTAATTTTTTTTCCTTTTCTTAATATATAAGGACTATTCGTGATTTAAATATCGAATTCTTACAAAATAACAAAAAATTAAATTAAATTAAAGTACATATTGAGAAATTTTGACAATTGTATGAATGCATATTTTTAATACTTATTAAAAAATAATAATTTATTTTTGTCTATTATGCTTTATTAAACGTTTTTTTATTTGATAAATCAATGTTCGTCCCATCGATAGAATACAGTACTAAATGTATCGAGCATTACAGATTCAAAAAGTATAACATTTGTGAATACTTATTTGTTTTTTTTTTAATTGCATATATGCACACATTTTTTTAATAGTAAAAAAACATTTTTGATAATGATTTTTGATAACGACAAAAATGATATAGAGTGTAATTTATAACGGTTCAATTCATTTTAATAAAATAATTTTTTATTGTTATTCTATAATCGTTTCCTTAATTTATATATATGAACTTAAATTTACATGAATAGTTGAGCTGAAAATCATGCATATACCATATTTTAGAGATGAGTTGAAATATTTAAATTCAACAAAACACCGGACCTAAAGGTTTTTACAATGTATTTACAGTTTTTCAAAAAATTATCGATCCACGACCTATTCTGCTATTTCATCCTAATATAGAAAACCATCCATTCGTTTACACTGTTCATTAATAGTAACGATCTAGGAAATAGGCAAAAATGCTCACTTAAACGCCCTTTGTTATTCCACCGAACCAACCAAATGTATGCTGAACACGAGTTTATAATGCACGAGCGGAGGGGGAAGTATTTGTAAAGAGCTCGTTAGTGTTTGTAATGGAGGCACTCTAAAATTTCCTTCGCTCTCTAAACATTTCCCAGGAGAAATCGCTTAATTTAGCGGCGTAATCGAATTTGGCGCTTTGTTTTCACAAAATTTACGAAGATATTTTCATTAGACTTTACGCGCTGTGACCACCTTTATTTAAATAAAAAACTGAAAAATAATATTCTAGACTCCATATATAGCTTTTACAATACATCAGTGAACTTTGGATTATATTAAAACTATTAAATAGAAACTAATTTAGCTGCATTTTTCAGTTTTTTCCCAACATTTTCTAATCACTTTAGAAACGTATATTCCTTTTACCTGTATATCCTCCATTCAGTAGAATTGGAACGAGAGTACAAATTTGCGTACATGTTACAAAAAGCTTCCGTTAATTGTGGTTTGAAATTACAAAGTGTATTTTCGAGTTAAGTACTGTAGGTTTCCAATTAATTAAATTAATTTTTAGAAAATAACAAAATACCGAAAAACTCGTCGAATATATAGACGAATTAGAAATTAGAAATAAGACTTAAGAAATCTTTATCGTTTACAATTCATATCATTGTGAGTTTTTTTTAAAGAATTTGATCTTCTTAAATAGACTGACATATTCCAATAAATATTTTATTCGATTGCAATAATAACCTATATATTTTTTATAAGCTAAAAGATGTTATTCAGTATTAAGATCCGTACAAAGTAATCAGATCTGCAGAAAGTGAATCTGAGCTTTTTTGTGAAACAGAGTAGAAAATTGTTTAAATAACAATCGATTAAATATATTATTAAATATAGTTCAGATATTTTCAATAGAAAAATTTTATTTTCGAAAAATATGGACCATTTTTTCATTGACCATTAAATAATAAAAAATATTCCATCCTTGACAAGAAACTGCATAAGTTTTGAGAGAAATAATTTCTCATGATTTCTAATGTTACAATCATTTATTAATTAAATCTTTTATACAGCAAATATATAACATTTTTTACTTTTTAAACAATTATTTGCCCTCCAGGAGATAATTAATAATAATTAATAAGTAAATGTTATCCATCGAGTTTACGTCATCGTGTGTCCATCTTCTGATGTATCTGTCTGTCTTTTAAAAAAATAATACTTTATCACCTACCAGTATAAGATTTATTATAATATTTGGAAGAAACATAAATATATAAAGAAAAAGTAATAATCATAGCTGTCACAAAGTGCTAACAAGAGAAATATTGAATATTATTTACATAAAAATATTTAAGTTATATTCTAAATGCAATATTGTTAATAGTTTTCAACATCTGGAATTTCCGAGAATACACCAATTGAACATATTAACTCAAACATGTAAAATTTTCAAAAATAATTTTCAATTTAGATAATAATAAGATAATTTTCCTTTATTAAACAGATCTGCATACTTTAACGATTGAGGTTAAATTTATAATAAGGTAAAATAAGATATAATGAGTACGTCCGGAAAGTAAAAGAGTAAATTACTTGTACATATATTATTATCAATGGGACAAATTCTATGTAATATATTGTTGTGAATATATACTGTCCGTCATAGAACGATTTTGGACGCTACTGATCGATAACTGGAGCTCTGTTCCACGTATGACAACAACTGACCCATGTGTTATAGACAAACCGAGTCTAGACGTAACGCTATAACTTATTCTTTATCAAATTCTTACAGTAAAGACATAGTGAAAATGGATATACGAGAATTTGCAGTTAAAAGTATTATTTTTAATTGAATAAGTAGTTCAACAAGAATCGAATAGAACATGAAAACTTTTCAGTTAATAAAATTGATGATTACATTCATTAAAATGAAGACACTTCAAGAGTATAATTTTTAATGGTTTTAATCTGTTACTTACAGATATTTAGAAATACTGTAATTTTATTTTTAAATTAAATATTGTTCAAAATTACATTTTAGAATGCATACAACGTAACTGATTGATGGAATAATCAATTCCAATAATTTAAAGGTTTTTTAATTAAACCTCTACGTGAAATACAAAATGTAATATTTAACTAATGATAATAAATATTTGAAGATCTACGTATAATAGAACTGCAAATAAAACATAATTGTTAAATGTACTAGTCTTTTTATTTTCGTGGTCACCACGTACTAACTGTTTTGTTGTTGACTACTTACTGTTATGATTTTATTCCTATTTTACTGAACTAAAAATTTTTCATGGCCCTCCAGTGCTGGAGAGCCGATATATATGGGTTCGGTCCATGATAGCACCATTGTACATAGTTAATGGGTGGTACAAAATATGAATTTGGGCACTTTCAAAGGAGGTTTTAAAATCTCAAAATCCAGCACTTTAAAGGTTAAGGCAATAAGAAAAGTGCCCATCACTCATATCGAGCTACATACAACCTTGTTTATTTGTTTATATTTTATTATACCAGGTGTACCAGTATAAAGTGAGCATTTTTTGTGAAAATAAAAGACTAATTGTAATGGAAAAGTCAAAAACATTTTATTCTAAATATTAGCCATTATTTTCTCCATATTTTGACCACCTTTCTCGTAATTTATAGGAACCACGCCATTAGAATTGTTTGTTTTTTGAAGCAAACCAAACAGACACCCAATTTTGGCTTCCTCGTAGGAGTTTAAGAGCTGCTCAGCCAATGCGTGTCCCATCGATGAAAATAAATGGTAGTCGGAAGGAGCTAAGTCTGGCGAATACGGCGGTGTAGAGCAGCTCCCAGCCAAGTGCTTTGATTGTATACTGAACAGGGTTTGCTTTGTATGTAGGTCCATTGTCATGGAACAAAATTACCTTACCGTGTCTTTTGGCTTATTCCGGTCATTTATCGATCAATGTATAATTTTAAGCAATCATTGGTTGTCAGTAACAATCAGTATTAACTGTTTCACTGGATCTTAACAACTCGTAATACACAACGCTTTTCTTTAGCCAGAAGTGCTAAAAATAAAAAAATTTAGTAAAATTTCGATTTATCGTGTAGAAAGCGGCTTGCCGGAAGAAGAAAATGAAGATATAAATATGTCAGTAATGCAACACAAAAACTACGTCATAACATAAGGTTGTAATGATGATAAAAAATTGGGAATAAAATGACCGATAGATCTTACAGTACTGATCTCTGTATTACAGAAATACAAAAAAAATAAGCTGTAAAAAAGTCATAATGAAGAAATGTGTCTAATATTCGCTATCTTCCAAACCTGATTGAAAGGAAAAAACTTAAAGCATGTAGCCAGAACAGTAGTGATTTAGAAGAATAAATAAGCTACCTAATGAAAAACCAATCGAAAAGAAAAAAAGATGCAAGCCAAGCAGAGAAGACAATGAAAATCTCACAATCCATAACCGAAGATCCGATTGGTTTCACAAGCAATTAGGAAGCGTAGAACTATTCAAACAAAATTGTTTTAATCTGATCAGCAATCTCGAACCGAAGAAAATGACAAAGTTATTAAGACTTCATTCTTGAAAGAAATTAAAAAAATAAAAAAAAAGAAAATCAACACCAAATAATGGGGGAGTTTCTCCGAAAAACAGCAAGCAGCCAACAGCGAATACCTTTAGGCCATCACGAAATAAGTCTAAACTGCATATAAATATCCAAGGACACAGCCAAGTTGATAATAATTATATAAAGACAAATAAATTCCATATAATAAAAATTAATAACGGTAAGCACGTGTTTTATTTTGATCATGCACAAGAATACAATAGAGCAATTAAACTTTAAGAAAAAAAATACTATTTTTTTCACGTATACATTTAAGTCCGTAATGTCGCCAACTTTGTTCATTAAAGGCTTAAGTAACGCCTTTAATTGCGAGGAAAGTTTTGAAAAACTCAAACATTAAAATATAAAAAACAAAGAATTTGTGAAAGTACGTGAATTCACAACAAAAAACTCGATTACAGAACATATTAATCTATCTATATTCATGGTTTAAATTTCTCACTCATTTATTTAAAATCAAAGCAATTGAATATAAAGCAATAAAATAAGTAAAACATAAAAAGAAAAACATATTACAGTGGTATAGATGCCAATTAATAGGGCACACGTCGAAAAATTGTTTTTTAGAATATTGTTGCGTTGAATATTGCGACAATTACGATTCCGGTCTATATAAAATCGATAAAGTAATAATTATTGATAAAGCGCAAGTATCTTGTGTTAACTATAAAAGTAAAGGATATCCAGTCTCATATAGAGGCTGTCTGTCCTTATTCTTAAAACGAAAAATAAAACCAAAAGCCGCAAACATCAAAATAATAAGAGAAAATTAAATTACTTCAATCGTTTCGCAAATCCTTCATTCGCTTCGTATTTAGAAGCAAGCATCGAGATACAGAAAGTACTATTCAAGAGCAAGATGAACTTTATACAAATAATATTAAAAATATATCAAGGAGCCACGAAAAGCTTAACACAGAAATATTGAATAACATTTTCAAATCAGTGAACGATTTAAAACGTTTAATTAATGAAATAGACTCGCAATCAAAGAAGAAACGAAAAATTATAAACTCGCTTGGAAGCCTTATCGTTTAACTATAGCTTTAAAATGGCTTGTTCAAAACATATAAACGGAAATTATAAATATCAACTCAATTATAGCTAAACAAAGAAAAGCGACATTACTAAAAATCTTAAATAAATCATACATAAAAATATTAACAGTCAAGATAACCTCTATATTATATTAGCAGTGTCGGTATATGGAAAAAATGCGGAATTTTCAGAAGAATTTAAAAATCAAATATATTTGATTTTTTGAAACTTAATAAAAAAAAATATTTTATAACTGCTGTTGATTTTAACGCGAAATATACGAGTTGGAAAATTTTTCAAATAATACAAAAAGGTCGATAATACGTTCGCGGATAGACAATAACGATATGTTTTACAAGATAAAACTGTAGAGTACAATATTTCATTATTCCCTCGTGGGATTTCTATTTACATCTATGTCTAGTAGACGCAAGAATCGATATCACAAATCTATTGTCAAATTTTTATTTATCATCTATCGAATATTATAGCAATAATAATACTATTTTAATAGAGGCTTCACTTCATACCTACTCATTTTTTAAATTAGATAGCAAAGATTGCGCCAAAAAATTTAATTAAAAAAAAACTGATTGGAAAAAATATCAAAGGAATTTATCCAAAAATTGTAACTTGAATATGTGTAACGATATTGATTTATCAAATGAAGAAATTGATAAATTCTTATTCGAAATAGACAAAAACATTATAAATACAGAGTCGAAAAGATACCGCTAATTACATCTAAAAATTTCTATGAATCTTATATAAATAAAAAAATAGAAATATTGAAAAAAGACAAAAGTTATATTTTAACGCGAATAAATTAGATAAGGCGTAAATACACACCAAATAAACATATTAAACTAAATATTCTAAATAAACTTTTACAAAACATAAAACGAAAATTAAAACAAGAATTTAGTAACTCTAGAAACAAGTTCTGGAATGAGAAATTAAAGCTTTATGATTAAAGCATTATGTTATTAAAGCCTTTGTTATTAAAGTCATTGTTTTTATTATTTATCAGAGAAGGCGGTTTGAGTGCAAATATTTGTACGGAAAAATACTAATGTACTTCTCTTCATAATTATGTTTCTAATAATTTCAATCGGCAGTCCAATACAATTTTTTAAAACAACTTTATATATTTAATTACGATTGTTATATTTTTTTATTATTCATTTATGCAGTTATCTTAAATTCAATATTTTCGATTTATTGAAGCTTATATTTAGTTAGTTTATCAATTTAGATTTAATAAAAGTAGAAAACGCTTAGAAGGTTACAATATCAACTAATATAAAATTAAAATAGGTACACGAGTATTAAGTTTTCAAGAATACATATATTAGACTTCTACGTCTATTGTTGTTAAAATCGCTATTGTTGTTATTAATAGATCATGATTCGAAAAATGTGACAATGATAAGCCATTTTCATAATAAGCCCGATTTAGTTGAATTGACAGTTTCGAGATAAAAAAAAACAGTAGTCTAGTTGGAAAACAAAAAATCGATGAAATATGCAGAGTGCAGCTATTAAATACGCATCTGCAAAAAAAATTTAGTTATCATATATTATTTTATAATGGATCCAATATGAGACTTTTCAGAGCTAAATAATTGAAAAAATGAGAAAAATCGATGAAAGTGGACCTACCATAAAACATTTAGTTTTCACAATTCAATTTGATCTTGGACATAATTCGATTACCCCCCGGTTACCCCGTTCCATCCCCGAATTCAAAGCAATAGTTTGGCCTGCAAAGATGCTATTAAAAAGCAGAAGAATTCTTGAAATCTCATCACTTGTCTCGAAAATAAATGCCCGCATTTTGATGGTAACAGTATTTAATGGTAACGGACGCATGTTATTGGGTAGCTTTGTCGCCGGGTGCCAGGCCAACCTCGCTCCTTGATTCTCAAGTTGCATTGTTAACTACACATTTGACAGTTCAGCTTATTTATATAGAGCTGCCCAAAGCAAGCTAGAGATACGTTAGAATTGAAATGTGTAGGATGTTGTACTAGAAATGTTTATTATATTACAATCTAGATGTACGTTAAAATTTTAAATAGATAATATTTAATTAAATAAGTTTATTTTTTTCAGTGCACAGCTGCATGCGAATAAAAGGATTATTATAAAATCTAGCCAATTCTTTCCAATATCTTTAACATCCCACTATTTTTAATAATTAAAAAGGTGGTGGGGACAGTCAGATTACACTTCAAAATAAAGAATTTTTTCAGCTAATATATTTTTATTTCAGAGTAGTCTACGGGAGTGATTTTAAACAAGGACAGTCTGACTGTCATTATAATTTTCAATTAATTATATATTGATGTGTATTAGTATTGATTATTATATTTAATTGATGTTAAAACCGCAAACGGTTTTCACGGAAAGAACTTCACTTAGTCCGTAGCCTCGATCATATATATATATCATTGCAATCAAATGTGTAGCATTATTATTACCTTAAGAATCACAAGAAAATTATACTTTGTGCCCTGTTAAGAAATATAGACGCGCAATTTGTTCAATACAGGTGTACAATATATTACTAAATATTTTGATTCAATGGCATTCAAATACAAACTCGAGGATTTCAGAAATCCAGTAATCGAGTATTTTTTCGAATCTATTGGTCGGTTTTGAAGATTTCAAAGAAATTCCAGTTTTAACCATCATAAGAAAATATTTTTTCAAAGTCGAACGTATAAACATTAATTATCGTTATAAATGTGAAAAGAAAATGACTTTTAGTAGAAGTACAAAACACATCATTCCATCGACTCTCATTAGTGAGGACATATAATAGCGATAACAATGACACATTAAAAAATTGTGTTTAACGTATAAGTTAAAATAATATTTCACTCGCGCATTACGATAGTGTTTGAAAATTTTACATCTTTTTATTTGTTTCTTTAATGTCGCATCGACTTCTAGGTCATTAGCAACTTACATTGTTTATACATCTTTGTTATGAAAAATATTATAGCTACAAAACTTGTGAATCCAATAGATATCACCGCCCGCGTATTTCATTCGAATGACTACATAATATTGACACGTGTTAATAAAACACCTATTTTCTGCTGGTTTGTTACGTAATAGACAACTATTCGTATTCAATTTATATTTTTACATGTAAGAGAATTAAGTTGAAATTGATTTGCATTAGAAAAAAAAATATTTTGATAGAAGTCAACGTTTATTCTATTAACATTAGGGAAGCGAAATATTTATACATGTAAAATAAATATTCTATTGCCATAAAAATAATTTGTTAAGATCAATTTACACGCTTAAACAAATAAACTATTTCAAGTATGTATTATATGTTCGGTATGATTAATATAAAATGTAATTCTATTTGGCAATCTGAAAGAATGCTTATAATATACATAATATTTTTTCTTTATTAATATAATATAACGCATAAATTTCATATTTCCCTAAGAAACATCAGACTTTTTTAAAAGATGTAAAAATGCCTTCCGATCCAATATAATCTGTTTATTAAAAAAGTATAAGATAATGGAAGAGATTATTAATATTTAGTGAACATTTATGGAGGCCTTTGGGCTAATGTCCTAAATATCTTTATGAATATCCAATGCTACCTTTGAAATAAATTAGACAAAAATTATACTTTTCGAACTATTTTGCAGTGCATTAAATATTACGACAAAAAGCCGCTAAAAAATTGAATAAACGAGTGTTAAGTTGTCAACTTAGAAATTGTTAATTGTTCTTACTAATGAATAATTATAATCATTGAATAAAATATATTCTTTACGTCGCCAATGTCAATATATAATAATAATAATTATTTTTCTCCACCTGTTGAGCAAAATTAATTTCTAAAATCATTGTTTTCTATTGTCAACTTAAAAAATTTTCTGATGTTCATCAAAATTACGTTTAGAATTAATTATATTTAGAAAATTATAATAAAAAAACGTACATAATGATGCTGTCTTATTTTAAATTGGTGTGTCTTCTTTTATACTTTATCTTGTTGATTTCACTGTTATAAAGTCTAGATAAGCATGATATTTTTTCATTCTATATCTACGGAGGTTCTGAGCTATTTATTCAGTTAGGCTTAACCATTTTTTCTTGACTGATTTTGTAGAATATAGAACTATTTTTTTTTGAAATTAGAATGAAGTTTATTTTCGTATTCAGTTTACTTATTGTGAGCATTTGCTGGCTGAACATAGTAGAAGGTGTGTAATGATAAAAATGATTGTATACGTCCATAATATATTTATAAATAACCGATAGCTCTATATTGACTTCTACATTAAAAAATTCAAATCACATATAGGTTCTCTTAATTCCCGACCTTCCCTTGTGGCTCGTTATCATCCCGATCCATCTGTTGATAAATACGATCCAAGATGTGACAGGTAAGATCTTTACTTTCTTATTATACGTTTCTATTTACTAGAAAACGTCAATTATTAAATGTTCATTGCAACCGTTTTACTAACAGGTGTCCTCCTGTGAACTGTGAGCCACATCAACGTTTAATTCCCTTTAATCCGAAACTGGCTTTTCATCTGTGCTGTTCGCATTGCATCTAAAAAACCGTTCAACTAAAAATGAAAATAAGCAGAAAAAATAAAATGGTTTCAAATTCAGTAAAATTTTAACATTTAAATTATATTATTCAAAGCTTATATAAATGTACAGAATCAGTTGTTTAATAAAAAATGTATACATTATATACGCTTATACCATATTTATTACCTTTTCTATTACAATAATCCATTCTACAATTGTTATATTTTTAAAATTTAGGATCATCAAATATATAACACAATTAATTAAATTTTTATATTCTCAGATAAATGATTTTTACATTCTGATTAAAGATAGGTATTGTTTCAGTTCTAATAAAATCTCAACAAAGACATTAATATAAAAAATTTAAAGCTTTAAAAAAAAAATTTAATTCAAAGCTTCATAAGTGTCACTAAATCGATTGATAACTCTGATATCAACAAGTGATTATTTCCTTTTATCAAAGTTAAAAGAATGTTTGAGGGGCCAGAACTTCGCTTCAAATGATGAAATCGAAAATATAGCTAAATCGTGGATATAAACACAGGGCACGCCATTTTTTAAATGAAGGTTTGCTTAAGCTTATAAACACAAAAAATGTATTAAAGTCCAAGGCGACTACGTAGAAAATTAGTTTAAGAATAAAAGCATAAAATCAAATTATTTTTATGGCCCAAAACTAGTTTTTTATTTTTTTCACAACACAGAATTTAGCAAATATGCCGTGAATAGACTGTTATACGAGGGTGGTTTGATAAATTCGTGATTTTTAAATGAAAAAACAATTTATTTAAACAATTTTTTTTATTTTTCATTATAGTCCCCTCTCAACTCGATACATTTAGTCCAGCGGTATTTAATCTTTTTTAAGCCTTCCAAAAAGTAACTTTTGTCGAAATCCTCAAAATAATCATTTGTGGCAGTCATAATTTCTTCATTCGATGAAAATCTTTTACCACCAAGCCAAGTTTTCATGTTTGGAAATAGAAAATAATCGGACGGTGCTAAATCTGGAGAATAAGGTAGGTGAGGAAATAATTCGTAACGTAATTCTGCTATTTCGACTGTTGCCATAGCACTCGTGTGAGCTGGTGCGTAGTCGTGGTGGAAGAGCACTTTTTTCTTCACTAGATGGGGCTGCTTTTCCTTCAGTATGGCTTCAAATCTATCCAATAATGAAGCATAATACTGTCTTGTAATTGTTTTTCCCGTCCGTAGGTAATCGATTAGTATTATTCCCCGCGATTCCCAAAAAACTGTGGCCATGACCTTACCGGTTGATGGAACAGTTTTTGTTTTTTTGGAGCAGGTTTTCCATATTCAGTTCACATTTTTGAGTGCCATTTCGTTTCTGGCGTATAGTGATGAATCCATGTTTCATCAACAGTAACATAACGACGCAAAAATTCGGTTGAATTACGCTGAAACATGTCCAAACATTGTTTAGGTGCAGCAATGCGTGACCGTTTATTGTCGACTGTGAGCAAACGCGACACCCATCTTGCAGATAGTTTTCTCATATTTAAAATTTCATGCAAAATATGAAATACGCGTTCAGTCAAAATTCATACAGTGTTACTAATCTCGCGTATCTTTAATTGACGATCTTCGAGTATCATATCATGGGTTTTATTAGCCATATCTTGATTAGTCACCTGTTTTGGGCGGCCAGAACGCTCAGCATCACTTGTATTCATTCTACCACAACGAAATTCATTAAATCACTTGTGAACCATTCCATGTGATGGAGCAGAGTCCTTATAATATTTTTTAAGCTTCTTATAACCCACTGGACTCGGCGTAAAAACTCCTTCGGAATAAGGGGAAAAGTCAAATCAATCACTTACTTCATATCTATTTTTATATACATAAAAATTATACATTGATACAAAAATAATACAAAACTAATACTTATCAACTGTTAGATATAGAGACTAATTTTATAATACTAAATATTAAAGAGACGCGGGTAACACACTTACAATTTTAGTTTCTTCACACATTCACTCGTCGCGCAATATTCATACTTATTGTCGGCCTATGTACCTACGGTGACACACACCTGTCATAGTCATTCGTCTATGTAGGTGCTTGTTTGGTACAGGACGTCAGGTACATGCACCACGTTCCTCCGACGTCTCGGATACGGATACAGCCCTCGCCCCCTGTGCGTGGGGACAATTCCATGACCGGCGAGTTGTCACAGTGGCGTCCGCTCAAAGCATATAGTCGCTCCACCAGGCAGCCTCTGACGTATCTGGTCCCGTCATCACTTGTATAAATACACAGGCAAACGAAAATAGACAGGAAAGCGAAAAGAAGGCGACATTTATTCTAAGGTAATCAACTCGCCTTTAAAAAATAACGAAAGTAATCTTATTAGCAGAAAGAATACTATTTGAAAAAAGGATACAGAACCGTTTACGGATGTTTCACCTATCGTACCTAACCTCGGTAACCTCGGAATAAAACGATCCCGCAGGAGTAAAAATATGGTATCTGATCAACATATTTTGAAGACGGCTATGGATGGCTACAACCGAAAAAAGTCAATAAAAACCAGAAATTATTCTCATTTGAAGGCTTAGTGATTTCAAATAGATAAATGCTCATATCTCCTCATAATCCGCATGAAATAATTTAACTCAATAATAGAACAGATTATTCTTCAGATAATCCTTCATCTGGAAACGATGCTTCAAAATTTTTTCAAAATGAAGTATTATTTATTTACGATACAGGCTTTGAACAAAGAAGACCGCAGATGACTTATTCGCCTCCCGATGGACAGATTCAAACCGAAAACGATCCGATTTCAACGTCTCGAATAAACATGACACCACCGCCGATACATGTTATAGACTTTAACTTTATTGATTTAATTAGTATTTAAAAATCAGAGGGTCGATGATACGAAATGATACGAATATATCACTATGTACGCGACACTTATTGATACTTATAACAAACTTCTTATCTTGCTTAAAACAAATATTAAATATGAAAAATATTGAATATTTCACATATACACCCAAAAATATAAAACTAAAAAATGTATTACTAAATGAATTTATCGTAATTTTACTGAAAAAGATATTGAGGACAAACTCGTTGATTTTCAAATAACTGATTAAAAATTATTAAAATTTTTATTTATTTATTTCTTTTTATTGCTTTATTTTTAGTCGCATCCCTCATACTGAGTATTAGTGACCTTTACACTTATAGATACATTAAATTATATACATTTATTTACATACAGGATTTTCATTTTCATCACAATTTGTTGAAAGAAGATTTTAACTTATGCTAATATTTATATTAACTGTTTTATATTTATTCTACTAATAAAATTAATAACGTTTTTACACTGTTTACGTCCACTTAGAAGATCGGTGATAGTATTTCCCTGTAGATTACTATTTTTCCTTTCGGTAGCGTATTTTGGACATTCGATTAATATATGCTCAATTGATGGAAATATATTGCAGTATTTGCATGTGTTTCTTGGTTCTTTGCTTATTAGATGTTGGTGAGTTAACCACGTATGGCCGATGCGCAATCGGGTTATCAGCACTTGGTCTTTTCTATTAAAGAACTTGTGGTACTCCATTGTCAATCGTTTGAAGTTGAGATAAATGATTATTTATTCTTACCTGTATTTGTCTATCTGAGAGAAAGTTTTTAATGAAGTAATACATTTTTCCGTCAATTCCATGTTTTAGAAGCAATGCTAATGCTCTTTTCCTCCAAATAAGGTCGTACGCTTTTTCTAAGTCTAGGCATACTGTTAATAAGTGGTTGTTTCTCTCTAGGGCTTCGCAGATCTTTGTTTCCAGTGTAACTAAACAATCATTTGTAGAGCAATATTGTCTAAATCCACTTTGTGCACTTGTTAAAATATTATTTGATTCTAGATACCACCTTAGCCTTTTGTTAATTATTTTTTCCATCGTTTTGCATACGCAACTTGTTCAAGCTATAGGTCGATAGCTCTCCTTTTTATTCTTATCTTTATTTAGTTTCAGAATAGGTACTACAATTGCTCGTTTCCATGAACTAGGCAGTATATTATTATCCCATATATGATTGAGAATTTTTAATAGACAAACAGTGCCTTTTGGGGGTAAGTTTTTTTAAGAATGAGTTCGCTATACCGTCAGGGCTAGGACTGCTGTTTTTGCTTGATTGCAAAGCTGTTATTAGTTCTCTCATTCAAATTTCCATATTCAGTGAGAAATTATTATCAGTTATATTTATATTGTCGATCTCTTTTTCTTTTTGTGCTTTATATTCTAAAAACTTTGAGTCGAGATTCTCATCGCTGGAGTTTTTTGCAAAATTTTTCGCTAAAACATCTGCTATTTCTGTCGGATTCTGAGTAATTTTTCCATTATCATCGATAGCATTTATATGTGTGGATTTCTTCTTGCCTTCAATCGATTTTATTTTTTTTCATATATTTTTGATTGTTGTTTGGTTATTAATTGTATTTAGGTATGCTAGCCATGAGTTCCTTTTGTTAATTTTAATTTTTCTCGAGGCTTCCGCTTTTAACTTTTTAAATTCTATTTTATTTTCCTCGCTTTTTTTCTTTTTGTACCTATTAAGAGCTTTTTTATATTTTTTTATCGCCTCTTCACATTCGGTATTCCACCATGGCGTGTGATATTTTGAGTCGTTCCCTTTGTTTTAGGTATTGATTGTTTTTCGGCTTCGAGAAGAATTTCCGAGAACTTTTGTGTTACCTGATTGATATCTGTTTTACCTGTGTTTAAAATTTCTTCTAATTCGTCATTAAATGTCTCTATTTTATTCGATACGATATTTTTATATTTTTCCCAGTCGGCCTTATGGAATTTCCATCTATTGAAGTTTAGTTTTTGAACTGTAATTGAGAAGCTCGTGGTTATAATTATGGGAAAGTGATCACTCCCATAGAGTTCTTCTAAAGCTTGCCATTCTAAGTGATTTGCTATTTTACTACAACATAAGGTGAGGACTATGGCACTGAGACGATCGTTACTTACATTGAAGTAAGTTGGCGAGTTATTGTTTAAAATAATAATATTATTGTTAGCTATAAGTTCTGCGATGAGTCTGCCTCTTTTGTCAGTTTTATATGACTTCCATAACGAGTGATGGCTGTTCAAGTCTTCAAGTAGTATAAAAGGTGAGGGCAGTTGTTTTAATAGAAGCCCAATTTGTGTAATATTTAACTTATAGCGATTACTTAAATATATACTGCAAAGGTGGAATTCTTGATTTCCAATTTTGGTTTTAACCCCTACAGCTTGAATATTAGTTTTGAGGGGAATGCTTTGACTGTGCAATGTATTTTTTATTAATATTGCCAAACCTCCGCTTGCATTATTGCAGTCTGTTCTATTTTTTCTAAAGCATGCATCATTTTTAGTATTAATAGCGTCATTTTCTTTTAAATTTGTCTCTTGGATACAAGCAATTTCACTATTATTTTTATTTAATAATTCTTGTAGAAATTCGTAGTTGTTTTTGATTCCATTAATATTCCATTGTAATATTTTACATTGTTCTATATTATACATTTTTCTTTAATTTAATTAATTTGTCTATCAATCAGTTAATTGACTTCTGAATCAGAGTTCTCAGGCGTATCAACGGGAGTATCGTTTGATGTGTGATTCGGTTTAATATTATTTATTCTGTTTATTATTGAAGTACACCGTCGTTTAATATTGGAATCTCGAGCATTTGGGTAAATATCTAGTTCAAGGAATTTAATGAATTCATTTGTGTCATTTGTATATTGATTAATCATGCTTACTATATTGCGGACACCTTTGGATCTTTCTAAGAAATGTTTAAACTGGGCATAGTTTAGCAAGGTGTCTCCTTGGTTCAAATAATTGTTGAGCGCACTAAATTGTACATCGATTTTATTTTCTTGAGTGCTTATTGGTTCTTTTGCGTTATTGCTACTGTCTCTATTTATTTTGGCAGGCTCATTATTTTTAATTGTTTCACTTTTATTTTTCTTGTTTGGGGTTTTGTCTTTAATATTGGTTTTATTTTCATTGACCGCTGTATATATTTCACTTTGGGATTCGGTCGAGCTTTTTACCGAATGAGTTCTTTTTTTGTCTTGCTTCTGTGTTTGCATTAGTTCAGAATTTAAGTCGATATTTGTCTCGTTTTTTTTTGCTCTGTTCTTAACTATATCATTAGTGATGTGACGTGTAGTATCGGTGTTATTATTGTGTATGCTACCTATCTTGGATTCCTTCGTATGATTGTTTACGGCTTCGGAACTACTACAGTTTCTTGCAACATGTCCTTCTATATTACAGACGAAGCATTTCAAAACTTCCACATTATTGAAGTTAATTCTGAAAGCTTCTGGGTTTTTTTCAACGTCTTCTGGTTTTACGTATATTTGTCTTCTGAAGCTCTCTACATGATTATATCCGTCTTTGCTTATGCTTGCCCTCAACGTTGTAATAGTAAATACGGGATATACTTTTAGATCGGTTAGTACATTTTCAAGTGCAAAGTTCGGTAATTCTGTCGGCATGTTAGAGAATATAATTCTTTTATTTCGAGATCTAAGCAATCTGAGATTTACTTGTTTTCTATTGATTAGTATACAATTTTGGTTAGCTGTTATATGACTTACAAGGTCCTTGCTGCTTACATACACGCAAATTCTATTATTAGAAATTCTAGACGCACTTAACACATTTTTCTTTTCCACTAAATCACCAATTGCACAAATATAATCGGTTAGATTTAAGCCGTCAGCGCAATCGAGTATTATACCTTACTCTCTTTTTGCTGATGCTGCAGTTGCATAGCCACTACTATTAGGTATCTCGATTTGAAACGTTGGAATAGTCGATTGTGTTCGTCCTCCCGACTGTGACGCCATGACGGCTCACCTCAGGGGAAATTTTAACTTATATCGAGCTAGTCGTATATTAACGGTACTTGTAAATAAATAGATTAATACGGTGTTTACACGTATTGTTCGAAACGTTTTGAGACACGTCCGGTCACTACAACGTTTGAACGAAGACTGATTGTTAAAATTAAAAACCTACAATTCAATAATACGAACAATAAAATATGTACATATCTCATTCAGATCTCGAATGGCAGTAGGATGAAATCATTAACAAGTCTAAATTCTTTACTGCATCAGTAACAAAAATCATCAGCAACATCTTAAACACAGTGTATATTCCAGTGTACTAAATGTCAAAGAATGGGGCACTCAAGTTTCAATTGCGGTTTTGGTTATAGAAGTGTCAAATGTAATCATAATCACGAGCCGGGCTCATCTAATTTACCCAAGATACTAACGATAAAAGTGAATTGTGAATAATTCAGTCGTCCAGCTTACTATGGATGATGCCCCTTCCTGAAATGTGTGAAAGAGCTTAAAATAAAAAATAATAATCGAAATATTAACCCGAAAATAAGTAAATTCAATGAAGTTACTAATATAATAGTCAATCACTAGTCTCTTTCCTAAACTTGCATCACTTTTGATGTAACTAATAACAATTCATATCGAAATTGTACTACTGTTAATAAACCAACTACTACCAATAAACAGAATCAACATAATGCTTGGCTATCATAGCCCAATACAACGCAATTCCTTCACACCAATAATATCCCATTCACGGCTTAGAATTTAGACAACAACCATATTATAAAAGAAAATTCTAAATAAGTCATTTTGTTCGTTAATCTCTTATAGTTATCTGAAGTTTAAAAGTCTTTAAATTTTTATGTTTACGAAGTCGATATATTTTATAATTCTCTTGATCTTGATACAAATGATGGATAATATTATACCAAATTTATATAATATTCGCCATAGTTTTTTAGCAATTCTCTAAATTCTACATATCATTGCTCCTTACAAATTACCTCCATAAACGTACACTCAGTTATTTCTTTACAGAAAACACGAATTTCTTTAATTCATCATGAATAATAGCATAGACTTGCACTTTTAAGAGAGACAGAATTATTACATCAGTATAAAGTATTGGGCATACAAGTAAGTTTTCAGCGTTTGTCAAAAGATCGTGTCACCAATGGATCTTAGGCAGTAATGTCAGACCTAATGTATTCTATTCGTAGATTGTGTATCTGTTTATAACTTTGCAGTATTCTAGTCGAGCATTTCTTTTGGCCTCGTTTATTTTATAGCATAATCATGGTAAGTTTTCGCCTAAATAAACATCATTTGCGGTAAGTGCTGATTCTATTCTTTAATACAAGGGAAAGTGCGGCTGAAGCCTAATGTTTGCTTTCGAAAACTTATGGAGTGGAATGTATTGATGAATCGATGTACCGTGAGTGGTTCAAATGATTAAAAAGCCGAAAAGTTTTGTAGACGAAGTAGTAGACGCTTTACTGGATGAGGATACATGTCAGATTCAAAAAGAACTTGCTGTATCATTGGGCGTTATATAACAAGCTGTTTCCCTGCGCTTCAAAGCATTGGGATTTATTCAAATGTTGGAAATTGGGTACCGTAGGAATTGAAACCAAGAAACGTCGAACGGTGATTTTGCATGTCCGAAATGTTGCTGCAGAGGTAAAAAAATAGATAAAAATCTCTGCATTATCGACAATATATTCAATATTATAAACTTATTATGACATAAAATTCCTACATTATACTACAGTAGTGACCATAAAGCACTTATTTTTCAGATTATCCTAGACTTCCCTTTGGAAGTCACTGATCCTTCTTTAAAACACAAATTCATTTTTAAGAAAACCAAATGGAAAAAATTCTACAGTAGCTTGCAAAAAATTACTATAATTCGAATATTGAATTACGAATGAGGAATTTTCGCAATGCTTCGATAACGCAAATAAAATAATTTCTAATACAATTATCTACCACTGTCCTATAATTAAATAAAAAATAGTATCTTTCAAAATAAATCTTACAAAACAAAGAAATTACATACATACAAATCATTCTAAATAACTTTCCTCTATTATTTAACAACCAACTCTCGTAATTCTTTCCTTCGTATAAAACTTTTAATTAAAAGTATTAACAGTTTAATAAAAACGAATGCACACACTCTTACAATAACTATTGGCATAGTTTTCTCAGGCTTAACAAGAAAATTTCAATTGACTTCCACGCAATCTCTGATTGTGAGATAGATATAATTAACCAAGCAGGTTGTAATGTTAGTAATTCACATCATAATGATAATCATTTTACTATTTCCACAGCTATGGATATTCTTAATATTATGGGTGCCCATTATGAGAAAATCCGCTCCCCACCTTATACGTCACCTAGTATTAATTTAATCCCTATAGTGAATAATTACGTCGATCCATTAATTAACAGTTTTATTTGTAACAAATCTCATTAAATCATAATAACAGAATTTAGACCTAATAATTTATTCAGCAGTCCCCATTTCGATACCATTTCTTCGATTTTTTTCATAAATATTAATTATTTCAAATTCATTTTAACACCATTATCTTGTTTTGACAAAACTCCATCCATTGTTTTGAAACACCTCCCAATTACTCGATTACACCTCTAATATTATACTCGAATTTACTATTATTTTCAATAACTGCATATATAAAACATTTTATCCTTCCGCATGGAAAAACGTTTCCGATTAAAAAAAATACAGGTCCTCACTCCTCAACTCATTTTCGACCCATTTCTGTCAGACCTATCAGAAAAATTTTTGAAACCACAATAAACAATGTCCTTAAATGACATTATACTTTCGACAATATCATCTCTGATACTCAATTGGGCTTTATAAATAAATATTCCACAACCTATGTTATTCATAAATTTGTATACGATATCAATTATCACTTACACTGCAAAGATTACGTAGATGCGTGTTTACTAGATATCGAAAAGACTATTAATTCTGTATGGATTAAAGATCCGCTTTACACCCTTTCTACCCTCAATTTCTCAACAGAATTCATCAAACTAATTTGTTGTATGACGAGTAATAGGTCCCTTACTACACGGAATGAAACAGTTACGTCATCAAATACATTTTTAGTTGCATAAGGACTCTTGCAAGGGAGAGTGAACTTCCCGAGCCTTTTTAATATTTTCACTCGTAATATACCTAAGCTATTTAAGCAAAACAATAACAATAGTACATACACATATAGGTGCATGATAGAGAAAAATCCCATTTTAATTCAAAATTATTTAGAAATACTAGTAAATAATATTATAAAGCATTAAGACATAATTAATTTAAAGTTGACCCTCACAAATTCGAATTAATACTGTTTAGACGCCCTCTAAATCAAATAGCACCCAATAGCAGACCCTATATTAAAATCTTTCAGAATAATATACTGAATAACAACAAGTCTATTATACTAAATAATGCTCATTCTGTGAAATTCTGAGGTGTCTACTTGGACAATCTTCTCAGAATGAACGCACATATTAGTGCTCAACTTAATAAAAACAGATCATTTTATAAATTATACGGTTGTCTTTTTCATAGCAAATCATTAGATAAAACTGCAAAAGTTGTTTGTTACATACTTCTTATCCGTTCCTTACTGACCTGTGCATGCCCATCGTGGTGGAATATAAGTGCTTCTCTAATGGAGAATCTGCGGAAATTTGCATGTCTCAGAGCTTCTCTCCATCTTCATAGATTAAACGATTTTCATAAAACTTACATTAGTAACAAAATACGTATAACGTAGACAATTTTATCACCAAACTGATTAGGGACCACTACGCAAACATTTCTAATTCTAATAATAACTTTTTATATTTTAACTTCTAATAATAACTTTTAATTATTATTAATTAATTATTAATTAATTATTATTAATTAATTCATGCAAGATTGCAACAATATCTCCATTCTATACCATGCCTCTCGCCATCAGGCGAATCAAAAAATTTATTTTAATTCTCCGTTTAATTCACATAATTATATCTACTCTACCGCCATTCTTTCATGCGACTATTTTAAAACTGAGGAAAACTTGAACTTCTATAATAAGTTTTATTTTCCCCTTCCTGTATGTTATTGTTCAGTTTTTTTTTTTTATTAATCTTTTTTCACCTGTTACTCATACAACTATGTCAGGTTTCTTTGAACTAAATTGCTTAGCCAATGTATAATAATCATACTGCATTTAATAGATTTCTTTTGTATTACCGCAATGCGAGACCCTCTGATTGGGCAACGTTTTCATTATTTGCTACTTTTAAGTCTTTTTATTAATAGATTTATTTGTACCTAATATATAATATTGCTAAATATATCAAACAATGTTCTTTCAAAATAAGCGTTGGGCGCCCTTAGTACTTGGATGCGTGGCCGCTTGGAAACCCCGCGTAAAATTGACTTTTCTTGTTTTTTTAATTAAAAATATTTTGAAAAACATACACTAATTAACAAATTTATTAAAAGAATTGGTTTTATTTATGAAAATAATAGTTTGTCTTATTGAAAGTCGCAATTACTATGAAATTGATCTTTTGAGAAACGCTGGAAACTTACTTGTACGCCCAATATATTTTCACTTGTCTCTGTAATAAATTGCATTTTAACAGTAAAATATTCTCTAAGCTTAATAAATTTTTAACTTATTTCCCATATAATCTTTGTTAAATTAATTAAAAAATCATGTTGCAACTTATACAAGGCATACATTCACACATATCGCTCTCATGATGAGCCCTATAAAAATAAGATAGTGGAACCAGTAAACGATAAATTATTATATAGGGTTTCAACTTAGTTTTGCTAAAACGTAATTAATCTTGAATAAATACATTTAGATTTTATTATTCATACACAATTGGATTATACAAATCAAATAATATAAAAAAAAATTATTTTACTGCAAATTTATTTTACTGAAAATTGGCTTCGGTTTAAAATGTTGAAATTAAATGGTTAATACATAGAAGAAAAAAAACGTGTTTCAAAAAATGTCATTTTCTTAGTTTTCGAACTAAAAGCGCGCATACTATGTTAAAACTTAAAATAGACATTTTTATTCCTCTACTTTTTTTCAAACGGCACTATTTATTTTTATTATTATTGTAAAAATTGAAAGTCAGCTAATGTACAAATATTAACTATAATTTCCAAAGAGCGAATTTTCTTGGACGTTCATTAATAATATCGTTGGTCGTTTAAATTAACGAGAACTGGGTCGCCAGATAAAGAGAAGTGCGATTCAGCAGCCTTTTATACTTCTTCAACTTCCGTTCGCTCAACCCACGTAACACGACGTGGCTATAGATTTACCGTGGCTGCTCGTTGGGCGAGAAGAGGCCTGAAGAGGGTAAAAGGGTGCGCAGGAGGAAAGAACCAGAGATGGAAAAGTACATAATAGACTAAGTGAAGGGCCATTTGGCATTTTCCATACTCGCGTGGCAACGAGAGCAATTTTCTCGTTCGCCCGCGTGCCAGGGAGACTCCTCGCCTCCCGCGGTTCTGTATAACATATACGTACTATCGCCGCACCCATCATGCAGATAAATGGTAAATATAGCGAAGAAGTGCGCGTGCTTTGCTACTGACCATATATATATATATATATATATATATATATATATATATATATATATATATATATAAGTATTAAGAGCGTTCCTCCCTCGTCACCCTGCCCCTGGTGTTTCGATTTTGTTTTTGCTCGCGGAGGGAGGGGTGGCCGATGCGAGCGGATGATTATGTATGTGTAGACAAGAAAAAGGAATAAAGATAATAAAACGCGCCTTTAAGCGCGTACGTGTGTGCGAACGCGCGCGCGGCCGTTGCGACGCGGACGATAAATCATACGGTACCGCGTGCGCGCCGCCGCGGCAATGCTTTAATCAAGGCCGCTTCGGGGGATGAGGCGTTCGCGTGATTTTTCCCATTTTATTTTCCTTTATACCTCTCGCCGCCCCTCCTCCGCCACGCTCTTTCTCTCTTCTTCGCTCTTCCGTTATACATCTCGCCGCGCGCGGGTATAAACGAAGAAAGTATGCGCGTTGTATATCGCCTCGTTACAAGCCACATTAATCCAAATTAGTCGTTCAAATGTATCGCGCGTATTATGCATTTTTGCCTTTGCCTTGTCTTCTTGTTTTTCTTTTTTTTTTTTTGTGGCGGTGCCTTCCTGATCTCGCGATTATATCGCGTTGGATTGGCATTTTTACCAGCGCTAAGTGGAATAAAAGGGATGCATGCAAAAGGGTTACGAGTTGCGCGTACATGTAACATATGTATGCATGTGTACATAAAAGAATGCTCCACGCACTGACTAATTGATCAACGTTCAATTTTAATCGCTTAGCCTACTACTGTATATTTCGAATTTTGACGGTATATACATCTTTGGACTTGCAAGTGTCCTTGAAAAAGGGATATACCTTACTCTGTGCTTCGGTGAACGTATAAATCTGAAATAATGTTTTTATCATCAATTATTAGCTATCAAATTATCATGAACGACATTTCTGAAATGTACCCACAAAGCATCGCTGAAGGCATCAACTAAACAATCAAGAGTATTTTTATGTATTATTGCGTTTTATTTAGATAATTGTATATTTCAAACGTTCGGAATTCGATTTGGATTAATAATGGTAGTTGATGCAAATACCTAAAAACTAACAAATAGCTGTCATTTTTACGCAATGTGGATGTTTAAAAATTAGTTATAAGTATATTAGAACAAAATTACATTGATTATTGTTTATTTTTTTAATGATGAATTGGTCGATGACGAAATTCAAAGATATTTTAGTATAAATGATGTACATGCCAGTTGAAATTAATAAACAGTGTTGGTAATAGCGGTTTAATTTTCAAATTAGGTGAAATAATCACTATAAGAATAGGCGGCAAGAACGATTACGTTAAATATTTAAATTCCAGTAAACAATTAAGCGTTTGTTTCAAAATGTACCAAAATTTAAAGCATGATATGTCAGCTTGTATTGTTGCATTTTACGATGCGTATAAACGACAAAGTTTGATCCCAACTTGATAAGCTTGTCGAGCCACCTTATCGATGATTTTATCACATTTACAGACGGAATTGTATAACATCAAATGAATTGATTAATTAAGAACTTGCCGTTTAAACTGAAAATTGAAAAACATATGTATAAAGAAATCGAAGGAAACTCATCTAATTTAACCGTGAGCATTTATTTATAATTTTCAATTTCATAAAGTAAAGGTATAAAATGAAACTGACAAAACATTATGGCAAACGTAGAAATAAATGTAAATCAAATCACTAATAATGTAAAAACTAGAACTTTTTTATTATAATATTAGATTTCTTTTGACAGATGAGTATAGATACACTTTTCTACGTATTTTGCTTTGTTGGATATGAATCTATTTTGAAAGATTAAAAAAAAGTATAAATGCTACACTTAGGTACTAACCCCTATATAGGAATATTACAGGACTAAACAGTCTTTTGGCGGGGAGGGGGGTTGGTTTAGCTATATTGAATCTGACATTTGGCATTTTAACACGATCGCGGCTGATTATCCACTATAATGGTGAGACACTTATTTCGTATTCTTTCAGGCGTATGATATTAATTCATAGTGCGTAAAATTATTTTTATGCACTAATATCTTAAAATTTCAAAAAGTTTTTCACGAATTACAATTTTAAACGCAGAAAAAATGTAAGAATTTATTGTTTCACCTAGCAGATATTTTTTCATATGTATTTCAATATCATCTGATTATTAAATTTGAAAAACTAAATAATCTAAATTTCAAAGAACGATGTGTCGGTTTTTAAATATAGTGGTTGCTAAATTAGAAGCTTGTAGCTTTTGGCGGCACTATTGAGATTTTCAATAGAATGAAAATTCTCGATGTGAAGAAAACTCAAACATAGCAAAAAACCGCGGTTTCTCATACGCTACGATATCTCGGAAAACTAAGTTGACGGAGAAACTCAGGGTTTGGATTCGGATTCGGCGCATCAAATTCCTTTGGATACACCAGGTTCGGCCTGTGTAATCTATCATGACTCATAAGCGAATTTTCTTACAAGACCATGGAATCCGATAAAGCCTACGTAAATATATTTATTGAAAACTGGAAACCAAAAATAAAACAAGAAATGAAAGCACAATGTTGAGAAATCGTCCTCACATGTATCTCACGATCAAGTTCTGTTCTTTGTAACCAAGGAATTGCCTCAAGATGCTCGAGATTTCCCTAATTCCAGCCAGCTGCCCCGATCCCCCTGGCATCCCGGTGCTCTTTGAGCATCGGCTGGTCGAGTCACGCCTTTTCCCACGCGACGTCACGACCGTATATATATAAAATAGCTATCGCGACGCGCACGCCATTTCTCCGAAAAAAAAGTGGAGGTAACGAGGGAGGCAAAGGCTGAGAAAGGGAGAGGGAAGGGGGTAGGAGGCCGGCGACCGAAAAATCACCGTTCGATAATGGGCGTCGCGTGCGCGCTCCCGTGACCTCGTCCGCGCGCCTCGCGCTTGCGGTCTGTCGTCCCCCGCGCTCTCGCCGCAAGCGCGAACGTAATCATTAGCGTATTATACGTATGGCGAGCGTATACGCCGTAAAGCTAAGCACTGTTTTCTCGGCGGGTATTCTTGTCGAGAGGGCTTTCGATTACATTTGAATATATATATATATATATATATATATATATATATATATATATATTCGCGCTATCTAAAAATTACAACGCTCACGTGGTGTTGCACGTCGATTGCAGTTGTTTTTTCAAAAACCTTCTTTCTTATCGAGTATCGAGAAAATTGAGGGGGAAAAATATGTTATTAACCTTTAAATTGTCGATTTTATCGTCTTTCTTACATCCTCGCACAATGCATTTGGAAGGCTGTGGATGGTACATGTGCGGTGGATTGATATCGCGTTGAAAAGAGAGTGATACTTTGCCATGAGCAAAAGACACGCGGAGCTTCGGCGCGGCATGTACGATTATGCTTTCAATTCGGATTCTTCTCAAATCAATAGGTACTGAAAATGGACTTTTATGATATATAATATAAAATTGTTGATTATAACGAATAAAAAAAAATTAAAGACAGTCCAAAAAATGTTTATTAAATTTAAAACGTCTAGAGATAAAAATTTTTGAATTGTATCAAATCGAAATGATTTCTAGAGAACAATGTAAATAATATGAGGATTAATGATTTCCTTATAATTAATAGCATCTCATTTTTCTGTCTGTTTAAAGAATTCGCTCGTTCAGAACATTTTTTCTACTATTTTCTCGGTATTCCAACGACATTATTCTCGTCCAGAAGGTCAAAATTCATTTAAAAAATCTTGGTGAATTGGCTTTTTTCGAGAAGACAGCTAAACCCTGTTACAGAATTTATTTTTCCTGATTGAACGAATCCCGACGATATAAATTAACTTATAATTTTGGGCTGGCTTCTCGTTTTTGGGATGATGCTCTATCCTTGGCCATTCTGTCAATGGCCATTTTATCAAAAAATTGACGTTTTATTCATAAAAATTAAAGCAGTTCTTCTTTTCATTGTTTTTAATTTTTTTTATACACAATAGCTCACAAATGTCAAAAGTTTGCCTTTTGTATCGATATGGACTCATATTTTTATAGAGCTAGAAATAATTGCTAACGACACACTTCCACTGAAGTGTTTAAAAATAACTTACTTTTCAAATTTATGCATCGCTTCCCTTAACTTGTGTATAAATTATTAGGAGTGTGAATAAGTCTTTCCCGTTTTTTGTAAGAGATGGCGCCACCAATACTGTGCGAGTATTCAATGGTTACATATGTCATAATCAAAGCTTATTCATATGTCAACAATTTCATACTAACACATTAGTTAAAATTTTTTCGCATCATAAATTTTTGATATCGTGAAAATGTCGAAATTTGAGCCGAGTCGACGTCATTTGCGGGAAGTTTCACTTTATTGGTTCAATTTGAAGAAATCTGCTGCCGAGACGCATCGATTGCTTCAGGGGGCTTATGGAGAAGGTTGTGTCGATGATTCAAGTGTTCGCGGATGGTTTCGACGCTTCAAAAGCGGTGATTTCGACGTGGAAGACCAGGAGCGTTCCGGGCGGCCGCAAATCTTTGAAGATCGAGAATTGGCGACTTTGCTTGATGAAGATTCTTGTCAAACGCAAGAAGAACTTGCTGAAGCATTGAGAGTTGACCGAACAACCATTTCCAAGCGTTTGAAAGCCATGGGAATGATCCAAAAGCAAGGAAATTGGGTGCCGTACGAACTGAAGCTGAGAGACGTCGAACGGCGCTTTTTCACTTGCGAACAGCTGCTTCAGCGACATAAAAGAAAGGGTTTTCTGCATTGTATCGTGACTGGCGATGAAAAGTGGATACGTTACGATAATCCGAAGCGAAGAAAATCATGGGGACTACCCGGCCATGCATCATCATCGACGGCCAAGCCAAATATTCATGGCGCCAAGCTCATGCTCTGTATATGGTGGGACCAGCTAGGTGTGGTTTACTATGAGCTTCTGAAACCGAATGAAAGGATCACAGGCGAGGTCTATCGACGACAATTGATGCGTTTGAGCCGCGCACTGCGAGAAAAACGGCCACAATACTCCGACAGGCACGACAAAGTTATTTTGCAACATGACAATGCTCGCCCACATGTTGCACCGCCGGTGAAAACATACTTAGAAACGCTCAAATGGGAAGTCCTACCCCACCCGCCGTATAGTCCAGACGTTGCTCCGTCTGATTACCATCTCTTCAGATCGATGACGCATGGCCTGGCTGACCAGCACTTCCATTCCTACGAGGAAGCCAAAAAATGGGTGGATGACTGGATAGAGGCCAAACCGGTCGAATTTTTTCACAACGGGATTCGTATGTTGCCAGAAAGATGGGAAAAAGTTGTAGCTAGCGATGGCCAATACTTTCAATAATTCATTTGTAACCATTTTTTCACAATAAAGGCTCAAAATTTGAAAAAAAACGGGAAAGACTTATTCACATACCTGATACTTATATACTGCAGTTTTTAAATTACAAGATCTCAATAAATCTAGTGAAACTTAAATTTATTATTTACTATTACATTATTTTATTAATTGCCGTTATTATACCTATGTTATTATACCTGTACTCCAGCGCGTTACGGATAAAGAATATGAGGCGATTCCGATTGATAAGAATTATAATCATGAAAAAGGATATAATCTTCGGTGATCATATATATATATATATAATTCGGTTAAGATGCTAATGGTAGATTGTTGAAATAATAATAGAACAGTTGATACCTTCGTTTTCTCGGCCGGTATTTTTATTTTCTCATTAATAAAATTTTTTTAGGTTTCAAACCTAAAAAGGCTCCTGTTTAGGCAATGTTAAAACAAACATAAATATTTTATAAGAAGACAATCTTGATCCGGTGAGTTGAGGTTTATCGTCTATTTAAATTTATTCTGTAACTTTGTATTATCAAATATAAAATAACTCCGAATATAAAATATTTATAATTAAAAAATAGTAACCTACATATAAATGCCTCTGAGTTATTTTTTATGTAGGTCACCTTATTAATTACTATATATATATATGTATAGGTATATATGAAGTAACCGCCTAAGAGCCGAGCCAAGCTAATAAATTAACCGCGGTAATCAGGATTAGAATATCTGGAGATGAGGCGATAAAATTCATAGAAGGGATGGGCATTATTACGCACACCGAAAAAAAAGGAGAACGAAATATCCATTTATGTACAGTCGTCGACAACGATAAATGCTCGGCCGGGGCGAACGACGGGTGCGCGCATTCTCGGGCGATTTGGCGCCCGTACGTACCTGCCCAAAGTACATTCGGCCTCTATAAAATGCGACAGTACGAATCGACTCGATTCTTGTATTAAATAGTACAAAGGAAAAAAGGCAAAAACAAAAACAAAAATTAATACATCGTGTTTTTTATGCAAAAAAAAATGATATGTTGCTAGAGCAAGACTTTGGCTTTAGCAGATTGTGTACGGTTGCCACGCACTTGCACGACGTAAATGTTTCCGTTCCAACGAGGAATCGAACGATCTTTGCGCAACCAATCGAAAACACAATGGTCCGACGTTTTATTACAGGCGCGCGTAAAAAAAAAGTCGCGCGCTTCTTAATGCGAATCTAATGCTTTCGCAGTAGGGCGTTGGAATCGCCGCGCTCCCGTTGGCTCGTGCAATTTAAATCGGATCGAAGACCGTTGCAAGATCAAAGAATACGGAAGACACTGATATTTGATTTTTTATAAATATATTTAAAAAAATCAGTTATATATCTAACTGATTTTTTTTCTAAATAAACCATTAATATCTTACTGATGCCACTAATACTGGCTTATGTTCCAACGTAGTATTTTTATAGCATTGGTAGTAATTAGTATCTCATTACATAAAATTTAATTACATAATTATAAATGCTTATGATCTCTCCTATTGTTACAAACTGACCAATTTCATCATTATAATAAGTAAAACTAATCGATCTTGCATTTAACGGATATTTCGTTCTAATTGTGATTGGGAAAGGTCTTAATCCTATATCAGGAATAATTGACAAAAATGTTGTATAAATTAATTGAGTGTTCGTTTTGTTTATTGTTTTTTTATGATGGATTTTTTTATTGGTTTACAGAAAGTATCAAGAACTTTTATTGGAATATTGCGCTTATTATTGATAAACATTTTCTCGTTGGTCACTCAATAGTATACGTCATTTATATTTAGTCTTTTGAATTTTCGTAATTCTAGAGATTTTTGTAACAGCAATAGGATTGCGTTTTGAACCTAAAAATAAAAAAATTTTCACATATTACCTTAATATTCGTATTTATGTTTCTTTACAGATTATCGTCCAAATTATAATGTACACTTATTTATTATCTTTTTTATAATACTTGAATTTAAACCGAAATTAGAAAGTAATATTACTGAATACAGAAAGTAAACAAGAGTAAATGCTCTCCCTAAAAATTTCACAAAACAATTTGCCGATATTAATGAAATTAAGGACTACTCAGAGTAATTTGTTGATTTTGCCGAATCGCGCGTATGGCTAAAATCTTCGAGGTTGAAGCATACGCGTCAGGCGGTGACGCGCATGAGATTTAGAGCGAGGCAATAAATCATGCGGCAAACGTGTATTTTAGTTTAGATTAATGCGCTGCTAAAATGCTTTGCCTATCCATTTCGTTCGAGCCAATGTTTCAACATTAACAAAAAGAACGAGAGGACGTAATAGTCGATAGTAGAAGAACTTATCTGTGTCTTTTATACGTGTGTGTGTACTGTTTTGCAATGGCGAAGCAAGCAATTCTATATGCACATAATGCGATCCGATAGAAATCCGTGTTTTATAAATTTGACAAAATCCCTTTGAAACGAAGAAAAATCTAATTTATTGCAAATCGTGAGAGCAGCAGAAAAATGCTAATCAATAGTTTATATTAATGTAAAAATAGGTAAAAATGATTTTACTATCGATCGGCTTCGTCAGAACATGAGTAATCTACTGAAGTTTTATAAGAAAAAGACAATAATCGTTTCGTTCAATACAACAGAATTACTGAGATTTTCAGTTTTTACTTTACAAATAATGAATTGTAGCGTTCTAAAGTTTATAGTACATACAAAAATCAAAATGATATGCAAATTAAAAAAAAAAAAATTCCACTTAATCACGATTTCAATTACAATCATGACACTTGGTAGAAAACAACGTAAAAACAGTTTGAATTCGTCGAAAAATAACCACGCAAGTCACCCCGAATTCGGGAACCATCATAACGGTCGCGTTTGGATTCGATATGTATATATATATAGACCTACCTGTGACGGGGTCAATCGCGGCACAGCTATGCTGTTACGACTCGCGCGGGTCGAGTCTGATCTGAGGATACCCTGCGATTGGCGCCGTTGCGATCCTCTCCTCTGCTGCTGTGTAGGATCCGTCGTCGGCGCTGACTCCGACGAATTCTGACTGTCGTCCATGACGTTGAGATGGTTACTTTCGATGCGCGCTGGATTGATAAAAAAAAAAAAAAAGAAAATAAAAAAATCAAATCCGAGGAATCGGCTTTCTGATTACGTTGCGAATCTGTTCGAACTTATTCGTTTATTTTAACAGATTGCCGCGCGGGAATGGCCGATCTATCGCTTTCACGCGCGTTCTCGTCTTTGATTTTTTAATGCCTAGAATAACTGCACGGACAAAGTAGTTTATCCATTAATTGGGATTTAGATCTTTCTGGGAAAACGAAGAGACAATCACGAAAATACCAGGAAAATTATCAAGCAATTTTTTTCACTTTTTATAGTAACATATGTAATATGAATCAATACAATACAGTTCTTCTAAAAGTTCGTAAATATAGTAATTTTTCTCATAATTTTGTTGCCTTCGTATGTTATCTTCCCTAGAAAATACGGAAATAATAATCATGTAAGAACAGTGTAATTTAACGAAAATTATCATTTGTGTGATTGAGGTCACATAAGCAGGAAAATTACAGTTTACTTATTAAAACGTATTATTACTTTAATAATATTTATTTGCGCAATTTTTTCGACCTATCAGAGTTTATACATTTCTTCCCATATCCAGAGACGCTTCAAAAATGCATTGGATAAGAAAACAATACGAGAAAATGGTATTATAGGTATAAATACAAATTTAAATTTTTTCCACAATGCTTGGAATTACAATATGAAAAGGTTTATATTATATATGTAAAAATCAGATCGAACTTATCAAAAGTCACGCTTTGAAGAACGAAGGCAATCGGAGCGCGTTCCGGGCGTTTTTGCACACTAAAACATATGTATATATATACGGGCGAAATAAGCGGCAAAATTTTGAAAACGAAAAACACGATCTCGCGCCCCCCTTTCCGATGCACTAAACTTGCAATATCTGTATAATTATTACATATGCCATTATCACAGGCACGCGTGACAGCATTGGCACGAAGCAAAAAAAACAACAAACAAATAGAAGAGGAATATTATTGTTGTAAAAGAGCCGCGTTCTCCGGCAATATCGGCCAAAATTCACGAGGATCGGCGGGCGAAGACGCGCACTCGACACCGCGCGTAGACACAGTTTAATAATGGATGAAGTATAGGGAGTGCGACACCTTCATCGCGCTATGCGTCGTTTATAAATTCGCCCTATAGCGCTATAATTGTCGCGAGAGGAGAGAGAAAATATATTTGTCGGGCAGCAGAGAGAGAGAGAGAGAGAGAGAGAGAGAGAGAGAGAGAGAGAGAGAGAGAGAGAGAGAGAGGAAAAAATGAGAACAGCGTCGAAAGAGTGCGTCCCGTGAGTGGCACACCTATTCCCTGTAGTAGTAACGGCGGAAGGGGTGGTTGAGAGCGTTTTTAGCGAACAATGGCTTTACGCAAGTGGAAAGTGAGGAGGGAAGGATGAATTAATTAAAGTACATTAGAGGGAGAGAAATAGAGAAAGAGACTGAGGAAGGGAGACAGAGAGAGAAAGAAGAGAGAGAGAGAGAGAGAGAGAGAGAGAGACGCGTCGCGATGCGGTGACCGATCCTCCATCCTCGACCCTTTTATTTGTACGTGTTCTCATTCGCGTATGCCCCGTTGTGTGATCACTTGCGTTTTATGTGACGTTTTTTTTACAATTTTTGTAAGAAAGAGGTATTTGGGAGTTTCTCTCGTCGCAAAGGGTGTTAAGATTCTTTTTGGCGAGGGGGGGGGGATTCGTTTTATTGAAACTTCGGAGGATGTATCCCGTATAAGTAATAGTTAGATGGATGTCAATATAAAATCTGACGTTCATTACCATCGTAACAGAATTGAACATTTGACCGGAATTTTGCGGTATACAATAGTTATTACCAGTCGATAGTGAAAAACGAGTATTTAATGATCTTCCTATCATGATAGAGCATAATGTACATAATAATTTGAGAAATAAAGAAATAAGAAAGTAATGACTATAAGTTTGAAATTCCGCACGAGACGGTGGTCATCGAGTCAATCCGCGCACACACACACACACACACACACACACACACACACACACACACACACACACACACAAAATGAAAAAATTATGATTTTTTTATCTACATTGGGAGTTCACATAATAATCGTTTCCTATTATCCAAGTGTACGAATTGTTGTGAAAAAACGTAGTTAAATTTTCCATCACGCTACGCGGGCTATGACGATCAGATATTTCTCCGACATCCCCTTGCCTGTATGCATGTAATTATAGATATTCGACGGACGTAAGAAGGGATTGAAAAATAAAATTGTATCATAGACGTACGGTTTTGAAAGATAACATTTTTCAATTTTTATTTCTGTAGAAAGAGTAAGAGCAAGAAATGGATTTCTTCGTTTCAATTAATGTCAGTTCAGGCTTATTTTTAGCGATAATGGAGAAGTTCTGACGTTTCTTAAATTAATTTGTGGTATCTGATAATGCAGTAAGGAGTTAAACGAATGTCTCATTCTTTCTGGTATACTGTATTTTACTATTGCGATTTGCAAATCGTATACATTAAAAATATGTACAAACTAATTGATCAATCCTGCTCAATTATAAAATATTTTATCTTATTTTAGAAAAGATAATTAGAATATAATGATGATGATGATGATGATGATGATGATGACGATAATGACAACGATGACAATGATGACGACGAGGACGATGATGATAATAATAATAATAAAAAGTCTACTTATTGCTGAATAGCTGTTAATTGGCATCGTGGTAATACTTCGGTTAATTCTTGTCACTTTAGAAGCAAATTGACGGTCGAACAAGCATTAAATTTACATTGACGTTTTCAATATACAATTGGTAAAAAAACTAATTGATTCGCGATAATGCAATTAGTATTTTTTTTTCTTGATTTTTGAAATCAGCGCGTTAGAAACACATTAAATGAAAGCAGAAAACGAAAAACAGGATGTAAAAAATTTTTTCATTTTACAGTCTGTGTAAATAGATTTATGGTACATATGAAACGTTCAACGTCAAGTACTAAATCTCCCGCTCCCTTCGTTGACCGAAAATTAAAACAGCTATACAGAAAATTTTTTGAACCTGTTTAGACTTAGAAATCTCAAGCATAATTTGATATCACACAGATCATACTTCTATATAAAATCAAGTGATTTTATACAAAACGATTTGGTCTTATGTAAGCAGATTCTATTATATCAAATGATACCAGAGATGTCGAATTATAAAGAATGTCAAATGTTCTTTTTTGTGTTTACGAAATGACGGCTAGCTTAAAATTTTCGTACAACAATGAACTTTCTAAAACTTAGTGGTACTGTTGAAAAAATTTATTAACTCACAATCTTGTCATTATTGCTCACTTAGACCTAATTTTTTGAATCAAAACATATCTTTTATTTTTTCAGAGAGCTACAAAGATGAGTGTTTGTTGTATCTTTCCATACGCTGAATTTTAAACTGAATTTTCTTAACTAAATTTTTATACGTTGAATTAAAGCCTACGTAATTTGCTAGTATAGTTGAAAATAGAGTGGAAAGTACATCGTCTTGTTGTTCTTGGAACTAGTGAACGAATTGTGAGTCTATCGGTTCTTTTTCAAAGGCCATTGACATTTCATAGGTTCATAGTTTCAAATATTGAACCCTAAATTCACTTTATAAATTTGTACGAATTTCCGAACGGGAGTTGTTCACTTGACGAGGAACATCGCATACAACATAAACACATCAATTTGTCATTTATACAACTGCTTGAACGTTTGACCATTACATTATTATCACTGTCGAAGCTTCTTATTTGATTCTCGTATCCAAACATTAAATCACACCTGAATAAAAGAATACTGCATAAAAATTATATGCTTTCGTTTCAAAACTCTAAGAAAGATGAATATCATGGATTCTTACGATAAATACAGAAAAATGATTTTTAAATTACTATCGCTAGTGTTTCAGCAACTTCGTTCTTATTGCGTAAATAAACAAATTTCTCATTGTTCTGAGCTTCTGTCTCTATTTTATGGCATCTCATATTTGGCATTAGTATATATTTACAACCATGTAGGATTCTCCATCGTTCAATTTAAAGCTACATTAGGTCTCTATATTATCGACGTTAATTTTACAACCTATACAGCCTTCTTTCTTGTATATTATCTGAAAATCTAATGCACGAAAAAGCGATCGAAAAAAACATCCCGATTAAAAAAAAAACCTTCAAAATATACGTGATTACTACAGTCATCCAAACGCAAGATTCTTCTTCCAAAGTTTCAGATTAACATTAATAGTATTGTGGCACTTATATATATATACATACATACATACATACATACATACATATATATATATATATATATATATATATATATATATATATATATATATATTTAAATGTTCTCCTTGCAGTCCTTCTTGGGCACTTTATTACACTCTCTATATTTGAAGTATATATTTAGATGCTAAACAAGGAGCACTATTTGTCCAGCCTCGGACACCGGAGATCTTGGGTCGATCTCGCGTTCCTCGATTTTCCTCTCTCCCCCTCATCGACTGTTCCTCCTCGCGGACCTGGCCGGCGACAGCTCGGCCGCCACTGCCACCGGCGCAGTCGTCGTCGCCGTAGCCGAGGACGAGCGGCAGCCGACCCTTCGCTCGTTCTCGTCGTCGCCGCTGTCGCTCTCCTCGATCTTGGGCATCGTCGCGCCGGGGCTCGGCTGCCCGGGGGTTGCGCCTCCGAGGACGATCACCGGGACGCAGGAGTCGGCCCGCCTGCTCGGCGGACGGAAGAACGTCGCCGGGGGCTGCTCCAGGACGATCGGGGGCCGGCCGGCGGCCCGCAGCAGCGGAGAGCGGGGCGGCGCCTGGCGATGCCGGGGCGAGGAGATGGGCGAGGAGGAGGACGAGGCCGAGGTCTCGCCGCACTTGGCACAGGGCAGGGGCTTGATGAACGAGGCCTCCTGGCGTGGCCACGGGAACTGCTGCTGCTGCTGCTGTTCCTCGGTCGCGTCGGGGCGCTCGAGGGAGCGCGAGCGGAAGTCACCGCGCCGACGGTGTGCGCTGCAGGGCGAGCCGGGAAGTCGGACGGGTCGAGGCAGCGTCGACGGAGGGGACGGAGGCGGCTGGGGCTGCTGCGCCGGGCGCTGAAATTACACGCGAGGATAAATGGAGTTTAATTGGAGCTCGATTACAAGATAGGGGGTGCAAAAGTATATATTAAGTTAAATGGAGAATCATAAATTTATGTAATTATGAACAACTACTAATTATTAAGTTATAGGCATTGTTAGCGAACTTTTAATTGCGTTTTTATTTAAAGTTAGATATATACTTATTGTTTAATAGTACATAAAACTTAATTTCCCGAGTGTTGTTTTTCCGTTTTAATATATACATTCATAAGCATTTTATTTTATATATAATACATAATTTTTTATGAATTAACATTTTTTATAAATGTCTTACGAGAAGAGAGCATCAGATTTTCTCACTTAGTCAAAGCGAAATCACCTTTACTCGTATTTAACACAGTCAACGTGCGCATATTTTAACCCAAATTTAATTCCCTTTAATAATGCATTAATATCTTTCATACGAAGAAGAGATTCTTATTCGTACTCGGTGAGATTGTTATCAACCCCTCCTCTTAAATAAGATTTTTTTTACATACGTTCCTGGTCTACTCCCTGTACCACTCTAATCCCCCATCCCCATCCCGATCCCAGGTCGTAAATAACCAAAGCCTCAAAATCCATAATCCCTCTCACCTGTAATACCCGTCTTATCGGAATTCACTCACCGATCGGCCGCTCGGCGGCAGTCCGCCGTAACCGAGGGCGCCTGAGCCGTGGCCGGGCGGCGGCAGCGGCGACGGCGGCGACGGCGAGTAGCCGGGCCGGTGATGCAGCGCGAGGACGGGCGAGGCCGGCGGCGCCGGATAGACGGGCCCGGGCCTCAGGCTATCCCAGATCTGGGCCTGGTGGCGCATCAGCTGCTCGTCGAGGTAGCTGCCCCGGCAGGGGAAGCCCTGCAGCGGCGACGTGGCGGCCAGGCCCGCCGAGTAGTAAGAGTCCAGGGGCGAGTACAGGCCCTGGCAGGAGCTCGAGGAGGAGGAGGCGGCGGCGGCGGCAGTTGCCGCTCCCTGGGCCTCCCACACGGAATTATACTGCGAGCGTGTAAAGATCGATTATGGACGCGAGATTTACGCGATTATTCGTGCCATAGAGCCATTTTTGCTTCGAGATTATGATTGAAACGTGTGCAATAGCGCTGGGAATTCTATTCTTTTTTTTAACTATACGGATAAACTGGGTATTTTAATTCTCGGATATATCTGAATAAAAAAGATCCTATGAATTAACTATCTGAAAAATTCCATTATTCGAATAATTATAAGTTAATAACAACTTACAGTTATTTTCTGTATTAATTGATATACTAATTCTGTTTCAATCCAATAAATTAAATGCACTCAATTGAATATTAACGTAAGAAATAAAAAACTATAAATTTATTATTTCTATTGATTTTTTTCATCTAAAAATGAGCATATGGATCTTAATCGGATATCTATCTATCCGAATATTTGGATGATCTTAGCCGGATATTAGTATATTTACTTCTTTCAAATATTATCCGTACGCAAAGATTATCGGAATAGGTATCCAGTTAAATGGATAACCCCAGCACTAATGACTATGATGCCTATCGAATTTTTTATTTATTTCTTTTTTACGTTGAACCATTGCTGGAATTTCTATCTGATTTGGTTTTAACTATGACGTTATTCGATTATTTGGATGCCGAATAAAAATCCAAACGTTCAACTATTTGAGTTTTCATACTACTACGTGGGTCATTTGGACCTTTGTGTAACGTAATTAAAAATCCAAAAAATTAACTATATGGACAATCCGGATATTTATATAATCTGAACATTCGAATTACTTTAACTGAACAAATAAATTGCAGTAGTTGACGAATTAATTAATATAATTTATTTTGCAATACTATACTCAATATATTATATAAGCTAAGATTAAAGAATATAATTTTGTCAATTTATTCGAATTCTGTATCAGATATCCGAAACGAATGTTAATCCTATATCGGTATAACTGAGTATTCGGATAATCAAATGCATATATAAAAACCAAATATTCTTAATATCTAAATTTTTCGGGTACGGTCGGATAATCTGGAGGAATATCCGGATAGATTCAATTCCAGCACTGGTCGCATAATTTTGATTTAGCGTCGTTCGTCTTTTGGAGAAAATTTTATAAATAGTTATATAAAAATATCAATAATATCAGTTCAAGTTCTGAACTTTGATTCTACTGTCTATTGTTGATTTAAATATGTGCTGAAATACTATATATATAATAAATAATTTTATAAATAATTTTTTTCCTAAAAATTGATCTAAAATCAGGGGCTCTCATTAATAAAAGCTTAATCACTAATACGCTAATTTATAGAAATATTTTCAAATATGAAATGCTACTGTGCATTTTAAAAGCGTGATAGCATTTAATCTATATTTTTAACTAACTGTCTTCTTGTTTTGATGTAAGGGGATCTATTTAATAACTATTTAAATACTGTATACAAAATGTGTGGATACTAATAAATAAAATTTCTACTCTAATAATGAATACACAAATACTTTATTACTCTACCTTCAATTATTTATAATCAGATATTAAATTTAATGGAATAATATATTTCGTATAATTATTAAAATAAAAAGAAAAAATAAGATACAGATTGAGATTTTATTCCGGAATGTAAAACTTTAATAGAAATCCACTATATGCTAATCTTTTGAAATTTCAATGCCTTAATTCCAGGAATGAAAAAGTTCTAAAAACTTTGATAAAACGAATATAAAGTAGAAGTGATGAAGTTTTACCCATAAATATTCTCATCTGTTTATTAGATCTACTCATACTTTTAATAACTTTAATTTTTTTTTTATAATTACAGTTACAGATTTTCTGTAATTTTAACTTGAAATGAAGACATTGAAATAAATAATTATTATTATCTATCGATTATGCACAATTATTGTTACATGTTAATTATATAATAATAATTATTATACCGTATAAATTGATGGTTAATATGAGTGAGGAATTAATAATAAACAACATTACCTAACACTTGTTGGTAGCACAAACTCCAAAATCTCGTGGAAAGACCTGTTAGGCAATTTATTGTCACAGCAGCTCTTATTATGCAGTTATTTTCAGAGATCAAGCGGCTTTTTAAACTCACACATAATTGCTAGCATTTTTTTTCTCGCTGGCGATTCTTAACAAGCTTCGAACCGCGCTTTAAAAACAAAAATAAAGTTGAAAAAGTAAATGGCAGATAAATTATACATAATAATTTCATTTCCAAATCAGCAGCAAGCTATGCATTTGATGCAAACATCAGTGCATAACATAAAGTAACATTAAGTATTTTGATTTTAAAATGTTCTCCTTTGCAATACACACGGTGTCGTGTTTTTTAAATAACATCAAGATACCAAAGTTTGAATGCGATAAGTGTCGAGGAAATTTTTTCTTTTAATAGCATTGAGGATATTTACAGTAAAAACGAAAACTTTTTGTAAAAAATTGTTTATTACAAAACATATTAAAAAAGGATAATAATCAACGTACATGCTTATTTTGTGAGTAAGAATGTGTTCTTTCGTAATATAAAATTGTAAAATTCGCCTATGGCGATCACAAAACAATAAATAAGTACTGCGACTGATTAAAGAAGTGTCGGACAGAGTGATTAAAGAATTGGTATCCTTTAAAAACACTTCTGTTTATGATAAAGACTAGGAGCTTTTCACTATACTTCGTTTATTTATAATTTTGAACAGCAGAACTAAAATATAATGAAATTATAACTATCTTAGAATGATGCGACAACATTTTTTATTAACTTGACATAACATATAGAAATTACTTCACACATAAGTACATATAGATATGGATTATATAAACCTATATGTATTAATGTGAATAATTGAAAAGCTCTCTGCTTTTTCATTAGATTTAAATTGTCAATATATCACTTAAAATTTTTTTTACAAAATCCGTGAATATTGATTCTGATTTTCGCACATAGAAATTATATCTCGGAAAAAAACCATGGCAAATTTCAGGTGGTGAATGTTACCGGCAGTTAGTCAATCGCATTTTTTTTATTTTTAATTTATTCAAATGTTCCAATTTCGTAATCGCACATTAGACGAAGAATACTATATTTTCTAGATTTTCTGTAGTCACTTAACAATCGACAATCAATTTCCTTTAAAAATTTTGTCCAGTTTCTTGTTTTTTAAAAAATTGATTCATTATATACACTTTCGAAGTGAAGATACAATTCAGCCAATTTCTTAATCGTGCTTGAGACAGACAAATGATAAATCAAATTTTACAATCATAAATGAAAACGTGCACAAGTAAAACATATATCTAAATACTAAATAATTAAATATAAAGATATTTTTTGCTTCCTTAATAATATACTTAATATTAAAAAAGAAACTTATCAGTCATGGGTCGCTATTAGATTATGAAAAAAAACTCATTTTTTCTATGTTACAAATCTCACACATTACAGAAGAATCATGGAAATTTTTCAATTAGAATATTAACTATTTTAAGGCTTTATTTTATTCTACCAGTCCCTCGATATTTCAGTTATAATGTTCCACTTTGAAAGTAAAAAATGCACTTTGTACAAAATGTTAATCTTTTCAGAATTAGCTTCAGTCCACATCATGATCAACACTGGATTTTCACAAACAATTTAATCTTAGCGCAATTTTTATATCTACTTGTTTTATAAAATGTCCATCAATTCTTTTACTCACCTAACGAAATGCTTATTTATAATTCTTTTAAGTCTTATTTTTTATTTTTCTTAATTAGAAAGTCGACATCTTTGTCCATAGTGAACGCTTCTAATCGACTTAAGAACTAAATCAAAATATCAAGACTGTAGTGAAACCTATATTCGCTATATTAAAATATACAATTCTACTCACAGACTAACAAGTTATTTTTTATATATACTTTCTTAAAGAATCTAATTTACCGGGTTCTATTTATCGAGATCACACTGGGAGCACATGCACAATTCGTTAAACTAATAAGAAAATATAGAAGTATAATTTCGCGTCGACAATGTATTAATAAGATTAATAAATAAACTACATGTTATTAATGCTGAAATTAGCTGTACGATAAAGGTTCTAGTAACTGTTAATTCACAAAATAATAAACAACGGAGCGTTTAAATGCTTATTGCAGTATGAAAATACAAATTTCTACACGTAATCAAAGAACAATATACTAAACATAACTTTCGGTTCCACTAAATGTAAATTTATTCGTATATTTCTGTAGCGCGTTAGGAGTTTTTGGCAATTTGTAATACGCAATACTGCAACTCTGTGAGAACAAATCGTAAAAATTACAATATATTTGTTTCTCAAACTCAAAATCGAAATTAAATATCTTGGTGTCTGTGGATTTGGGTACGGTGAGGTTCTGCTTGGTGGGGTTGGGATTCGTGAACCTGGGCTGGAGAGGGGTTGATGATGGCCGGCTAAGAGTGTCCAGGTGTTTGGGAATTGTAGTCACTGAGTATTGTTGTTTGAAGTGACATTTTTAAAAATGTTGAATGGATTGGTTATAAAAAAAAAAGAAAAAGGAGTGACATTGCCAATAGCGCGCTAAGCATCTCCTTTTATACGCCAGCATTAAAATTCATCGATCGTCTTTTATATTCTAAACACAGTCATTTTGAACCTCTATCTCAGCGTTGAATCTAAGCATTCTCGCATATATATATATATATATATATATATATATATATATATATATATATATATGCACACTTACAATTCGCTGACACATATAAACTCGCCTAAAGACTAATACTTAACCAGCTATAAGGTGTAGACAATATAAAGAGACACAGTTAAGCGGATGCAGGAATGAAAAAAAGAAAAAAAGGAAAAACATCAAATACAAAATAGGGTAATGACGGAGGAAATATTAAACGGCTTAAATTTGCAGTAGCATGTTATATATATATATATATATATATATATATATATATATATCGCACGAGTGCGTGAGCGGGCCAAGCTTGCGATGCCATTGCATTGTTTTTCTTTCTTTTTTTTTCTTTTTCTTTTTAAACTAACAAAAAGTGCGCCGAGCGTCAAGGGATGCGGTAGAGGGTTACCTGGCCGATGTCGGGCATCGTCGTGCCCTGGCCCATAGGACTCACGCCGATCCCGCCGACGCCGCTCAACTGATGGGTGGCGTTCCCGCCCCCGCCGCCGCCGCCGCCGCCGAGGGGCACAGCGCCGCTGATGCGCTCGTGCTCCCGCAGATGGCTCACCAGGGCGGCTATGTGCTCGAGCAGCTCCTTGTTCTGGACGAGCAACTGGTGCGTCCGCGCCTGAAAAAAGTTTCAATATAAGTATATAGACGCGTGTGAGTGTGCGCGTGCGTGCATGCGTGATAAAGCTTGACGAATGATCAATGCGCGGGATCAATTGCATGGATTGCTATCGGCGATTGTGTTATACAGACTACGAGATTTTCGAGCTCGCGAAAATATGATTTTATAGCCATTGAATTTTAGTAGAGCTATATTTGTTTCGAATTATTATGAAAGATTTTTTGCCTTTTTATTCACAGCTCATAGATAAATAATGAAAAGACGTATATTCGTATGCTTTTAGTATAAAATTATTCCTTGCAAAAAATACGAATGAATACAGTTTTTTGTTCTTATTGACATTTGCCAAAACATCATCTGTACTCAGGAGTTGGAATATCATCAAAAGTAAACTATTTACAAATTATTAATGACAGTAATAGTAATTCTCGTTTTGATTTTTTATCGAATTTAGATTCAAAAACTATAATACCTTCTAATGTCTAAATGTGACTTTTTCCAGTTCTAAAGAATCTTCTAAGGGCTTTAAGCGAGTGAAATTACCCCCAAAAATATAGATGCAGAATGACAACGTTTAAAAAGAAATATTGAAATGTTTTAGCTAATGAAAAAACTGAAATTCCTCTTTATCGTGGGTATTCGTAAAAAACCCATCTTAAAATTCAAGAATCAAAGTTACCTTTATTACAAGGACAATTGATAAAATTACTTAATGGCTTTCCAATCCCTAATAGGGTTAATTGTTTGAAAATGTTCAAAAACAAATACCAGTTCATATTTTCATTTGTGAACATCCGAATGGTAAAGTTATCCTCATTGTAATTTATTGTAATGTTTTTTTAAATATCAAATATACCTATTCATACGTCCTTTCATTATTTTCTTTATGAACTATGAATAAACAGTCGTCGTTCATTAACTTACTAGATCCAACATGATTATACTTTATGTGAAGTTTTGCAATAAATCTAGTTTCTCAACTAATTTTTGTTATCTATCGCTTAAATGATATTTACTGCTGTATTATGAAATATAATTCATTCTATTCTTATGATTATAATTTTGTTATTACATCGAAAATAATTGTAATATTATCTTTTATAACACTTATACATATATATATATATATATATATATTTATTTATTTATTTATATTGTTGCATTGTAAAATTTAATATATGTCTCAATGCGTTCTGATTAACTTTTCGTATGAAATTTTCGAATTATTATTAAACTTTAAGCCGCCGTAACTTTGTGACTGTATTTGCTTCGCACATTGCTTAATTAGCGATTATATATTTAAACAAAGTTTTTCTCGCTCTCTCTCTCTGTCTATCTCTCTCCCCTCTCTTTCTCTCTCGCCTGGCGACCATTTCTTTACTCTGACCAAATTATACAGTTGACGAGCGCCAAAGAAAGAGAGATAGAAAGAGGAAACGATAAAAAGGTTAGAGAGCTGCAACAGTTAACGGACGACCTGCCTGCATTGGCAATTAAGGCTATATTACCTGTCTTTAATCAAAGATCCAGTAATGAAAGTGCCATCCGCCAGTTAGACGGTGGCAACTTTACTTCCCGATACCGGAATAGCAATCGCCCGATGCATAATTTTTCGTTCGACTGGCTGTACGACTTCGCTTTTTCCGCTCCGTTTGAAAATTTTATCACGGCTTTGGAAACTTTATGGTGGCCGAATGAACGGTTGGTAGGAAAGAGAGCTTCGCTCGACATCCAATCAATATACCGAAGTATTATGTATACTTAAATCCGTTTTAATAGTTCTAGAAAAGCGGGGTCGCGAAAGAAATTGCTCGCCGAGCGATTAAAATGCTAATTTGAGAATTGGAAAGATTAAAACATAAAAAAGAAAAATCAATTAAACAAGATATAAATCGTTCGGGGTAGTTTCAGTTTAAGTATAATACGATTTTACAGCGCAAAATATCTAGTGGTGGAGTAAGTAAACTTTTTAACTATTATGAAAAACTATACTAATCGGTAACAATTGGCATTATTGCATTATTTAGAAAAGAATTCTTCGTAATTCTCGTAAAGATATTTATAAGTATACAATTGTATTATATGAAACTATAGAATTGTTACCACGCAATCCCGTACGAAATAAATTGGAAAATACATTATCCTTGTTTTAATCCGAGGATAAAGGAGAGACTCTTCTCTTATCCCCCTCCCCCGTCCCCCGCAGAAGCAGTAATCCGTTCTCCAGTCGTTTTCGTACGCGGAAATCCGCGCAGAAAGAATTTTGTTTTCTTCCACGTCGACCCTTGCGCGCACCGCAATTGAGAAACCGAGATAACCGACCGCTTGCAGCGAGACAAAAAGAAGCTTAAAAAAAAAAAAAAAAAAAAAAAAAAAAAAACAAAGCAATAAGGAATAACGACAGCTCCACCGGATGAGCTAACTCCGTCGCGTCGCCGTTATCGGGCCGGGCCGTCCTCATCCTTCGCGCGCGATTGCGCGACTCCCGCGCAGACAGGCAGACATCGGCGCGCGACGGGAATAACGCGACGCGGAGGATCCTCGTGATACGTACCTGTGCCTCGACGCGGGCTGCGGTCTCCGCGGCCAGCTGATCCTGGAGGAGCCGCGCGTGGGCCACCGCGGCTCGCGTCTGCTGGCTCTGCTGGTCCAGGCGCTCGCGCAGCAGCTGGATCTCGTGCTTCAGGGCGGTCAGCTCGCTGTTCAGCAGCTGTTCCGAGAGCGCGCCGCTGTTGCCCTGCGGATCGAGAGTACAATGGCCGGGTTTTATTCCGATGCTTTTAAAATAATTTGCCGTCTGTGGCAGTGCGATAAGGTTAAAACAGCAACGTGATGATTGATCGCATGGATACATTTATTATCCTTTAAAAGTTGCTTTCGAACACAGGCAAGGAATTCGATAATTTTAGACGAGAGCCTCACTGTCTGAAATTACCATTGGTAGAGGGTAAGAGTATACATATATTATAAATGCGCATTATAAATAAACATCGTATGCTCGACCGTGGTAATGCGAAGTGATTGGGTAATTGTTCATTCGGATGTGCAGTCATGTTCATAATTAAGATCTCTGTAAGTTTATTTATATAGAATAAATAATATTCGTTAAACATGCATGCGCAGTCGATTAGATAAGATGATGTTTTGACCGTTCCTCTTTAGTATAACACAATTTTTTCCATATATGACTATTGTATAGAGTTCAACATGAGACCCATATTATTCGATATATCCATGAATATAATCAATCTCTTCGGAATGTTCGCGATAATTTAATAGTTGACATATATTTAATCCCCATTGATTTTAAGAATGTGAAACGATTTTTTGAGTCAACCAATATATTATTTAAATTTGCTACATGTATAATGCATACTGTTTTGGCCAATATATTCGTTTTAAACAAAATATACATCGAGTAATAGCAATAATCGAGTATTTTAGCTTCACTTCGAAAGATTTAAAAACCTTTTCTAGTAAACATTACAAAATACATATTAATAATCGATTTTGATTTCTTATCCTCAATCTAAAATCGCATTGTTTTGCTGACTCAATACTAAGACGAATTCATTCATTTTATATATGTGTGCGTTAAAAATTCTCCATTGACAATCAATCATTACGAAGCATTTCCTATTACGATGATTCAGCTGATTTTAATTATGTAACTCTAGAGCTATCTAATAATACTTTATGCTATAAAAATTTGTCCTTCGTTAAGAATTTTCAATTAATTTAATACGATGCCTATATTTCGAAGCTAAGAATATCCTCTACGTGGAGATGTTTTTAACAAACAAGTAGTTAGACAAATCGTTTAATATTGGAAAAAAATTTATTTATACAAATATTGCAACATCAATTTACTATAGAAGCTTTTTCTAATTCCAATATTTGTATTTCAATTAACAGTTCTTTTCACAAATTGCCTTTATTTATTAAAAAAAGAACAATCAATTATAATAACTCTATAAATATTGATATTTTTAAATCCAAACTTCCGCGCAAAACAAATTAAATTTTTTTTTCATTATTATTATCGTAAATAGCGCATTAAACAAAATAGACCGTAAACAAATCAATGCTATATATATATATATATTTTGCATCAATGTATAAAACAACTGTGAAATATATCGATCAGGAGACATAAGACAAAGACTCAATTACACTCTTCGGTGGGTGTTAAAATCTTTGCAAGCTGCAGTGTATAATATGTGCACGCGCAGGGGAAAATACAAAAGAAAATAATAACAAAAAGAAAGCGTGCCCACTGAACATTATATATATATATGAGCAAGCAAGTGAGCTGCGAAACCGCAAAGAATATTACGACAAATGCAATTTCTTCCCTTGTCGCGAACGGTGGCAGCTCCCGATGCGCTTACTCTACATATTATATATATATATATATATATATATATATATATATATATATATATATACCGTTGGACAGCTCATATATACGCATCGTATATATATATATATATATATATATATATATATATATATATATATATGCTCGAACAGGGCTCATCTTTTTTCAGCGCTCGGCTTATCCTCGCGCGCGGTCGAACGACCAACCAAGCACGCATCGAAGCGTCGGATTTTTTCAGGGGAGCTCAAATGTCCGTCGCTTTTTTGTTATTGATTTTGTTGTTCTTCTTGTATATATATATATATTTTTTCATTCCGTCAGCTGATATTAATTGTTTTTATTTTTCAAATTCCGAAAAAATTTCGAAATATATGCATATATATATATATATATATATTTCATTTATTTGGCCTTTGAAACCTCAATTCCAAACTATGTATGTGTATAATAATGTACGAGAGACTGGACTAGAATAGAAGTTTTAAGTCCTGCTTTAGTCCGACTTTGTCGAATTATTATTTTATAGATGTCGAAAGTATCGGATATATTTCGATTTTATCATCGTGGGTGGACGTCCTTCGAACTTATATCATAAGTTACGCTTCGAAAAATGTTTGTGTAGAATTTGAAAGAAGATTGTTTTTTTATCTATGTGTGCTCTCTTTTATATTGTTTTGGATGGGAAAGAAAGTACAACGTAGAATTAAAAAAAATCGATATCTATTTTTGATTCAATCCGCGATAAAATGACGTTTGAATTGGAAATAAAGGTAAAAGATTTCCAATTGACTAGCGCAGCTTTCAATTTAGCATAAATGCGACTCCAAATGTAATTCAGTTTTCTAAGTGCATACCGGGGTTTAAGTCACTAACGTTATTTTATATTATACGATTATCTAACAATGTTTGAAAAATAAAAAATAATTTCTTAAATTTCATCAAAATCTGGCCCATTATCAGTAGCTAAAATTTACAATATGACATTCCTTTTGGCAGTTTTTCTTCTGCCTGGAACAATTGATGAAATGTAATTTCCGAACAATAGATCGGTTGAATACAACAAAAAAAAAAGAAAACATCAGAAAATTATCGATGAAATTCTGTCGTTAATACGTATTATTATAGTTAGATATTTCTTAAGACCCAACAATATTGATATTTCAGATGGTGTCTTTGTAGAAAAGATAGAGAGAAAGTACAATGAGTAAAGAAATTAGTGAGAGAGAGAGAGAGAGAGAGAGAGAATCAAAGAGTTGCTTATTGTAGAATACAAAAGAGAATAGATATAGCATAAAATTTACAAGACAAATTGAATACCGACGTTTTAATGTAATTAATAAATTTGTAGAAAAATACAACATCGCCTAATATTATAAATGCATCTCATACTATAAAGTACAATTTAAAACATAAAAAATATCACAATGGCATATCTTCAGTTAAAATAAATAATAATACTATAAATATGAGATGGTGATCAATCGGTATTATATATTTCTAAGTCACAGTTAACTAACGAGTAGCAGAAAATAAATAAAAGTATATAAGAATAGAATTGCATTCTAAATTTGTCGGCAATAAATCGATCGGTCGATGAACTAATAAAGCATTCATATAATATATACTCATAATGAAATATTCATTCTGTCGATATGCATGACTTAAATACATTTATTCGTACGAATTAGACACCAATGTATATAGGGACACGTACACATCTATAATTAGACAAAATTATAACTTGAAACAAGCGTAAAATTATTAATCGGGTTGAAAGACCGTGTATCTTCATTTCTCTTTAAAAAAAAAAATAAATAAAAACAAAAATAAAAAGTAAACAAAATAAAGAGAGACAGAAGTAGAATTTGTGAACTGAAAGAAATAGTAAAATATAGATATAACCGAATTATTGTTGTATTCTCTCTTTTTCTTTATAAACAATTTCAAAGGCTTGAAGGGATGGGCGGAAAAGTTTTAGACGAGGTCATAATACAGTTCCATTTACTTCTCCAGTATAGTGTTTTATACGTATTATAGCACCGTTATTATGTATGATATTTCATTAACTTACCGCAAAGTAAGGGCGATTTCGTTATGTTATTATCAGTGGTCACACATATATAAAATTATCATTGTTTTATCAGATGGCAATGATATATCCGTTACATATAATATATATATATATATATATATATATATATATATATATATATATATAGATAAATAAAATGGCATTATATATACTAACCAGTGGTGAATGCCGATTAGGTGAAGCCGGGCAAATCGTCGTCGTCGTCGTCGTCATCATCATAGTCGTCACCTCCGGATGGCTCGTGCGAAGCGGGCAGGGCTGGTCCAGAATCGAATCCTCCGCGTCGCCCAGCAGCGATATATCTGCGATGGAAAATTGCACGGAATAATTAATTTGCTTAACGTTCGCTTCGGCGTGCGCGATATTCGCAAGACGTGTATCGAGCTATTCAATAGTTGGATCGAGTTTTCTTCGATGTTGGACTATATGTATGTATATATATGTATATATATATATATATATATATATATATATATATATATATGCAACTTTTTGAACCTGTATTATCTCGATTACTCCTGCATTCAAGATATTTTTCGAAGCTGCTTTTATGACCTTCGATTCACTACATCTTCGACGCATCAATTCAAAATTACGTTGTTTAACGCTTTTTCAATTATCTTTTCAGAATTTTTCTGACTCATTTTTTTTTATACTGGATTGCTTTATTTATTTGCATATAATGTGCGGGAAAAGTTTTATTCCGTATAGAAATTCAAAAAGTTACGACGCAAAAAAGTACAACGACGAAATGGAATATTGCACAAAGCAGCCATAAAGCTGTGGAAGTACAATAAATTGAAAATGACAATTAAAACTATTATATTTTCTTGCTTTCCCGTTCAAGCACAAAGAAACCTTCAACATTCAAATATTCGTTTATTCATATTTGTAGACGTCAATATAAACTTCTCGAAAGTTTTAGTTCTCGCGAGGACATCATAAAATTGACGCTAATGAAGTCAAATTCATAGTGATACCATAAAAAAGTTTGTTTTTTCTTTATATATATATAGAATTAATATACATTCAAAATTATTATAGAGAAACAAAATTGCTGGCTCATGTTCTACTAATCTTATTAATTGTTTTTCTATATTTTATTCAATTTAAAACAATAAATCGTTATCTTTCAATTCTCTAACTTACAGGATATATTATTACATTAATTATTACTCGTAAATTTATGCTACTTCTCACGATTACATACACTGCTGAAAAAGTTACGTAGTATTAATTAAAAAAAGTTAACGAAAGAGGTCAGTAAAAGGAACGTAGACAAGAAACAGATCATCTCTTTTGTGATTTATATGCGATTGCGCGTCGAACAAAAAATAATAATAATAATAGTTAAAAAAAATACTTCACGGGAAATTACGGCTATAGTTTTACGACTTAGCAGCCGCAAAACTTTTATCAGCCGCGAACGTGTTAAACTTCGTCTGCACGCGCTTGGATTCTTCGAGTGCCCATATACATATATACGTAACAGAAAAGTTTTGCGATGAAAAAGAATGAAGAACTTATACGTACATACATATATATATATAAAGTTTCAAACACTCCAACCCGAAGTTGAAATAAGGAGATTTGCCAAGGGCTTCAGTAGTTTTGTAACCGAAAAGAATATAAATCGGTAGACGCCTAATTACATATAGATATTTGCTGCGTAATATATAAGGAAAGAAATAATTATTAAGTTTTAATTTTTGACGAAATTTTTGAACGAGAGCCTACGTAGTTTGAGACGAATTACAAAGAACTAATCTCGTTATTTTGTCGTAGAAACGACATTTAATCCTATAAAATTGAAAAGGGAGATTAAAAAAAAAACCATATTAGAAGATACGTTTCGTACAATCGTACGATAAATCGTGTATTAGCGTGGAAGTCGTGTTATTTTAATGCGGAACTACCAAATTTAGGCATATAGTAAAGTTGCCATTAAAGCCATAGCATAGGCATACGGGGACAGACGGATAGGTCAATAGGTCAAAAGGAATCAGACGCTGCCAAGACTCTGTTGGAGAAAATAAGTTTTTCTCGCATCAATTTTTAAGTACAACCATATAAACCACGTCAATTCTCCCCAGTTTCTTTTAGACAGACAACCCTTACGTTCATTACGTGCAGTGACTTGGCAATGTACGAGTGTTTTCCCTGTATCTTTGCTCTAGCTAATAGCGGCTATAAAGTACAGGTTATACTATTAAACAGTTTATAGTTTTGCACTATTTTCTTTTCTTACGAGTACAATGAATTCATATGAGGTTAGGTAAATACATCATCATCAGCAAGACGTCGGATATACCACTTACGTTAAAGGCTCTTGTATCTCTTAAAGTATTCCACCCTTGGTGGCTTTATCATATTTTTTATAATATAAAAATCTAAATATCAATAAATTATGTACATTCAAACTTGTCGCGTAAACTGAGGATACGAAAAGATTTCTTATATACAAATCCCCGTCCCCCCGCCCCTGAGCACTCTAGGCGAACGTATCAAAGCTTTATCCAACCATTTTTCAAGAAAAGCCACACGATGGGATAAGACAAAGTCGGGCAATTTCAATTTCTCTTAGCTTTTTGTATAAAAAGACGTATAAAAAATTTACTTTTATCTGCCCATCTCTTCCGTGGAATTATTTCAATTTCTATTGGACCGCTCTTGCGCGTCATGATGTTTATATCCGTACACACAGCCTGTCGCGTCAGAACCGCAATAGTATATATGTAAATGCACTAATCTAGCATCATGCTATTCATTATTATTCAAATTTTCATATATATATATATATATATATATATATATATATATATATATATATATATCCAAGCGCTCCGCGGCTCGGGAATACATAATAGGGGTATCGCGCCTCCCTACGTACCGATTTTTATACGCACACAAATAGACGTCGCGGCGGGTCAGTGGCGCCGATTACATTTTAGTTGAGGTGTGTTCACTACCCCCCCCCCCTCCGCCGCCTCTCGCGCGTCGGCCGCCGAGCGGGTACGCGAAACTGCTGCATTATTTATATATTATATATACGAGACCGACGCACCGAGGCCCATGATTTCTCGGTTCTCTTTGTTTTTTGCGCCGTAAGGTGTGTATATATATGACAATAGACAAATCAATGCGCACTTGGCGCGTAATCAGCAATTCAATGCGGAAGATTCACAAAGGCGGAGCCACGGTGCTGCCGCTGTTGTTGTTGCTGCTTTTTTTTTGCGAATCTCGTTCGAACGATAAAATTAAAATAAACGAGGTCAGATCTTAGATCGAGTGATTATTCTCTGGAAGTATACAGCCATCAAAATTATGTCAAAACTTCGTATGTAATTTCATATCGTTAAAATATTCATTATCGAATTACAAATTCCGAAATCATGCAAATTTTCATTTATCAAATTGATTTGAGACATTTTTTGAAGTATTTTTTAACGATTTTTACCGCGTATAATTACCATTATTTCAACGAATTTCAACTGTTAATACAAATGAATTCCAATCATTTTAAATAATTATATTATTTCAGATATGTTTTTGAAAATAATTAAAATTTGTGAAATAGTAATTTAAGGAAATGTGAAATAGTATTTTATACGGTTGTTTGTTCAGATGATTTGAACGAATTGAAATAATTTCGTGTCATTTCAATTCATTTCATTATTAATATTTTTCAAAGTAAAATAGATTCTGATTTTAGCTATGGATCTGTGATAATAATTGGACACATGTAAAGCCGTGTCAGCGTTTCAAGATATAGAAAGGTAAAGAAGTATTTTGTGTTCGATTGGTTCATACACCGCGAATAATTGCACTTTAACGTTTCATGACACGCTTTCCTGTATAGACTGGCAATATTGTTCGATATCATATCCTGCGATTCATGGAAAAATATCTAAACGTATAAGAGGGATTTTTGGAAACCGAAGAAAAAATCCGAGTTGGAATCCGGATAAGAATGACGACGGAGGTAACTCAAGACATCCTTCTCCAAAGTAAGCGGGCTTTTAAAGACCCGAGTGAATCTCGGCCACACGAGGTGAAAACATTATAAAATATAGTTTATCGAATAGCCGCGAAGCAATATATCTATATAGACAATAAGCTCTCCAAAAGTACGTTATTTCCTGTATAATTTGCTTCAGCTCTCAAGCTGCTCAATTTCTTTTATCACGATATGGTTATTTTTCTTTACTCCATACTTGGAAAGCGAACGAACCGATGGTATGGATTTATTTTTCGAGATAAGTAAAATCAAGAAAAAAAACTACAGGCCATTTGAATTTTTTTATTACAGATTTTTACTATTTAATCTAAAAGGAATATTAGGTGAAAAATATCTTCAACCGTTAACAATTTACATTTTTATTAGAAAACCGGGTTCAACCTTGTAAATATGAGTTAGTCTATAGGAGAGCATCAACTCATAATTCAAGCTGACAAAGTTTAAAATATAACTGCTTAGAAGAAATACTAAAATTGAAGGCTGTCCAACTACAGCGGGATCCTCATTTGTTTCCCTTCTATGGCCCTATGCCATCGGTCAGCTTAATTATCATACTCTGTTTACTGTTGTTGAGTATTTTCTGAAGATAATCTAGTTACAAGCAATCTCAAGAAGCATTTTTTACAAGAAGTACAGCACATCAAAGCTGAAATAGAGAAGTCGATAATAAAAGTAAAATTTTTTTTATCGAGAATGAGGCAGAAACTGATTTCAAGCAGATTAAGAATTTATTAGCTTTTGTGTAGTTTATGTAAATAAGAAAGTGCATAATTAAGCTTCATTTATTTTTCTAAGATGAAAAGTGATTTATTTTATGAAAATATTTTATTTTTTGGAAAATCAAAAAAAACAATAATTCTAATTGCACAGAAATACGCGCGTATATGAAAGATTAATTTCTATTTATTATAACAACAATAATAAATTTAAAACAAATCCTACGTTATCATCTATACCATATAATGAAATTAAGCATTTCAAATGGAAAGAGGAAAACTGCTACGTCAAAGCAAACATACATGAAGGCTCGTTTAAAGCCCAATAAAATTCTCGAGGACGAGCCTTAAACTTGAAAGTATATAAAGCTCTCGTAAATCATTAAAAAAAGATAAAGAGAAGGAAGAAAAAAGAAGAAAATCTCTCTGTTAGTGCCGATACTTTAAAGCTGCAATCGCTATCGGTTCACAGCTTATCGCCTACTGCTTTATCTCTCTCTCTCTCTCTCTCTCTCTCTCTCTCTCTCTCTCTCTCTCTCTCTCTCTCTGTCTTGTAAAAACTATCCCATAAATAGCCAGCTTGAAACATTGTCTCTCTCTCTATATATATACATATTCAACCAGGAGGCGCGCACGCGTGCTATATATAAAATAGCGAACCACCATAAGATTCCGATAGCGTAATTACCAGTGAGCGCCCATGTATCCTACGAAAGCCGATTTGCACTCGGCTTGAGCCTCCATATTATAATAATGCGATTCTCTATCGGTCATCGCACTTTCTCTAGATATTCTCCCAATTATGATTATTATATCTATATATTAGATATCCTTCGACGCGGCCACGACTGGCACCACGAGCACGCGCGCGCGGAATAGAGCGCCGCGGGCTCAAAGGTCGCGTCTTCGTCGGGTCATCGCGCGCGACCCGCGGCGCGTGGTCGAAGCTGGGTGTTCGCGAAAAGCGGTTTGGGGGTTATCGGCATGAGGGGTGTGGGTAATTGCGATCTCATCGTCCCGCCGGCTATACGCCGTATTGCGCGCTTCACGACCAACCGTGTAGCACCGTTCCCGAAGTTCTAACGGATTGATCTTTTTCGCGATCTCGCCGCGTTTTATAACCCGCCGTATATTATTATGCGGGACCGGTACGGAAATCGATGTGTCGTGCGCCACGTTGGGAGAGAAACTCGAATTTCATGCCCGGCGCGAGGGGCCGTAATGTAAATACGCGCGAGGGCGCAGGGGATCGCCGATGGGTTAGCCCGCGACCTAGATGGAGATGGGAGCTTACTTTCATTTTTCGCAAATCCATCGCTCGGGCTCCTTTTTGGGATTGACTACTTGGGTTGGCTCATCTGAAGCAAACAGACTAATAAATATTTATATCGGTCTTAGAGCCATATTCCAACGACAGTCAGATTGTCTTTGTTTATAATTATACTCGAAGAAACTAAGAATCTAAAATATAAGCACCATTGTGACTAAATTTATCCGAAAGGAAGAAATATATTAGCAAATATCGACTGCTCCCTTCACTAACTTATCTATCCATATTACAATAAACTGTGGTAGAATCTTACATATCTCCCCACCATTTCCACCTCTACCGTTATGCTTATTTTAACGAAATACTTTGAATTTTTCAAGTAATTTATATATTACATTTTAATGGAATTAAATTATTTCACCTTATAACGTTATAATGATATAAAATATCCCAAAGAAGGTTTTCTGGAGTTTGTCAAAATTTAAGGTGGCTTTTTTGAGGTACTCTGTCAAATAATGGCATTCCTATTGTTTTAATGAATTTCCTCTCGATTCTTCGATCAGTACTTATGAGTTGGTCGGTAAGTACATTTGGTGTTTGAATCAGTGATAATTAAATAAAACACGTGGATTTTAGTTATGAAATATTTAAATTAATTGAAATAACAGTCAATTTCATCAGATCAGAGACAACAACAAAAAACAGAAATTGTTTTTTAATCCGGTAAACAATAAAACTTTTGTTAAATGACATAAAAAAAATTATGTATATTACTACATTATTGTTCTTAGTTTTGTATTTTTCAGTTTGTTTATTTTAAATAAATTGTCTTTAACTTCAACACGCTTCAGCCACGACTTAATGAAGTAAGAACATTCACTGATTTATTTATAATGAGTGACTTTTATTTTTTTTTTTATTTAATTTAATTACAATGAGTGGCTTTTATTTCCTCTCAATTCTAGATCCCAATTAAGAGAAATAACTTCTGTTACAGTAACACCTGGAATTTATGATAAGCTTAAAAATGTAACTATACTTATATCAATGTATAATAAGCAGTATACATATATATTAACTTGCCATCGCACTCGGGGAGACACTATATTTACTATCGACAGCAATGTATTATTATCATTTATAGTTATATGGAGCTCTAAACTGTCGATGCATTTGATATATTTATATATACCTATGCGGATCTTATCGAAGTACTTTCTATATATTTAATTAAATTAAACAAGCTTTTTTCGATTTAAATGCTTTATAAATTTACCGAACTTTCTAAGATCCTTCATAAGATTACATTGTCGGGCCTTTCCCTTCTAAATTCTTGCAATAACTATAATGATTTTATAGATTCTTCAATACTTCTATTTCGAAAGTTCTGCAACGTCTGCATCATTTGACAAATTATCTCTTTAAATATTTATATATATATATATATATATATATATATATATATATATATATATTGATTTTGGAAAGTTGGGATAAATGCGAAATGTATGTTAAAAACAAAAAACAAAAAACAAAAAGAATTGAATTTTACGTGAGTGAATTGCCAGACATTTTCAAATATACAACGCGGAATTGTTATGTTATTTTGCATTTTAAAATATGAATATCAGCAGATATCACGAATTAAACGTTTGGATCTTAAATAAAATTATTTTTTCGTCGTTTACAAAATTCACTTGTATATAAGATATATTAATATAAAGATTTTATCCAAATGGAAGAAAAATTTTTTTCGAGTAAGAAGTCGGCCAATGACATCTCTGGCTTTACTAAATCATATATAGCTTTAAGGCGTTCAATAATGTATATTCAATTCGACGACAAAGATTTTTCGGTGGCTTCTTTAAGATTACTCACACTTCAAATATCTATCATTTCCTATAGTATATGTTTTCCATATTATGCGATAGTTTTTGAAAAATAATGTGAATTCGAATGGAATGCTCATAATAATATTGAGTAACATTTTCAATTTCAACGTAATACGCATCATCCAACCTGAATAAAGTATAATCCCTTCAGTGCATGCGTATCGTTTGATGCGATAAATCGCAAAATAGCTTCGGTATGCACACATTATTACAAAAATCTACCCTATCACAAATAAATTCTGGTATTCAATGAAATTACAATTTTTTTTGTGGACGCTTTTGGTTAAATCAGTGGGTATAAGCTCGAATTCTTAGCCGCGCTCTGCTTAGAAACCAAATTCGATTCTAAATAGATGTAAATGGAATTCGATTATATGCGCTTACAAGCGGAAATGTACACCACGGGTATGCAGAAAGAAGAATATGCAAAAACGACTGGCGCTGCGCTTTTCTTCGTTTCTTCACGACTAGATATTATATATATGCTAATGAAATCTATTTATACATTTATAACATTTTTTCCCAACTGCCAAACAACAAATTTAATCGACGATCGTGAAATTGATACGTCATATATCTAATTAATATTAATAGCTATTGCAATCTATTCCTATGTAACAAGTACCTTGTCACAACGTGAATTATTTCAAAACTCTTTTCTCGTGAAATATCGAACGCGCAGTGTCAAGACCGTTTTCTTCTTCTTTTTAGCACATTTCGGAATACGAGTTTAGAACCACTTGTCGGCAGCAGAAAAAAAAGAAGCGAGAAGGTATAATTTAAAAGGATGATTCTCAAAATTTAGGAGTTAGAGCGTTCCGCGAAGTCGTTAATTTCGAGAATACCTGGTTATTAAATTTATATATTTTTGGTTTCATTTAAGATTTTTATTGATCCAGCGTACTTTTTTAAATATTTTGAGCTATATATTCTGTTCTCTCCGTTACAAGTCTTGGAAATCGATTCATGACAATCATTGAATATCGTTCACTTGAATTCTGACGCTTCAGTACTTTTCAATCAATAATTAACGAATTAATATTTTCTTTAAGAAGAGTTCAAGATATAAAAAAGGTAGTAGGAATAAAATATTTTTCTAGCTCGGGATTTAAAATAATTATGAAAAACCGCAGTACAGCATTTCGTTCAAGTAAGTTCAAACGAGGATTTTCAATTACCCATTTTTTAGATAAATAGGCGCCCAACTGACCCAATTAATAAGTATACGTTGTAAGAAAAAAAGTCATAAATACCCCGTAAAAAAAGTCTGACTTTTTTCTCAACTGGAACAAAAAGCAATCTCTTTCTCTTTCCCTCGATCATATTTTCATATTGCACCCACGGGAAGGTATATAAAAAAAAAAAAAAACCCGCGGAGCGCCCAACTTTCTGCTCGTTAAATGCCGCGCGTGCGTCTCGCTGCTCGAGGCGAACCGACGGAAATGGCGCTTTACGCGGGCCCGAAAAGGCAGTTTTAACCTCTCGAGCGCGCGGCCACGGCGAAATCGCGCGGCTGCTAAAGCTGAAAACTGAACCACCAATGACGAAACGTGGGCTCCGAACCTTTTCCACACCTTCACTATATATATATATATAGAAAAAGGTCGAAACGGTCGCGAATAGCTATAAAATTCAAATTGTTCCAATAGGCGACCGTGATCCTATGTATATATACACTGTAGGAATCAGCGCCTTTCGGTCAACTTCTCCTCTTTCTCTTTTCCCTTAACCCTGACGCGATTATGTAGGCCCACCGATTAGAAATCGCAGAAATAAAGTCGCAACCTAAATTCCGCGTCGGCTTTGAAAACGGACTCCCTCTCAGCGCGACGCTCGATGTGGCGTAAATTGCAAAAATCTATTCGAAATCGAAGAACATTCGATCCCAAGGGAAGATACAATATAATACACGATCCTGTAAAATTGCAAACTAAATATTTATAATCTCCGGGATGTAAATGAAATACAATAATTTTTTTCTCCTTTACCATGAATATTTTCATTCATAATGATATTTTATAAAAACAAGATATATAATAAGTATATCATGTATTAGAGTACGCGATATAGTCTCTCGAAATTAAGAACACACACACACACACACACACACACACACACACAAATTGGCCAATAACGCATTTAGGGCCAGTACGACAACCTACGAGGCGACTGACCTTTGTGTACGGACGTGGGAGACGCGGGCTGCGGCTGCAGGTTCGCCAGCTCCCCGTCCTCGTCGTCGTCCAGGTCGTCCTCGGCATAGCCGTCCGCGTCCCGGCGATGGTAATCGCCGTCGCCGCTCAGCCGGTCCTTGTCGCCGATGCGCTGCTGCTGCTGCTGATCCTCGCCCGGGGCAGGATTGTTCAGGCTGAGTTTATGGCACACTTCGAACGCCTGTCCCACGGTCCTCACCACGCGCATCGCCTGGCTCTGGAACAGAGACGGAAGGTTGGAGGGGTGGAGGCGAAATTCTTATGTACGGAGTGTTCGACCGCCGTGGCGCGAGAACGATCCGCCTTTTCGATAGTGTCTTTTTTTCTTTTTCTTTTTCTTTTTCGGGGCCGAGGGGGCTTTTTTCCTCTCCCACGCTTTCTTACTCTCATTATCCTGTATGATTTTCCCAGAATTTTGCAGCTCTCGCTACGATGCGAATTTTTTTTTTTTTTTTTTGAACGTATATATAGTTATAACCAGGGTTTGGCTGTCAATGCCGTATCAAATTGAGGTGCCCAAGAAGCCCATAAAATACGAATATTAGAACTTTTTATTTCATGATTTATATGTGTGGTGATTATATGAATGTAAGTAGAAGTTCGGAAATCGCGAAAGAGCTGTTCACAAGGACAATTTTTGTAGTAATTCAATATAAATTATAAAAAGATGTTGATGCTGACCTTAAAATATAAAACTGTGAATGAAAGAAAATTTGTGAAAATAAACTTTAGAAGCGTGTAGAAAAAGAAATTTAAGTAAATTTTTTTTTAAACTAATTAAAAAACTTGTACGTTTCGCCCTACCTGCTGAGTTTTTCAATAAAATGACGGATACCCTAATCTTCAACGTATGGTATAATATGATAAATCAGAAAAGCTAATTACTTATAATCTGAAGGTATATAATTGAAAAATGAAAGCAGAAATCCTCAAAAGACGGTACTTTATGGTACTTTACTCTTATAATTAAATTTGGTAAATCCATGTATTTTTTTTTAATGTAATTTAGATTCTACATTTCAATCTACCAAAATTTCGATAGTATTTTACCTGACAATGAAACGGAGACTAATAATATGTTTTTTTATAAATTAATCGAATATTAATATTAATAAGTTATTTATGTGAGTTCTAAGTTTACAATGATTCTATGATTTAATTGAGAAACGCCACAGCTTCCTTCAAAAGCGGAATAATAGTTCGCAGAATATATCGGTCGATTTGACTGCTAGGAGAGACGAAGGACTTTATATCTTTAGAATTTGACAAAGTATGGATTCGTATTGGTTTCTCATTGAATGTTATTTTCTGGAATAGGGATATTTTTAATGGAGTGTGTATATAGATACACAAAAGTCTCTTCTGCAATTTTTAATCGAGCGCAAATGGAACTATTAATTATATGTACTTCGTAAGAACTTCGTAAGAACGATCGTGTTCTTTGTACATTACCGAGAGCACTACCGTATCTTAAGTAAAGGTCGACAGTTATCATACTAAGAAAATTTATCGTACTAAGAATCGTTAATTTTAGTACTTTCTTACGTAGTTAAATTTATATTATCGATGTGTATGGATAACGATATAATTTACAAAGGCACCATTGCAATTTATTGCACGGCTCTGTAACTCTACAAATCATATTAAATATTCAAAATATCGACTTTTATTATAAACCCTCAGGTCCATAACTTTAATCTTTCCAATATGAGTTATTACTGTTATTAATGTTCTATGGAAGAAAGAGTTGTTAAAGTTTTTGAAAATTTTGCACCTATAAATTAAGCTTTCAATGCATTGGACTATTCTAAAAATTAAAATTCAAGTTTTATGTCTTTATAACGAAATTATCGAATTAAATCATGATCAAATATAAGTTTACAGGTTTATTCATGATTATTGGTCAAGTGTAATGTTCCAATGTAGTTGGAGTAAATTAAATTGGTACATTTTATTAAATCTTGAACTTCACAAATCATTAGCTTAGCTTGAAGTTTATACTGAAGATTTAACTACTCTGTGCTATTTAAATCGTATAATTGAAAATTATTTTAAATCGTTATATTAATAAGAAACTTTAAAAGCGATGCAAAGTATTATTTGATATTTTTATTATTTTCATTATTTTTCATAAAGGATCTCTAAAGTTTGTATAGCATACGTGACTACAAAATGATCTTTCGAAATTCGATAATGTTTCAAACTCACGGCTGTACAGCGGATTAGGTATAACAGTCATAGGGCATTCCTCTCAGCTAGTTCCACATATAAGTATATGAATATTCTATTGTTGAATGTCTAATTAGATCTGCTCGAAAATACGCGTTATCCATGATTATATAAATGCTGCTTAGTGCGATGCGTCTGTAATTAGATGTTATATGTTTGTGATATATTTTTCAAAGAAAACATGAATTGAAGATGATCGAAAAGCAGCAGTTCATGCTGCCAGAATAAAAACAAATCTTCTGGAAATACATCTCCAGACGAACATGATTATGCATAACGTTCTAGCAATCGATCGTCTGAAACAATTGGAACGGTGCTCTTCGAGTTCTTATGAAGGAACCCGGATATAAAATCGATAAGAAATTAGCTATCTTCGCGATTTCCAGGAACAACAGGAAGATTAAATTTTTTCAGCCTTGTCTAATGAAAATATTTTTATGAAATACTTTTTTTTTAATTTATAAGCACGTTTTACTAAAAACAGCATTTTTCGCAAAGTCTATGCTAATTAAAGAAAGTATTAAATGAATTGTGAAAAAATTGTTCACTTATAAACAATAATGTTAAAAAGTTTTTTTTTGCAATTTAAAGTAAAGAACAACAATCCGAAACTTTATTTAAAATTTTTTAATATTTTTTTAGGTACTAGTTCTTACGACAGCTACTTAATAATAGATCATCATGCAATCTCTCTTTTTTGTTTCAGATCAACTGCAAGGTCATACATATGACTGTTTTAGTTTAAAGCTATTATAATTTTTACATTCTAGCTTTTACATTGTATTGTGACTTCTTTTTAAAACATTCTAAAAAAGTTTAAAAATTTAGTTTAAATGCTAATGCGATCATTAAAATATGTAACTCAAAAAATGTTATAAATTATTTTATTATTTTTATAAAATGAATTTTTGAAAAAAATTACAAGAAAAAAAAAGAAAACTAACTAAGAAAAGAAAAATAAGAAAACTCCTTTACAGTAGCATCATCACATTTAAATGGACCATGCAAGAATCCTTGACTCCCTAGACACCCCGATGATGTAATTATCCAAGTAAAATTAACACTAGTTAATACTGATATTAAAGTATATAGAACTAGTTCATCTCTTCTACAATAATCTTAAACAACTACCAGATGAATTCATAGATCTAGTAGAATAGTGTTTGGGAACGAATCTTTCTGTTCTCACTGCTTATGATTCTAACTTTGACCATATGGTCTGATAAACCACTTGTGTGAATGGAAAGAGAGATGAATAACTGGAATGTTTCATACTGATGAATAAATGTATATCAGATTCTATTCGAATAGATGTGATCGACGTTACCATTTTCTCGGACAGGATTACTGGTGAAAGCACAAGATAGAAGGTTTTGAACGAACTCTTGTGATCAAATGATGCTTGGAGAGACAACGTCAAGAGACAAACTATAATGGCCAGAAAAGCTGATCTGGACTTTCATAGGGCAGTGATATACGAGTACAAGAATGGAGTAACAGAAGTTAACAAGATATCCAGAGCGAAATCACAGTGACTGTGATATAATATTGACGATCTTTATGGGAGTTTTTTTAAATGAATGAGATCCAAAACATGATTTTCTATTTGATTGGAGAACACTTTCCGAGCTCTTCTAAGATCGAGAGGGTCGATGGCGTTTTTGAATCGGTGGTAAAACTAATGGAAATGATTTTCAGCGAAGGTCATTTGGGCGATAAGATCCTT